>JANIPM010000004.1:52787354-52804030 GCA_027478405.1 Erythroxylum cassinoides
TCCGCAATTAGCAGTTCGCGTGAGTCTGAGAAGCTAAAGTTTGATGAAGTCTGAGATGTTCTTGAGCGAAAGCATTCGCAAAAGAGAAATCGGGGATTCATCTGGTAATGCACTTAGTGTCGAGGGAAAGGGCAGGAGTAAGTCGAAGGGAGGTCATAGTAAACATGGCCGATCGACATCAAAAGGGCGGGGAAAATCTCAAGACTGGAAGGAGGTCACTTGTTGGGATTGTGGTGAAAAAGAACACTTCAAGAAGGACTGCACTAAACCTAAGAAGAAGAAAGGCCAGAAAAACAATAAGTCCCAAGAAGATGATGATTCTGTATGTTCTGGGGAAGACATTGGTGACGCCTTAATTTTTAGTGTGGACAACCCGGTTGACTCCTAGATACTTGATTCCGGTGCACCATTCCACTCTTCTCCGAGAAGAGAGATATTCTATAATTTCAAGTCTGGAAATTTTGAGAAGGTGTATCTTGCTGATAACAAAGCCTTGGAGATTACTAGAAAAGGGGATGTATGTATACAGACCTCAGGTGGAGGTAGATGGAAGCTGCAGGATGTCAGGTATATTCTTGGCTTGAAGAAGAACTTGATTTCTATTGGGAAGTTGGATAGCACGGGTTACAAGGCAGTGTTCGGGGAGAGTTCTTAGAAAATTATGAAAGGAGCTATGGTGATCGCACGAGGCATAAAATCTGGAACTTTATACAGTACCGCAGGATGTTCGAACGTGGCTGTTGTAGTCGATAGTGCATCGAGCTCGAGTCTGTGGCTTAACAGACTAGGATACATAAGTCAGAAGGGGATGAAGATGCTAGCTTCAAAGGAGTATCTGCAAGGTTTGAAATCTGTTGATTTGGGTTTTTGTGAGAGTTGTGTTCTTGGAAAACAGAAACAGGTTAGTTTCACAAAGGCTAGTAGAGAACAAAAGTCAGAACTGTTAGAACTAGTACACACATACATATGGGAGCCATCTCTAGTCTCCTCTCTTGGTGGTTCGAGATACTACGTCACCTTCATAGATGACTTCAACAGGAAGGTATGGGTTTACTTTCTAAAACATAAGTCAGATGTGTTTATTACCTTTAAGAGGTGGAAGGTTGAAGTTGAAAATCAGACTGGGTTGAAGATTAAATGCTTAAGGTCTGATAATGGTGGAGAGTATGATTCTACATAATTCAAAAAGTTCTGTGTTAATGAGGGAATTAGGTGCACCAGGATAGTTCCTAGCAAGGCAAGACAGAATGAGATTGTTAAAAGGATGAACAAAATGTTGAATGAGCGAGCAAGAAGCATGAGGTTACATGCTGGGTTGCCAAAAACATTTTGGGCAGATGTAGTGAACACAGCAGCATACTTGATAAATAGAGGCCCTTCAGTTCCTTTAGGTTTCAAGATGTCAGGAGAGGTTTGGTTGGGTAAGGAGGTTAAGCTTACTCACCCGTGGACTCTTAGTTGTGCTGCCTATGTTCATGTTGATCCAGAGAAGAGAGACAAGCTTGATGCAAAGGTTTTGAAGTGCTATTTCATTGGGTATGGTTCGGATCAGTTTGGATATAGATTTTGGGATGACAAGAATAGGAAGATCTTGAGACATTGTGATGTGACATTTGATGAAAATGTTCTGTATAAGGACAAGTTTGGGGTGAAACCTAAAGATGCAGAAGAAGTGGGAGTTGAGGTTCAGTTGTTTGAAAATTCAGAAAATATTATTGCAGAATCAGAATAGCAGTCAATCACACCCGAGCTAGTGTTGAGGAGATCTACCAAGGTTATCAGGCCACCTGAAAGGTATTCACCATCCTTGCATTGTTTGTTGATGACTGATGGAGGAGAACCAGAATTGAGGCTTTGCAAGTGAAGGATTCAATCAAGTGGGAGCAAGCCATGGATGATGAGACATGGTCACCTGAGAAGAATGGTACTTGGGAGTTAGCTGAGTTGCCTGCAGGGAAGAAAGTTTTGTTGAACAAGTGGGTCTATAGAATAAAGAATGAAACTAATGGTACAGTTAGGTTCAAGGCTCGATTGGTGGTTAAGAGATATTCACAAAGGAAAGGTATTAACTACACTGAAATATTCTCTCTTATTGTGAAATTAACTACAATCAGAATTTGTTGAGTATTGTTGCAGCAGAGAACTTGCACCTTGAGCAGATGGATGTCAAAATAGCATTTTTACATGGAGATCTGGAGGAAGAAATTTACATGCAGCAACCTGAGGGATATGAGGTTCCTGGTAAGGAACACATGGTGTGTAAGCTTAGAAGGAGTTTGTATGGATTGAAGCAGGCTCCAAGACAATGGTACAAGAAGTTTGACTCCTTCATGTTCAGAAACGGTTATCACAGGAGTGAAAAGGATCAGTGTTGTTACCTCAAGAAGTTTACTGACTCCTTTGTTATTTTACTTCTGTATGTGGATGATATGTTAATTGCAGGTTCAAGTATGGAGGAGATAAATAATCTTAAAGGGAGGCTGTCATCAAAGTTTGAAATGAAAGATTTGGGTGTAGCAAAGCAGATTCTAGGGATGAGGGTTTCCTGAGACCAGTCTGCTGGAATTCTAAATTTGTCCCAGGAGCAATACATTGAGAAGGTGTTGTCCAGGTTCAAAGTTGATATTGCTAAGCTCAGGAGCACGCCTTCGGCTAACCATCTCAAATTGTCAAAGGAGCAACCACCCAAGACAGCTAAGGAAAGTGAGCATATGACAAAATTACCTTATGCTTCTGCAGTTGGGAGTCTGATGTATGCTATGGTTTGCACTAGGCCTGATATAGCACATGCAATGGGAGCTGTGAGCAGATACATGTCAGATCCAGGGAAAGAACATTAGGAAGCTGTGAAGTGGCTTTTGAGATACTTGAAAGGAGCAGTTAGCATCTCACTTTGTTATGGGAATGGCAAGGTAGTGCTGGAGGGTTTTATTGATGCTGAGCTTAGTGGAGATATGGATTCAAGCAATAGTACATCCGGGTATGTCTACACTATAGATGGGACAGCAGTGAGTTAGATGTCTAAACTCCATAAGTGTGTTTCTATGTCATCTACAGAGACTGAATATGTTGCAATAGCTGAAGCTGCTAAGGAGATGATATGGTTGACTGATTACTTGGAAGAGTTGGGCAAGAAGCACCATGACAAGGTTCTCTTCACTAATAGTCAGAGTGTCATACAGCTGGTGAAGAATCTAGTTTATCATTTTAGAACTAAGCACATCCGGCGCAGGTACCACTTCACTCGCAGTTTGGTGGAAGAAGGTAAGATGTGTTTGAAGAAGATTGATGGTGTTAAAAATCTGGCAGACATGTTGACTAAAGGTGTGGATGCTGCGAAACTGGGGCTATGCAAGGCCTCAGTTGGTCTTCTACCATAGCATGGGAGATGTTGCGGCTAGGTGAGCTTGTTGAATACATTGGCATGGAGAACGAAGATGGTTGGGTTGACTGGATCAGTCTCCAAGTGGGAGAATTGTTAAGATATGGAGTCTGATAAAATATACTGGGCTTTACACCAGGCCCACGTTATGTTTATTGTATTCTCCTGGGCGTATAAATGTGTTGTATTCTCCTAGTATATTATGTCATTGAAAACAATTCACAGTGAATAAAAAACCCTAGCCGCCCGTGGACGTAGCCATATTTTGGTGAATCACGTAAACTTGTGTATTGGTTTTAGTTTCCGCACTGTTCTTTGATTATTGTGATTGTTTGGGCTAATTGAGATAAACGATGGGTAAGTTAGTCCATGTTCGATAGCCTGCTCCGAACCGACTCATTGACATCCTATATAAAAATGAAAATATTAAAATCAAATTTAGTAATTATTTGAGAAGATAAGAGTTGTATCAAATTCATAAATTTATTTAAGATATATGAATAATGATGAGCTTTTCTTTAATTCGAATTTTTAAGACGTTAGAGATATATGAGAATAGTGTATTGTAAAACAAGTATTTCTAATACTAAAAGGAGTCCTGAATTCAAAATTAACTTTTGAGTAAATTCACAAATTAGCTAACTATGGGAACCATAGAATGCCACAAATTATAACTCACGAATAACAGTACTTTCTTTCTGTTGAACATGTATGAAATAGGAGACTATAAATACCAGTGAACCTGTCAAACTTGTTTATCTCCTAGGAGTTGATTTGTTACTCGTGTGTTTACACGGTATACGGACACGAAATAATCAGATTACTTATAGTTCAAAAGACAAACCCTCCTCTCGATTAGCCGGCGAACTTGGTTGTCGATGGAGGACATGAAGAAGAGGAAGATGGATGACTTAAATAACGGCGGTGATATTTCATCTACAGCAGCTGAAAACCTTCGCTCTCTTCTTGACCCTCTCAGCAAATCTCTGCTTATCGATCTTCTCTCTAGACTGTGCGTCGATCTTTATCTTTCTTTAATTCTTTTCTTTATCATAATTATTTCCTTTCGTTTCTTACCCCTTTGGCCCTTTCTTTTTCTAGTTTTCGCAATTCGCCTAAGATTCGTTGTTTGATATTTTTGTTTTGTGGCGTTGATAGTATTTAGACCTTGAATTCAAATTATAAGAACTGGAATTGATTAACAATATAAATCCAAGTGAAAGATTTGATTTTGCAGTGATGACGAGTATAATTGCGATTTAGTATTATACCCGTTAAAAGGCTGCTGGGAGAGAAACAAAGCACCACGTTATTGGTCTGATTTAAAATTTAAGCTTCGATTCTGTGTCCTTTTGTACCCTCTTTCATTTCAGTGAAAGTTAGTGTTTTCAAGTTATATTTTTTATATTGGTACGAACACTTCCCTTATGACTGAAAATTATAATGCTGTCTTAACTTTGGATCATTACTTTTCTTTTAAGCTCTCTCTTTCTTTCTTTCTTTCGTTTTTTCCCCCCTCTTCTCTGAGATGTCTTGGAAGAGGGATGGGCGAGGTATGGGGTGTTTCTTTTCTGTGTATCTATTTCACCAATTAAATGTTAACCATTTCCGTATAGAATGTTTTCCTTGTTCCTAGTGAATGATGGCATGTAAAACTGCTGCTTCAACTGTATGTCTGTGTGATTGACGCTGTATGTGTGTGTTTGTTTGCATGTTGAGGTATAAAGAGGGTCCCAATATCCTTCAATTGCTGAAGAAATTAAAACTCTGGCCAGAGCAGATCCAGTCCATCGAAAGCTTTTTGTTCGTGGCTTGGCCTGGAATACTACCTCAGAAACATTGTGTGCTGTGAGTGCATTGCTGATTGTTGTGTGTGCTTTTGTGTGCCATGGGAATGATTATCTATATCACACAAAATTTGACCACAATTTTTCGTGAAAAAACCCACCTACTTTTTGCTTTAATTTATTACCATGTCTTCTAAGATCCTAAACAGTTTGATCAATTATATTTTTTTCCTTCAGGCATTTCAATTACATGGTGAAATAGAAGAAGGTGCTGTTATTTATGATAAAGCATCCGGAAAATCACGTGGCTATGGTTTCATTACTTACAAACATATGGAATCAGCACATAAAGCACTTGTGGCTCCAAGCAAGATGATTGATGTAAGCATTTTATTTGTTAAATTAATATACATGATTATTTTATTTGGATTTTATTGAATTTTTTCACCAACTTAATGTTATGCATGAGGTGATATTACTTATATCTGCTTGAGCATGTTGCAGCATGTTTTGTGTGTCGTAGGATACTTGGAGTAATAGATAAGACGTTAAGAAAGAGACTTGTTGGAGGATGAATGCTGTATGATTTGATGGACAGCTTTATGATAACGATCGTTGACCAAGGTGTCCCAAAAATACATGGATGCATTTCAAATTGATCCGGCTCCGTATAAGTTACACTGTCAACCCTAATATGAGATACAGTTCTTGTCACCAGGCAAATGACTGTTTATAGACATACTACAAGGCCTCATCTATGATAAATGAGATGATCCTTTAATCTCTCTCTCTCTCTCTCTCTCTCTCTCTCATGCACACACAATTAAACATTGGCATGCGGTATCTACGTGGTAGCATTCTTGGTTAATTAATTAGGGCAATTGCTTTTCCCTGGATACTGTCTGGTCACCATTAATCATCTACAAGGTTTTTGGTTTGAATTTTCTGGTCACTAATTAATAACTTGCATAATGGTATGGAAGAATGGCGGCCTTCACTTTTATTTGTGATTCCTGTTCATATAATGTTTGTAATGGTAGCCAGGCACTTGTTGGTTGCTAGACTAATTATATAACTTCTAGACATTTGTGAATAGCCTCCTATCTATAATCTTATTATTGATCGTCCTTATAAATGATATTATTCCAGGGGCGGATGGCTGTTTGTAATTTAGCTTGTGAAGGGTTGACGGGGGCAAATGCTACATCTGATCTATCCCACAGGAAACTCTACATAGGTGGTTTGGCACCAGAAATTACAAGTGAGTTGCTGCTTAACTACTTCTCTAGGCATGGCGAGATCGAAGAAGGTTCAGTTGCTTATGACAAAGATACTAATGAATCCCGGTATTGTACTTTTTGTCTTGTTGCATCTGTGCCTGTATGAGTACGTTGAGGATGAAATTTCATTTGTAGGATGTTAATCTGGTTCTTAGAGACGCCACTATTTGTCAATTAAGTCATTTTATTTCCCCCTTCAATTGTGCAGTGGTTTTGGATTTGTTACATACAGAACAGCAGAGGCTGCAAAGAAGGCTATTGATGATCCACAAAAAATGCTTGGGGTAAGTTGATATCTGATCACAAAATGTTCTTTGGGAGGGCATTACCTTACCACATCTGTAGTGATTGTTGTTAGTGGGTAGCCAAATCTTCTGAAGGACCAGCCAACTATATTTTGATGTAAGTATTGAAACCTAATAGCTCATTCACCATTTCCCAGAGACATCGAACCAGTATATTTAGATGCTTCATGAGTTAACTAGATTGTGTACATTGCAGCGAGTTAGGCACTGTAAGTTGACTTAACTAATGACCCAGGACCTTACTGCTGTACTTTGAACAGTAAATAGTGGTTTTTGGAGAAGTAAAAAAATGTTCAAGAGCAATCAACCTTTTTCAGGGGATATATTTAATTGATTGCAATACTGTCCTCTAAATGGTTATGCATAGTGCAGCGTATAATCATGAAAATAAAGGTTGGTACTCAACAATGACATTAGGATTTGTTAAAGAAACTTCAGAATACAGCATAAACTCAAATTAAGATAAAAATTTGTAGTGTTATTAATGTTGTCGTCCAAAAGAAATAGAAATATCTTAATTGAAACATAGAATAGCTTAATTGAATGAAGAAAATATTGAAAGGAAAGAATTAGTAAAATAAGAAAAGTATGTATTCCTGGTTGAATAAGGAAAATACTAGAACTCTTTACACATCCCAGTTATTCCCCTCCATTTAAGAAAATTTGGACCTTGAGTTGTTGTCTTTGACATTTGGATACAAAGGATATGTCTGATAAAAATAGATTAATATATGCCACATTTAATATTTCGGAAATATCATATTTCTTAGGTCTACAATATAAGCATTATCGTTGATCTCCAAAAATCTGATGTGGTCCATACTTTTGGTTTGCAGCTTGTTATAAGTCTCTACTAGAATTCTTTCTTTTTTTCTGAAACACCATAATGTGATTCTTTATTACCAAAAATTTGTATCCTTTGATGTTGGTATATTGCTTTTTTATTCTTGAATTTAGCTCCCTTTCGTTTATGTTTGTTCTTTATTTGAGCATCCTGTAGCAGCAGGTTAATTACTTCTGGATACTCTTATTGTTTTTGATCTTCATTGAATGTCAGCACCTATTTCATAACAAAAGCATGCACTTTCTTCGACTTCTCTCCACTTTAGAAGTTTTTGTTTGAAGCCTCCTTTTAATAGCAATAAGGTAAACTTCATGCCATCTATATCTAACTTGGAAGACATTTCTAATCTATAATCTTTGGTTGCTACATCAAACTGTCCAGGTCTGTTAAGTGACAAGTGACAAGCATCTATATCCACTACATTAAAATATACCTCATCTTTGGACTTGCCCATAGACAAGGTACATTGTATTTGTATCATTCTATTACTGGAATCTTCTCTACTTTCTTAATTTAACTAATGAAATATGGATTATAATGTCTTTCATTCTTTAAACATAGACTCTTTCCAACATCATCCCCAATAATATCTCCCAATTACCGCTTTCAATAATCGCATCAAACAAACAATCAATGATAGTGCACCTAGTTTGGAACAATTGATGTCTTTGACTGTTATTCTCTTGTTTTGGAGATAACATCATCCGCCTCATCATGTAATTCTGTGCATCATCACTATCATCCTCATACTTGTCATCGCCATCAAAACCACAACAAATCACATGATTGTCCTTCTCTTATTGTACCACACAAAATGCTTTTTCTAGACGACAATTACTAGATCTATGGCCAAATTGGTTGCACTTGAAAAACTTCTTAGAAACTGATTTGGTATGAGGATTCATAGTTTTTCCCCTTCCTTCTCTATCACCTTCTGGTTTGTAATTGCTTCAGTTATTGCGTACCATATATAGAACGGCATGTTCTTAATAATTACCCCCATGTAATTCCTGTGAAAATAATCCAGCATATTCTTCTCCACAGCATCAATTTAGAGTCTAGAGCAATACTTTGTGCTTTAGATAAATTTCGCAATACCTTTTCTCTTTGATATCTGGATTTAAGCCCTTCAAATATTTGGCAACTTGCTGGCTTTTAGTCTTCCCCAAATCATTCCTTTGTCAGTCTCCTAAGTTCTGCCATATATTCGTGTACAGGTTTCTAACCTTAATGACATCTTTGATATCACTGGCATAAAATATGTTCATAATCAGGAGGAAGAAAATCCTTTAGTAAAATCGCTTCATTTCCTACCAGGTTCCGACTGATGCTCAACTCTTATGGAACCTTCTGGACTGTATTATTTCCACCATGTAGAAGGTCCACCTTTCAATGTACATGTGAAAAGTTTCACCTTTTCCCTTTTTTGATGTCCATATACTTGAAAAACCTATTTACTTCTGTAAACCAATCTTAAGATTCCCCAGTTTTCAGTTTTCCTCCAAAAAAGAAGTATATACCTTTAAACTGAAGTTTCTACTATCCTTGTCATCATACATAAACATTTCTTCCTTATCCAGCATTTCTCGTAGGTTTTGAAAAGGAAGCATCCTCTTCATTTAAATCCTCCATGGAGATTTGTTGTCTACGACGGCATAACCATTTCTTCCTTATCCAGCATTTCTCGTAGGTTTTGCAAACGAAGCATCCTCTTCATCTACATCCTCCATGTAGATCTGTTGTCTACGACCATATGCAGGAATTGGTCTACCAATGGGTTACCAGCGAGTTAAATCTTCTTCAGTATGTGCCCTTTTGTTATTCTAGTTTATGGTGGTGCCTATGCTTAAAGGGTCAAACCAATCTGTAGTTTCTTTAAAACATCGTTCTAATTACTGGAGTTTGAGATCCTTTCATTGCTCTAAAGCTTTCAATGCCAGCCTTTGATTTGGTATGATAGATCTCTAGGTTTTGGTCTTCTAATCTCCATCATGAGAACTGCTGACTATTTCACTTTGGTCACCTACTAGATTGGGCGATATTTTTAACTCAAACTACCTGACACTACATATAACGAGAACAAAGACTACCACTTGATTATACTTTTAGGATTTGATGAAAACACAAACATAAGCTTAACTTGAAATAAACTTCCTTAATGTTATTAGCGTTGAGAAAAATACTAAAACATAGGATTCCTAGTTGAATAAGGAAAGCTACTAAGGCTCATTTAATTGAGCTTGCATGTCCGTGTCAATGTGTGAGTAGGAGCACATGTATGTCTATGTCTCTGGGATCACTTTCATTTTGTTCCACAGTTATAGCAGGTGCCCTTCTTTTGTGAATGACAGTCACAAATGTTATTTTATATTTGAGGCTAAAAAGTTTCAGTTCTTCCATGAGCTTTTGTGTAACTGTGATGGTAGAACTAGAAATATTCAATTGGCAAGGTAGATTCCCTTCTTTGGGCAACCCTTGGATGTGCCCGTGTTTCTCTTGTTTCTGTTTTTCTCATTTTACATGGCCTCCCCTTAATAACTGTTATTACAAGACCTGTAATGGCCAGTGTGTTTAAAGGATTCCAGTATTTGCCATTCCCAACTTCCTACAGTCCCTCAACATTGCATAATAGTTGAGCGAGATGTTTAAATAACATGTTTTGTATCTAATGCTTTCTGCTATTCCTTGGTCTCCTGGTTTTTTATTTCGTTCCAGGGTAGGATGATGATAGTGAAGTATGCTGATACTCACAAGAGTAAAACAACCCAGGCGCAATTACCTCCACCAAGGGCTCCTGGACCCTTACCAGCAGCCACTGGATATGCGCAACCTGGAAAAGTACATGGTGGGACTTCGCCTCTTGGCTACGGGTATCCTCAGGCTATGCCATCGTATGATTCATATCCTTCTCCATATCCTGGTCCTCCCGTAGTACCTGCTCCATATCCACCACAGCCTCAAATTCCTTATGGGCAAGTTGGGATGAAGAAAGAATCTTTAGGCTTTTCACCACCACCACCTGTAGGATTGGGCGGATACCCTTATTATCACCTTCCTAAACAATAAAATCTTACATTAGTGGAATATAAATGATTTAAAGCTTCAACTTCTTGGATCTTTTTCAAGTAGATTAATGGATATTTTGAAGAGAATGGATATAAGATGCTTATATTTGCGGGGCATTCTAAAGTCTTGGCATTGGGTATGACTTTTCATTATAGTTTCGCCAACTTTGTTTTATATGGTCCCCTGAGAGCAGGATTTTTTTAGTTAATTGTGTGTTGATATTTATGCGACGATTTCGGTTGCATTGTATAACTCATTCTTATGGTTGCCCAACCTATGCGTGTAGTAGTTATCGACTCAGAATATGATATTATTTGTGTGAAGGATGAGGCTGACCAAAAATATTCATATCCAGTGCTACAGTAATGGAAACTAGAAAAAATGATCGAGCAGCTTGAGAAACCTCTGGCAGTTATCTCTGAATCTGGGAAATAAGATCCAGTTCATATTAGGATTCTCAATCTTGATAAATACATTCGATCCAAGGTTCTGGAACATTCTTTCATTTAACATTTTGTATTCTCCATGTAAAAGTTTTAGCCTTTTATCTGTGTATCTCCAATTTGGACATGACCCATTTGCAGAAACTTAAGAAACCATCTATTATGGTTAATAGCCGTAAGACCCTCTTATGGTCAGTCAAAGTGGTCATTTAGAAAAAGAAGAAGCTTGGATTCTTATGTACCCAAGTATTAGCCTAAGCAGAGAATTGTGATGCATTGGATAAACGCGCTCTTCGAATTTCACTTGCTACAAGAAGAGAAGCTCATGCTGACTGCTAGAGAAGAGTTCTCTATTTTTGGAAAGACTGCCGGAGTATTTACATTGCACTAAATGCTTACAGTTTACAGCTGCTAAGCATACAAGTAAAGCCCACCTCATTTCCTTCAGGAAACTTTTCTCTCTTTTGTGTCTTTTTATGTAACAGAAAGCAGTCAAGATTAAATAAATAAAAAGAAACAAGAGAGTTGGAACAATCAACCAACATAATTGGTATCCTTTCAGAAAGAAGACGGTAAAAGACAAAAATATACAGAAGTCCACTGTACTACTGTAATATGACACTTTCCAGGCTTCTCTTTTCACGGTCGTGGAGTCTGAAAGTGAAACCTAACAGCCGTCACTTCTTTTTCTATGGTGGTACTTTCTATGTTCATACACTTTCCATGCTTCTCCGGTCAAGTAAAGAGCCAAAGGTACAGAAGTATTCAACTCAAACTGTGCTAGATTATTTCAATGATCATCCTAAACAATATCCCTTTTAAGTTTTGGAGGTTGGACATGATGGAAAATCTGACCAGGATGTTATCTGTATACAATAGAATAATTATAAAAATTTTCATTTTAATTTTCCAAAATCAATATCACTTAAATTTTATAAAATGATTAATACTTGAAATATAATAAAAGCATAAATTATAATTCACAATTTTTTATCGTTTCTTTTGAACTATTTTTTAAATTTGATTTATCTTAACTACTATATCCGCATAAGTGTTCGACTTCTAATAATATCCACATAATATAATATGACAACGCTAAAACTATTGTAGAGAGGGTTAAGTTACTCTCTTGGAGTCTAATATTATTTATAATAGGTTTTAGACGTTTTAATGATTTAATTCAAATTAAATTTTAATTTTAATTAAACTTTAATTAAAATTATAAATAATTCTAATTAAATACTAATTATGCTCGAATAAGATCTAATATCGTATAATGATTCTTATTTATTAAATATCTTATATCATAAAGTTTCTCAAATTTTATAATCAAATCTAACTTGATTAAAATATCTTTTTTTTCTTCAACTCATATTTTGTGTATAATCCATTAAGTTCACAAATATGTTAGCAATTAATATGAATTATAATCATATATCATATTTAAGATTAGCTTTAATCTATCTTTAATTTTCTAATTAAATAATTTATATCTATATATCAAAATTGACGTTTAGTAACTCATCATGTCCACCCAAATATTTATGAATGTTAAATTCATTTTAATTAACCTTTTCATACATGATTTTTTTGTATAATTCAATTATTTCATCATACAATATTCTGATTAAACATAGAACATAGTGATAATGTGTATTTTATTTGAGTCCAATCATGTCTATTCTCCACCATTAGTAATTGATTCAATTAATGACATTTAAAAACTATTGTTCAAGAGTTATTTCACCTTAGTCAAGGATTTCATGAATCAATACTAATCGAAGAACAATAAAAGATTCTTCCTAATTACTTTAGGATAATAAATCTTATATTGATCACTCAATTACCTCCACAAAGTTCATGCTATATTTAATGACTATCTGCTGAGTTATCTTTGACTAAAATAGGTTATAAATAGTATCAAAATATAACAATCATTATATGAGATAACTTTAGAGATCTCAAGTCAAATGATTTCTTTGACAATCATTAAAATGAGAATTTCTAAAGTATAAAAGTAATGTTCCAAATGGATTTATTATATGGGATCAATTTAATAAACGTGTTCTTTAACAAAGACCCACACATTTGTCTAAGTGTCTCCATATTGTAGTTTATTAGATCGACTACTTCCTTCATAAGAAAGAAACATAATATGAACTAGTTTTTTTATGCTTTATTATTGTCAAGTCTCAATAGAATAGTAACCAGGAATAATTTAATAATAATATATAAGTGTAATATGAATCTCATAATTATAATTTTATCATAATTTTATTTGTAATATATATTTATCTCAAGAACTTTATCATATACATCTAAATATGTACAAAATAAACAATGTCTTTAAATAATTATATTACTAAACTACAACTAACCAAATGACTGTAAAGTATAAACCAACAATCTCCCACTTTCTTAATCGTTTGAGTATCTTATCATATCACCATATGATGATCATGTTACTATTGAGATGGTGGTTTCATAAAAGAATTCTACAATATTCTCTACAATGAGCACTTACTTAAATCTTATGACTTTTAACTTAATTATTATCATAATTAAGAGAAATTACGTAAATTAATACATACTTGGATCTTTAATGAAACCTTAGCTTCTTTTGTATGCCTAATGGCTATAATATTCTATAGTATATTCTGTTTGAACAATGAAATGAACTATACCAAGTTCATTAGAGAACTTTTGATTCAAATAATCATTTCCAATAAATGAAAATTGTATTTGGCATTATTAGCAATTAATGCTACATTAGAACCTTTCAAATCTTAAAATAATATTTTTCCAAATATAATATTTATAGGACTTGCTTGGAAAGTTAATATCCTTATAAAATTGAACTCAAATATCAACTCATATATAGAATAATAGATATTTTTTAATGCTTTACAAGTATTAGATAACTCAAATACTAAACATTTTTGATACATTATCTACAGACTTGGATTAGAATAGGTAAACAACTTTCAATCTATCTATATAGACCTTATTCTGAGAATTAAATTTTTACTTGTCTTATCCAATAAGAGTTGTTATTAGACAATTAAATGAAAATATAAATTATGATTCTCTCTATGAAAAATTTGTCTCTACATACTCCTATTGAAAAGGACAACTATACTTCTACTTATCTTATCGTAAAATTCACAATCATCTTTAAAATAAACTCTTTAAATTCATCATAAAATTAAATCTTTTAATGTCTCATAGCCTTTCAACTATATATCAAATGTATCAACAAAGGCACTAGTTTCAATTAAACATATTGTTATGAGATTTGAACTTTTCAAATTTTATCTTACTTTTATTACTTATCCTGAAAACTATTCTCCTATAACTATTCATTGAAACAAATAATTTGTTTAATGCATCTATAAGATTATATGTAACCTTGTAATATTCTATTATCTAATTTAGTTCTAAATTTATTAGATAATATGCTTCAACTAAGCCTCACATCTCAAAGTCATTTATTTTGAATCTTTTAAAGTCTTAGCATTTCGTCTCTAATATGAAATTAATTATTATAATTGG
Organism: Erythroxylum cassinoides; assembly: GCA_027478405.1. Classification (NCBI taxonomy): domain Eukaryota; kingdom Viridiplantae; phylum Streptophyta; class Magnoliopsida; order Malpighiales; family Erythroxylaceae; genus Erythroxylum; species Erythroxylum cassinoides. The sequence goes on from JANIPM010000004.1 coordinate 52,802,014, forward strand.
AACTTTCAAAGGTAAGCTGCAATACTAAGCTTAGCTATAGAAGAAATAAATATTGCATTATACAATATCTCATATCATAGATTTCTCCTTATACAAATCCATACTCGAAACTCACTCTTTATAGATAACCAAAAATTTCGAATCTCATCACGTCGATCTCATTGAAGTGCTCTATCATTCTCAATGTTTAATTTCTACTTAGATTTAAATAATTTGAACTTTTCAACAAATTGAATTCAATATTTCATTTTATTCATATGACTATATCATATAAGACATTAGTATATTTAACGAAATAAAAGTATTATCTTTTTATGAATTGTTATTCTATCCAATATATCATATGTATATATTTAACAATTCAATAACATCATCATCCTTCCATCAAAGGTTGATTTGGTTATTCTTCAACCCAACAACTTTCATAAGTTTCATAGAGTTCATAATTAAAAGTATACATCTATCTTTGTATGTAATATATGATTCTCATTACATTGATTTAACCAAACTTGTATAAAAAATAGTCTCGGTTTTCTAACTTTATATTTTTGCCATTTATGTTAAGCGTAAATCTTCCTTGATCCAACATATACAAAATATTTGTATAAATTTAGATCAATTAGTTTTACTTAACATTGTTGTCATATCATGCGTTCAACATTGTAATAATGTTGAATTTAAATTCAATATCAAATATTCATAAGCATAACTAGAAATACATATGATCTCTATTATTAGGTATAAGCAAGAAAATTCATGCAATCGTTTTCTTCTAATGAAAATTATGATCATATTATAACAAAGTTTTTAATTAATGTCCATGATTATGCTTTTAGTAGGCTAAATTGAGTGAAACAAATTTACCAATGTACTATACCTTTTAGCTTTACTTCATGCAATTTCTTATATCTTGCTATCAGGATGTTGACATACATCTTACATATTGTAATCAAAGTTTATGAGACATTAGTCAACTCAAAATATGATTACATTTTGTTATCTACATGATACTAACATATATTTACAAATATTTCACTAAATCCTCAATAGGAATTAATAGCAAAAAGGCATAATGGACTTATAAATTTCCTTTATGAATTTGATAACTCTTCTCAAACAAAACTTATATCCAAGAAATTTGGTTCATTAACTCTTAGTATCAATTATACTAAACAAGGTAAATTCCACTCAGAACAAAATATAAATGTAAGAAAAATAAGTATTGGTTATATATTATGACTACCAAACAAGATCAAGACTTTAATCATATATTTGGTTACTCCTACTATTTTATTAAAAATGATAGTCCTTACTACTATTTGTAAAGATTATTCTAATCTCGTTAGTGGGCTAAGATTTTATTCAAATTTAATTGGTCTTGAGTTCACTCAATAAACCAATTAAACTTAAATTGGGTAGATAGCAACTTTATCAATCACATCTCATGTGACTCATAGATCTGTTAGGTGACAACTCTTTCCAAAACAAATTTTATATGTTATTCCTAAACATGCCTTCATATTCATGTAATCATCAATTTCCTAATCCAAATCACATAAATTTAGTTAAGTAGAACTCATTATTATAAGGCTAAACATATTTGGGTTAAAACGACCTTAAGTTTGCTTATTAAGCCTAACAATAAATAGAACTCTAGTTTATTCTTATAATAATGAAAGGTAACAATTATGTTCAAAACAAGTACTTAATATTTTAATAAAGAATTTAATAAACACAAAACTGCATGTAAAATATCATACCTATAAAACATAAAATTTTGATATACACCTAATATATCAGATATATAAATAAAGCATGCAATTTCTCATGCCAATATAATCAAATCATATGCATGAAATATCAAGCTTTGCTTAATTCTAGTTATTGATCTTCATAATCTAAAATAATATTTCCAACTACTTGGATAATCAAATTAGATTAAACTCATTTATTATTAAATAAATTAATTTCTTATTCCAATAAAAATTTAATTTGATTTGAAAAATTAGAAACCATT
>JANIPM010000004.1:52818638-52831241 GCA_027478405.1 Erythroxylum cassinoides
ATAAATTACTTCATGTATGAGTATTTTTCACTGAAATTCAAAGGATTTGGCTCTAACTCTATACGATCAGGTCCTCCCAACAAAGTGCACGGAAGGAAGAAAGTGGATCCATTCCACGATGTAAAATATCAAATGAAAGAGATCTTAAAATTTTAGTCAGGAATTCGTTTGCCCCTTTTTCTTTGTTTCACTATTTAATAACTCGTAATCGGATTTTGAGGTCTGCTCCATCAAGCAGAAGAGTGGCATAGTAGAGCCACGATAGCCGGGTCTTGCCCTCAACAAGAACAGCTTATCAATTGGAGCAAACCTCCCATGGAGTGGATCAAACTCAACATTGATGTTGCGTGCAAACGGGTTGCTTCCTTAGCTACTACCAGCAGACTTCTTTAGGACAGCGACAGTCATTGGTTGGGAGAATTCACACAAAATCTTAGTCGGTGCACTTCAATAACTACGGAATGCTAGGGTTTGTATACCAGGCTGACCTTTGTGTGAAATTTGAGATATCGAAGGATCGAGCTTGAAGTGGACTCCAAAACAGTGATAGATATCATATCTGTCCCATATCACCGAGTCAGGATGCTCTATCCTATAATTCTAGGCATTATTGAGGAGTTTACTAAAAATTGGATTATTATTTATCGGCATATATATCAAAAAGTAATAAATGCATCGACTGACTTAGTGATTATGTCGATCATTTTGATGTTCATGTCAGTTATTTTACTATTATACCTATAGGATGCCACGTGACGCTACTAGAGTATTTATCGTGAATTTCTTTCGTAATCTCTGTTCAGTTTCCGTTTATATAAATAAATAAAAAAACTCATAATCGGATTTCGAATAACAAAACATGTATACAACACGCTTCTTTGCTGTCTTCCAGTTCCAGCTCACTCACTTCCATTTTATAGTTCGTTGCTCAGTTATCTCAGCCCCCAGTTTAACTATCAGCCCTCGAACCTGGTTAATGTCAACCTGTTTTAAGTTTCAACCTTTTCACTTGCTTTCTCTTTCCTCACTTCATTTCTAATCTGGATCATCTTTAGATCCTCATTCAGATCGCCATTTATTTTCTCTCTTGCTTGTTCACTTTAGCAAGCCATTTCATTTTCTTGGTCAAATGTGGTTCTTATTTGTCGTAATGAGATTCTAAGAAGTGGGCATCGCGTAACAAAATATGCAGATCGGGGATATCTACAAGGTCAGCTTCTTCTCTATTCTTTCAGCAGCGGTTGAGAAAAAATAAAGTTATGTTTCTGCAATGTAGTCAATGTATTAACAGTTTAAAATTGTCTTTTTGGTTGGATGAAGTGGCAGAACAATACGTTTGACTCTTTAATAGCTTGAACTGCATTTTATGTTTGATAGGATAGAAGATACGATCTCTCATAATACGGATTATTTGGGCGTAAAGTTTATATAGATACGGTGTAGGTTTCAGTTGTTTAGTGGAATGCGTCTGCTCCAGTGCTTACAATTTATGATGTCGCCTTCTGTAAATTGCGGTGCATGTCATGCCATATGATTCAACTCCCCTGTCCCTGTCCCCTCCCCCATTATTTTATCACCAATTTGCTGATGAATTTGAATCAGGAATTGATTTTTCTTTTTCAGAACTATATAAGAAGGGAAGTAGGATTTCCTGCTTAGACTATTCCTGAATCAGGTTTAACCTCCACCGAACTTGAACTTGTGGAACATCTTTCATGGTTTTTTTCCCTTTTATTTGGTGGGGTTAAGGACATTAACATTGCAGTCCTGTTCAAACAATCAAGAAGCCAATAAACTAGTTTGTAGAATAAGTTGGCATGAGCTACCTTTATTTATTCCTCGTCTCATGAGTGGATCAAAATCGCCAAAGGAGAGAACACATGAACAAAGATAGAAGAACCCATACAACAATAAAAAGGAGGAACACCCCATAACCCATAAGGAGTTTAATGGATTTATATGCATTAATAACATTGAGAAACTTGAACATCTTGCCATGTGATTATTGCTTAAATTATAAAATATAATAAAAGAATTTTGAGTTATAATGTATGCCCTAGAAAATCAAGTTTATTATATGTCTTATGTTCAAATTTGGTGGTTTGTGCTTAGTTATAGATTGTTGTCTTAGACTGTGAGTCTAACCTTATCACAGTTAACTCTATGCAGAAGTATTAGTTTATGAGATTCTAGGTCTTTTTGGACTATGGGAAGAGGTAGAGGCAAAGGGAAGAAACAGACTCTTATTGCTTCGCATGAAAATAATGGACATGATGAAGAAGAAAACTTTCCAACTTATAAAATAAGAGAAAAGTCAATAAAACCCATGAAAGACGAAATTGGAGAAGAAGAAGTTGAGAAGATAGAGGAACATATTGATAATGGAATAGATTCAGTCTCAGGGAAAGATGTTAAAACCTTGGAATCTGCTGGGAATGGAAGGAAGAGGAAAATGTCTGACCATGCCAAAGAAAATACAATTTCCATAGAAAATCCAATTTCCATGAAAGAGGAAGATGGAAATGGGACAAGGTTAACTACTGATGATGCAATGAAGATGGTTGGGTTCCGACAAAATAGGAGCAGAAGGAAAAACAAGCCTAGACGAGCTGCAGAAGTGGGTGTTGAGTGCTAATGAAGTTTTGTTGTGTTGTTTTCTTGGTTTCTTGCACGGGTAAACATTATTACTTATAAGGTCTGGATTATTTGTTTACATATCATATCTCCTATTGTTAAGTGCTTAACTCCTTACATTATCTCCTGAGTTCAATGTAGTAGGACTGGATGTTTTCATTGAGGGCTTTCAAACAAAATAAATTGCATCCAGAAAATTACCTTAACCCAAAAAAAAAAAAGAAAAGAAAAGAAAGTCGCTCCTCTCCTTTCATTATCCTTTCCCTCTGATCAGATGCTTCATTTTCTTCTTGTTTATCTAATGTTTTTGGCTGTGAGAAGGGCCATATTGTATTGGATAAGTATACTGATATTTGGTGAGCATTTATTAGTTTAAAGAGCTTTCTTTTGGCTTTTATTGTCAGATAACTACCCAAGAAAAATTTTGTCAATGATGCTTGAAATTTGAGCTATCTAAACTTGATTAGAATCACACGTGCAAACTTGAGAATGGATGCTCTGTTGCAGAGCTAGACTTAGAAGAATAAGATAGTGCACGCAAAAGAGGCCCTGTAATGGATAAGTGACAATCATCTTACTGATACCTACGAGCACAGATGCTCAGTAGATACATCTTGATGCGTAGTCTTTGCATATTGATGACCAATGGGCTCTAGTTGTATGATGAAAGGTGAACGAATCTTAGTAAAAGAGTGATCTTATGCATACCACTCAAACTCTGCTTGTTTTCTTCACAATGTTGAGAGTTTTGACCATAATTCTTGGTCATAGAATAGAAGCATGTTGTATGAAAGTTTATGGCTAATATCAGTAGACATTTCTATTCTCTTAAAGGGAACGCGTCAATGAGAAATAATGTATATGAACATCTCAAATTGGTCATTCTATGCAGCTTTTAGCTGTCAAATACTTGCATGTACTCTCTTAAATGCAGGTTCTGCAGCTATTTGCCAGCCTTTTTCCTAGAAAAATTTTCTTGAAGGTACCTAATAAATCGCTTATACTTCTGCAACTTTTATCTTTATGACTAAACACATAATATCAATCAAGATTACTGGTCATACTACTTCTACATTTATTCCATTTTTTGTAAAATAAGATTTATAGTCCTTGGCAGTAGCATCACATTAATGTTGGTTTGGATGCAAATGATCTATGAATGAAATGAAAATATGTTCTTTTAGGTAGTATCAGCTACAGAGGCTGAACTCTGAAATTAGCATTCTGAATACACTGCATTTCTCATTGGAGCTTTAGAATGACTTCAGATGACAGTAAGAACTTAAGAGGAAAACATATGAACTTTAAAAGTGTAGAGTACATTCATTTTTGCATTCGAGACCATTGCTTGGAAGGATGGCCAACAAGACAAAAGTAAAATCCCCTGGAGGATATAAGAGGTTGGAAGCAAAGGTTTTACTCTTCGTTACAAAGGAGACAAACTCGTCATATATTTTTTAGTTTGCCAATCTAATTTCTTATTCTTCTGTTGATTTTGAGATGTATGGTAAAGGGGAAAAAATTGGTTTTGGTATCATCCTGATAATCAGACAAAAATGGATGACATTTGGGTTTGAGTTTGGCATCGTGTTTCTGGACTTGGTCTGGTTAGAACATGAATTGAACTTCCATTTCCTAATTTAAGGGTTTGAATTGTTAGTACGTAACATTCATTATCGCCATTTTTGTGGCAAGTTTTGTAGGTTAAACAAGCAATAATAGAGTCCATCCTCCAGAACTTTCTAAGTTTTCAACCCAAGAGAGGAAAGGTAATTGATTAAAGAGAAGATATATTCAACACGGTTTAAGTCCATAGACATCAGCTGCCTGATAGAGTTTGAATTGCGGCATCTGTAGAAATCTTGCCATATCTCGTTTTGGTCAAATGACTCGCATATAGTCTTTAATACTTTATACGACAACCCCATACGGTGTTCTGATTCCCATGAAAACTTCACTTTGATTGATGTTCTTCTTCATTCATCTTCCTCCAATAAAACATCTCAATTCATTATTTATACTCCCAACGATACCACCACGTGATATTTAGCGAGAAAATAAATTCAGTCTGTTTCGTTATTTAAAATTAAAGAGTCGAAGCAAAATGCCTTCACGGGTAGCTTGGTTGGCAATCTAGCAGAGGAAATTGGGATAAGGATCTGGGTTCGTTTCCCGATAACAGGAGTGAAAGGGTCACTCTGTTAAGCGGTCATCCCGAGATAAATCATGATTTACCCCCCTCACGACCTGATCGGACCTGGGTGTGAGGGCAGCTGGGGTGGCTGATTCCACCTTTTGAGATAAGGAGTCGTAGCAATAAAACTTCCCATGAAAAGCTGATTAAGCCTCTTGCTTACTTCATTGACGCATAATAATTATGTGTATTAGGGACTATCATAACATTAAAGACACTAGACAAGGTATAGGGTATGGTGAAGTAATCTCGTTTGCATGATCTAACAAGTGCTCTTTGTTATAATTTGTTATGATCATCACCTGTCGTGCAAAAGCTACCCGTTTCCTTGGTTTCCTATACAATTTCGTTTATCTCGCTTATTTATTTATAGAAACCTATATTTTAGAGAGCTAGCACTAACTTGTGTAACTAATAAAAACTACTTTTGGTCCTCGCAGTGGAGCTGATTGTGTTGCACTCCAAGGTTGTTTCCTTGGGGTCTGCCAAAAAGTAGTTTACCTGGAGGATTTCAATACTGCATTGTAATATGTGATGTTCTGATATTTCTATATCAGTATGTCACACCAACACAAACTTTTGGAACAGAAAAAGTTGATGATATCTCATGTCTGCCACAACAATCAGAGTGCCATCAGTAAATGAGAAATCCAGAACATTCATGCTAAAGTGTTTCTTCTTTCTCTGCTCTCAAGCCCCACAAAGCCTTTCAAGGAAACCTACATTTTCTTGTTTTTGTTTATATTTATACACACTAGCACGTCTATGCTAGGCCCATCTTCCTCCAGGTGTACATAGTTTTCAAAGATATTATTCCGAACAAATTCACATAGGGAACGGCAAAACCACCCGGCTCGGTTTGAACAAGCCATAGGTAGGTCACGGGCTGGCTACCGAAGCTTAGAGATATGTACAAGTTGATATGTAGAATTAGGAATGGTAGGCTGGTATCACCATGGTTTGATAACTGGTCAAGACAGGGACAAGTCCTAAAATCTCTTCACACATTAAGGATTTCAACATTTTCATCAGTCCACACCTAGACTCAGCTCAACCTGTCGTTTCAAGGTAGATTGGCATACGATTGTTTGGAGCAAGGCCTTAACTTCTAGAATATCCTTTGTACTATGCCTAGCAATAAAAAATAAGCTCAAAACCACAAATAGAATGCCTTACCTAGAAGTTGATAAAACTTGTCCAATGTGTTGACTACACGAGGAAACAAGAGATCACATTCTCTTTACATGTCCATTCAATAACAACATATGGCAATATTGTTATGAAATAAAATGAAGAACTGAAGAGAGAGGGAGAGGAGGAGAAAGAGAAGAGTCCAGAAGAAGAACAGAGAGTCGTAGAGAGAGAGACACACATACACATACACACAAACATTAGCTAATTCATGTCCCCTCGTGAGAGAAACCGTTACAATTCTATACCAGTTACAGCTATATAACAACTATCATATTTTTTCGTAACAATTCTTTCTCCTTTAGAAAACCTTGTCCTCAAAGTTACGGAGGTTTACAGAATGGACAAAAAATAAACAACCATGTGAGCTTCTTTTCATCAACTTGACCACTAAGGAAAAGTATCTGCCCTCCAGTAGTAGATTTCCCAGCATCAACATAGCCAATAAACACCACATTCAAATGTTGCTTCGATCTTTTGATCTTCCATCTCCTCTAAAGGCCCAACCACTTGTGGAGCAGATACTTCTGTAGCTTTCTCCACTTTTGAATCAACATGCTGTTTCTGATAGTTCAAAACAGTATTGTCTTTTGGATCTTTCTCCATTTTATCCCACTTGTCAATTTCTTCGGTCCTGGAATTTCCTTCTGGTTTGGACAACCCATTAACAACTTCTGCTGAATCAAGCTGTAACGAGCTAATCTCTTCTTCAATATCTTTATATGGTTCAAAGAGTCGACCGGCTTTGCTCATCTCATCTTCTGTCAACCTCTCCGAGCGACTCTGAGACGTCGGGTCTACTGGTTTAGCATCTCCTCCTATTTTCTATAGCGTTTGTATCATCATGTTCCTCAATGCTATCATTTCTTTTTCTACCTTTTTCATTCTGTTATTCATTTATGAAAACATTCTTTCCGTCAAACCTTTCAGATTATCCTCCATTTTATGTAATTCTGCATTCCTTGTACCTTCAGCCATGGCGTCTTCCAAATTCGAGAGCTCTAATACCAAATATTATGAAATAAAATGAAGAACTGAAGAGAGAGGGAGAGGAGGAGAAAAAAAGAGTCTAGAAGAAAAACAGAGAGCCGTAGAAATAGAGAGAGATACACACACACATATACACAAACATTAGCTAATTCATATCCTCTCGTGAGAGAAACCATTACAATTTTATACTAGTTATAGTTGTATAACAATTATCATATTTTTCCGTAACAAATACGTCACTAGGAGTAGTTATCTATGGTTGGATCTAGGGAACTCCCTCATAGATATTACACAAAGATTGTCTAATGAGACAACTTACTTGAAATTTGATAAGTTGATACACATCCTAGTTTTGGGGCTTTGTGTTTATACATTACGGAAAGAAAGAAATTTCATACGTATTGCAAACAAAATCTCATTAATATATTCCTCGAAATTAGAGATCATCAATGAAATCAGGGAGCTAGTGTTATTAAAAATCTCAATCAGAATTGCAGTGCAAACATTCTACCTTCTCTGAACATCTAAACATCCGATCCTCTGAACTTTTAATGTAATGCTTACTCTCTAGTAGTCTATACTCCTTGCATATAAATATCAGGATTGTAAAGGGTACACCCCTAAGTTATTGCTTTTCTTGTAATATTTTTCTTATTTATTAATTAATTAACATTTTCTTTCTCCAAAAAAACTTAAGATTATAAGAGATAAGAAAGCTAGAACACAAGATATCACTAAAATAGAGCACTAAGATATCCCAAAGGGAAAAAGCAATTCATCAAATATTTTGTATGGATAAAGGACGGAAAATAAAATCCATAAAAAGAAAGTGTTTTTCTTTCAAGTTTTAGTATATGAACATCGTAAAAGAATATAAACAATACCACAACTCTTCATAATCAAAACCATGACTCATTGCAAGCAATACCACTCCTTACAAATCAGTTAGAACTTATCTTTAATATATGAATATCATATACTAGTACAATTAGTACAATGACTATATAACTTTTACCACAACTCCATATAACTTCTACGAGACCTAAGCACAATATATACTAAACCTTTACGCACAAATAATATTATACTATTAAAAATCGCTTCAAAATTAGATTTCGTATGCCAATACCACAAAGTAGTGTAAAAATACCATAGGTTTTAGAAACAATATGATGGCTATTCATAAAAAATATTATGCCTTAATACCTAAAATACCATAAGATCTCTTTAATATTTCTATAAAATTTAATCAATAATGGGAAGTAGTAACTACATGTAAATATTTTTGACTTTATATATGTGATTAGATGCTAAATATGAGAATTAGTACCTATAATCACATACATACATAAATTTTGCAATTGCAAATAAAAATGTATGTGTATAAGTATTTAGGTTTAAAACAATTTATTAGTGACTTTAGTAGTTCATTTTCTTTGTGAAGTCTCATGTTAATGTGTCTATGTAGTGCCAACTAGAATCTTAGTTCCCTAACATATTTTTTGAACAACAATGTAGTTCTATGAAATTAGGTCAATTTATAGCATGAATTTAATGAAATTTACATAATATGTCAAGTTTTAACTATTAACGTATCAATAAATAATACTACCAAATGAGCATAGTTATTAACACGACCATGATTATAGTACTAACTTGATAATCATATTAACACAACTACAAGCACGCTCATGTTTTAAACCATATTCCATAACCTAACACAGCCGATAACGTGATCGTATTGTCGGCTATATACTAGGAAACACAAGCAATCATACACTCATGTGCCATAACATGTAAGCTAAACTCGTTCAGCATATTTGCTCCATATTTTAACATAAGACTAAAAAAACCCCATGTTAGATGCATAATACATTTCTTGAGTTGGTTAATTATTTATGAAATGATTAACTATATTTGCAAATTTTCCCAAATTGAAAATTTTGAATTAATACAATAATTCCACACTCATGAAATTATTTACCTATTAATAACACATTATTGGACAAATTGTGTTAAGATAATAATTTCAAACTCATAAAATTATTAACCTAATATTAAATATGGATAAATTGCATTCTTTGTGTTTTCCTCACCCTTGGATCAAAATCATCACCTCTTTAGATATCTTACATCTCAAAACTATTTAATAATTTGGCTCTTTTCTATTTGCCTCCACTCATTTCATTTATAGCAAAAACTAGGGGTGACTATTTATGTCTCAAAACTCCTAAAATTAAGACTTTACACTTTCATAGAGACTTAATCAACCACATGCACGACCATGTAAGTCCAAAATGCTTCAAATCTTCTTTTCATGCCATGATTTCATCCAAATTCTTCTCCTTTTAGTAAAGGAAGGCAATTATAAGCTATAAATATACTTGGAGCGAATTAATTACCAAATATGCAACAAAACTATAAAATATCAAGCAAAATATATTTATCATTGTGCATTTATCATTATGCATTTATAATTGTGCACATCTTCAAACTTGATTATACTTTAAATATCATCATCCAATTGACAATATACGTAAGCAATGCACCTAATTCTTTAGCTACTTCTAGGTTTCATTATATTCAACCCTCGTAGTTTATGTCACTCACATCTATGACATACAAATACTCTACTTTTAAAGTGTCTATTCCTATCTTTCTTTCGCTACCTTATATTAATTATAAACGTGTGGTGCATTACATACTTTTGGTAGAAATCAAAAATAATTTGCGAGCTTTCAAACTTTATTCCCATTTTAAGTACCTCTTTTATCTCAATATCTTCCATCCTGCTACCTGAGGTCATTGCATTTATAGAAAACTTTTTGTTCTCCATTTCATTTTTCATCTCCACTTTAGTAATGTATTATACCAGAAATAACACAACATTATTTAAAAAATTATTGCATTACATAAAATATACCACTAATTGATATAATAGATACAACTATATGTTAAGTAGTCATAAGTAAATGTATAAAAATATACTACAAAACAAATAGATGGGTGTATTATTGGAACAAAGACAATAGATCTTCTTCCTTGTTCCTCTTTTCAACCTATTCTTCTTTCTGCAGTACCCAATATCCACTCTAAATAAATACTAACCAAGTTAGAACCATTTTAATCAAAAAAAAATTTCCTATATTAAAAGTATTTTACAACAAAACCTCTAAAACTTTACTTCTCATTCTCACTTAAAGCTATCATATATTTATATATAACCCTTAAAACTTCATTATACAAATAAATCTTTCCATATTTGACGTACAATTATAATACCTAATTATGATAAGAAAAAAAAAACCTTGACAACTTACCTTACTCGAACCACAATACTCCGAGTGAGAAAATAAGTATACAATAATGTGAAAATGATTGCTTGATAGCACAATTGCATGCTTACGGAGTAAATAACACAAAAATAATAGTTGATATCATAAGACAATGATAAAATACATTTAAAAAATCCTTAAAAACTTATGTTATAGATCAAATATAGACGTTCCCAATTTTGTCTTCTTTGTATAAATAAATCTAATTTTGATTTGTTTTAACTCTTGTCCTTTTTAATTCCCATGTGAGGGTGAATACTTTTCTTATTATATTCCAATAAAAAGTTCTTTTACCATATTGAACTGTAACTCATAGTCATATAAGCATATAAAGTTAATTTGAACAATAAATTCAATAGAGATTTAATAGGTTAAGAGTTTAACTTTACTTTATATTGGATGAAGTTTAGCTATTTTATTCTTTTTAATGTGTTAAAAGAAATTAATTAATACAATATAGTAAAATTAGGGTAGTTTATTTGTAAAAGAAGAAAATTAAACTTTAACATAGAAAAACTAATCTAACGCTTGTAACATCAACTCAAAACTACCTACAAATATAGTTAAATGCATGTTATGTTCTGCATTTGATTTTTTATTTAGAATTTTAATAAATCAATATATTATTTTGCATTCATAAATGTAAAAGTTGTATAATTAATGCAAAAGTTATATCAAAGCAATGGAAAGGCTTTTAATTAATAATCCATCAAGTCTAACCAATAATAATGTAGATTATTATCTTCTTCGATGTAATAAAAATTAAAAAAATTTATGTACTCAACTAATTATTTATTTACGGATGTATTGTATTTAATAGATTATGTACAGTTCAGGATTGTCAGTTAAATTATAAAGTCCAAATCTTATCATGCTTATCTTGTTTTAACTAATGGGTTATTTGTAGTTTTGTGATACAATAACGATTTTTTTTACCTTATACATATTCATATGTATATAGTAAAATACATAAGATAAATATACATTATAAATAAAATTATGATAAGATTTATATTATACTTATTTATTATCTTTTAATTGTTCTTAATCATTATTCTATTAAAATTAAACGTTAATAGAGTCTAAAAAGGGTACCACACATTATATTTCTTCTTTAAAAAGGAAACAATTGATTTTATAGACTAAAGCAAAAAGATATCTAAATAAACATATAAGTGCTTATTAAAGGACAAATTCACTAAACTAATCTTATATGAGAATTCTATTTGAAACATTATTTATGTGTTTATAGAAATTATTATTGTAATACTTGCATAAAATAATTCTTTGACTTAAGATCTCTAATTATTAGTGGTGGAGAACCAATACGATTAGATTTAAATAAAGTAGACATTAATTATATATTAAATGTTTAATTAAAAAAGTATATGTTAAAAGGGTTTAGTTATACGAAAACTCATGTATGAAAAGGTTAAATAAAATTACTTTAATATTCCTAATATTTAGGTGGTTATGATACATTGTTATACGTTAATTTTGATCTATAGATATAAATTATTTAAGGGTTATTTATAAATAAAATTTAAAATTTTATTTAATTTTGTAATACTAGCTCAAACTTTAAAAAGTAATGTTAAAATGCTCCAACTTTTAATTTTTAGTCTGATGTTAAGTTTTCTGTTAATATAGATGCTACCACATATTGTATTTGTGCCACATATAAATTTTAGCAAAAATAGCTTAACAGTAAGCTTTTAGTTAATGTAGATAATGTGATGAATCATGGCATATTAGTATTTTTGTCGGGTGGCTACCAAACAACAACATTAGCATCAACAATATCTCAGTGAAATTTCCACTGATACGCAGTATCTGAAAAGGTCTAGTAGTACACAGCCTTACCTCTAATTGGTAGAGAGATTAATTTCAATAAACCCATATGAAAAAAACATAAAAGATGATGATCATAATAATAATAATAATACAATAAACACATAACAAGGTAAAAAATAAAAGTAAGTAAGTAAATACTCAAACAAGAAAAAAGACAAATAAATAAATAATTCAAATAAGTCATTACAAGAAAATATTTGAACTAAGTGAAAAATAAGTTTTAGCTAAATAACTTAAAGGAAAGTACTATACATTAAATATTTACGCTAAATATAAGACATAATGTTGGACCAATGGAGGTTGACAAATTAAATCCTTCTATGTTTTAATAATAATAAAACTTAAAGAATTGGTTAAGAAATAATTTCAGGTATTTGGATTAAAATGATGGTACACCAATTTTCA
>JANIPM010000004.1:52831341-52848093 GCA_027478405.1 Erythroxylum cassinoides
CATTCATGATCACTTCCCTCAGTTCTTCTTAGGCCTTCCTTTTTTTTAATTACATTCTATAAATACAATCTTCTCGCATCTCCTTACTGAACCTTCAGGGTGTCTTTTTTCAACATGTCCAATCCACTTAAGTCTTGTTTCTCTTAATTTTTCATTTATATTAATCACTTTTAATTTCTCTCTTGTCATTATATTCTTGACCTTATGTCTTTTAAAGCTATACATCCAGTGGAGTATCCTTTTCTCTGCCACCATTAACTTATAATATGTACATGTTTGATAGACCAACATTCTGCCCCATAAAGCATGACTGGCCTAATCTCTAGATTATAGAATTTACCTTTGAACTTGAATGGTTTATTCTTATCGTATAAAACTCCTAATGCACTTCTCCATTTAAGCCACCATGATCTAATACGATAAACTATGTCTTCATTGATCTCTCTATTGCTTTGGATGATAGATCCTAGATACTTAAAATACTTCTTCAACTTCTAAACTAATCTTTACCTCTGTATCGAAAGTCACCTTATGGCCTGAAAAGTTACATTCTAGGTATTCAGTCTTAGCCATGCTCAATTTAAAACCCTTAAACTTGAACGTATCCTTCTAAATTTCTAACTTGACATTAACTCACTCTTTTGTCTCATCCACTAAAATAATGTCATCAACGAACAATATACTCCAAGGTACATCCCTTTGGATATTCTTAGTGAGCTCATCTATTACTATTACAATCAAAAAGGGGCTTAATATTTATAGAAAAATGTCTTGTATCTTCTTATATCGTGCTTGCTCTGGTCTTCACACCTTTATACATATCCTTAATAATTCGTATACAAGTCATAGCAGCTCTTTTAATTTCTAAACAACTCCACATAATTTGCTTAAGTACTCTGTCATATGTCTTCTTTAAATCAATTATCATTACCCCCGGTCCAAAGTCCCGCAATAAAACGAGGTCTGGGGAGGTCTGATAGTACACAGTCTTACCCCTATATAGAAGAGAGGTTGTTTCCGGTAAACCCACATACAGACGTGACAATAAAAGAGTGATGCAAGTTAAAAAAGTAAATAAGTAAAACTGGCACGCTAAATAATTATGTAAATAAAATTACAATAAATACATGAATAAATAATAAAAATAAATATAACTCAACTTTTAAAAATAAAATATATTTTAAAACTAAAATATAACGAAATATATCGTCTCTTTATATGTAAAAAAGTACCAATATCTATATGATAAGAAAGCAGTAAAGCATCAAAAAACTCAACTTTGACTCAAAAAAATATGTAAAAACACAAAACATCTTAAATCATAAGATCATTAAGCATAAAAATTCAATATTGACATAAACCCAATAATATCATATGCAAAGAGATCAACATAATTAAACCCAGAAAGTATTAAACACTAAATCAAACAAAGAAGCTAATATTAAAAGTAAAAAACCATAAAGAACATAAATTTCAAAAAATCCAACAAAACCTAGAAAACACCAAAGCAGAAGAGACTAATTAATCAAAGACCATACCCGAAAAGAGGAGCTGCGGAGAAGGAAGAGAGAGTGAGAGCACCAAGAAAAAGAGAGAAAACGTTTACATTATTCAATCCTAAAAAAAGAACTGCCTGTTTAATTAAAATCATATATCGGTTACACTGTCTGTCCCTATAATATTTCATTAATTTTTTGATGAGATGTAAATGTTTTGTCTTGGCCTTTCCTAGAATGAAGTCAAAGTGGTTCTCTCATATAAAAGTGTCATTTCTTACTCTCTTCTCAATCACCTTCTCTTATAACTTCATGATGTAGCTATGTAGTTTGATACTTCTATACTTACAGCTATGGATGTCCTCTTTGTTTTTATATAGAAGAATTAACATATTAAGTTTTCACTCATCTAACATTTTGGTGAACTTAAGGGTCACATTAAACAAAAGCTTGACTAGTCTAATAAGACCTTCTCTGCCTAGAATCTTCCGTATATTGTAATTTTCCCACATATGTATTTTATTATTTAATAAATTAAATTATCAAAAACTTTAAAATAATTATAAGCCAAGCATACGAAGGATTATACAATTATTTTAGATCTTTTATAATTTAAATTTATTAAATAATAAAATTCATATGTGGCAAAAATACAATATATAATACTCAAGTAGCAAAAAAAGTAATTTGATGTGACTTACAAATTCATCCACACTACTGAAGAACTTAACGTTAGGTTATTTTTACTAAAAATTGAAAGTTTAAATATTTTATCATCATTTTTTAATTTCAAGCCAATATTATAAAATTGAGTAAATTTGAGTTTTTTTACAATTAATATATTTTGAGTTAGAAAATTAAAGACAAATTAAAGGTATTTGATTATCTACGATTAAATACAATTTAGGTTATAATTTATATACATTATCAACATATTGAGGAACCTACTAAGTTATATATAAAGAATGGTTGATGAGAAAAAAAGATAAGTTAATTAAATTGAATTTGATTGTAAAATTTGAAAAATTTTAAGATTTATTATAAGATATTTGATAAATAATGACTAATATCATATATTAAATTTTATTTGGACTTCATTGGTACTTAAATTCTAATTAATGTTATAATTATATTGCAATTAGATTACTAAAAGGTTTAACCTCTAGTATAAATAGAAAAAGTTAACATTTCTTACCAACTATTTCTTTTATCATTTTTTAAGTTTTGTCAACTTAGTTGTGTGGATATTGTTATAGCTCAAGCATATATGCGACTACAATATCTAAGATGAACTAGCTTTAGGATTAGTTTAAAAGGAATTTCAAGAAAAAGATTAAGTTACGAAAGTAACTTTACTTTTTGAGAAATTAAATAAAAAAGTTTATATTTATTCTATTACTTCTTAATGTTTTATTAATTAGCAGATAACATAAATTAATAAAAAAACTTTGATGCAACTAGCGTATGACTACTATGATTAAGAGAATCAACAATAGTTCACCTAAGAAAACTTTAATGAAGAGGATAAAGTTTTGAAACTAAAGAAAGATCGGTGGTGGTGGTGGTGGTGGGGTTGGCAAGAGATCAAAAAAAAAGAAGGAAAAAGACAAAATCCAACCCAGGTGGCAGCCATTGTTTGCCGAATCTAACGACTATAACCGAAGCCTAACCCGCTTTGAGGACTGTAGAACCCTTATTTAGTACTTTCATAGGTCACTAGTCTAGCAACTGAATTAGCCATTAGGTCGCCACTTTTTCTAACAGTGCAAAGTCAGAGAGCTGATGGGCTGCATGTCCCACCCGGAAGAAATTGGGAAAACTAAGAGTTAATAAACCTAATCATTATGCGTCACATTGGCCAACACTGGCACTAGTTCCCAAAAGGGTCACATCTCACAGCTTTCTTTTATATCAAAGTTCAGATGAACAGGGATTTGAATGTGCCAGTCTGAACTGAGATTATCAAGCCTGTCACTTGTATATACGTGAATGAACGATAATGCCCTTCATGCACGATGTTTGTTTAGTTCTGGAGTCTTTTAAGGGGGTTCAGTCTCCAGTCTGAACTGTCGTGGTATTATTTACTTGTAATTCAGTCTTGACATAAATTTTGTTTTTGTTGAAAAGAATACAGAGACAAAGGACCCACGGCTAATACCTTAAAAAAGGTAATCCAACACTGATAATTATGTAAGAGAAGCTTCATTTTTTGGATCATATTATTCCAAATAATTAGACGTACGTTGAGAAGTTTTTTTTTAAAAAAACTATCCGATTTTCGGCATCACGTAGGTGTTCGACTAATCCAAACTTGTCACTGGAGCTCGCACTAAGCGGTAAATGGCTGGCCACGAGGAACGTTCCATTCTTATGGGTAGGAGTCGAACTCCCAACTACATGGTTAAGAGGCAGAGGCGAGCTACCATCACGCCACCCCTCGTGATTTAGATGTTGAGAAGTTGCCGATCCTAATTTAGCCCAAAAAAAAAATTAGTACAATGATTATTTTCGCTAAATACATGCATTAATAAGTATTGTCAAATATGAGCAAATAATTGATGGATATTTCTAATCAAATCAAGGTAAGGATGAGAGGAAGGACAAAACTGAATAATGAGATGAACTACTTTCAGAGAGTCAGATTCTACAATAAATTTACGGTAACTGCGATTCCAAATAAGACTTTTACATCTTTTTTTTCCCATCATTTATCATTTCTAGATAAGTTAAATTTTTACATCCTTTTCTTTTTTTCACCCTCCTGTTTTCTCACGAGTCAAAATCAGGTCGTTTTTCCAATTTTAAGACTTATATTTCAGAAAAAGTAACTTAGATATTATTTACACATTTAAACGAATTTTTGAAAAACTTAAATAGTACATAGAGTTTAAGGATTCAATGGAATTATTAAAAATAAGTTACCGGCTATTTTGAGTTTTTTTTTATTCTTAAACGAATAAACATTGTGATGTTATTTATAATTTTTATGCAGAATTTTATCATGTAATGTTAAGCTGGATCTTAAGCATAAAATAATTAAGAATTAAAAGCTGACTTCTTTAGTTTAATGTAATTTATTTTATTTTGAATCTGATAAAAATATTTAATTGTATTTGTGATTTTTTATTTTGGTTTCTTCCTCTTTTTATAACTTATGAAGAATCTTAAAAATTAGTTATAATTTTTATTTTTCCTTCTAGTATGGTTTTATCATTAGCTAATCTATACTATTTAACATCAATTATTAATAAGTATTATGATTAATAAAATTTCATTATTATAATTTATTTTATATTTTAAATTAATTTTCAAATTTTAAAATATTTTATATTTTATAATTATTTAATAAATATATCAAATTTAAAATATCTTAAAAGTAGACAATTTTAAACATAATTACTTAAGATTAATTCTAAATAATAATAATAATTAATTCTAGTGATAAATAACATATCTCTGAAACAAAATCTAAATAAACTAATATTAAGGACTCTTGTTTTTGGTAAATTAATATTAAGGACCCTTGAAATTCATTTTTTTAATTCTTATCTTATATTGTTATCAAGAATATATTTAACTTAAATTTAAACTAAAACACGTAATTAGTTATTATTATATAAATATAATTACTACTTAATCTATTTAACCTTATATGTGTTTACGTGGAACACCTAGGAATAAGACATTAACACTCTCACACTATCACGTACCGTTTATAACCCAATGGGTTGGCGTAGGTGGCGCATACCTTCGTCGCTTAATCAAGAGGTTCCGGGTTTGATCCTTGTTTTTGAGAATGCAGCAAACTCTTGGGCCAGCGGTAGCCCCCGTAAGGGATGTATCAGTACCGCGAAGGGAGACTAGTCACCGGCTTCGACCCAGTAGACACCTCCTGGGAGACCAAAAAAAACGTACCGTTTATGATACAATAAGACACAAATAAATGTAAAGATTCAATTTTTTTTTAGTAATAAGATTGAAAATTATTCTAATCAAACTTTCATTATTATCAATTATAGCTGTAAAAGTGTAAAAGTGGATACAATAAGACATAAATCAATGTAAAGATTGAAAATTATTCTAATCAAACTTTCAGTACTATCAATTATATCTGTAAAAAGTGGATACTTCCCTGTATACATTACAATATCAATTAAAATAAAATAGAGTTTGAGGAGTTTGGCTTTATATATTAAAACAATAACTTGTGTTCAATTTAAGGTCCATCAAATTAGATAAAATAATAATAATAAATTATGTGTACACACTTTATTCTCTCTATTATAATAAAGTTAAAAGTCTAAATATGAAATCATAATCAACTAAATAATCACATACACGTTGTATGATCTTTATATGAATTTGTTGTAATACGTATCATAGAATATATTACGTACTTAGGATCATACATGAAAGGGGGAAAAATGAAGAAATGTGGAATACCTGATTTTAATTCTATTATGAGTTGTAAATCAGTTTTTGACGCTAAAATGAGCTCCGATCCTCCCGGAACAGTTGAGAAAGTTGTTCACCGATACTCAGTTTAGGCCTTTCTATAATTTCCTCAATACACAAGCTCTCTTAATGGGTCAGAGAACCTTATGCTTACGATTAATATGAGTAACTGTAGAAGGCCTTAACTTTTATATAGCTTCCATATCGGACTTCCCCATCACAAGGTCGATATGGACCAGGTCTACACTAAAGGGATCCATTTTCTACCGGGACTTTGACCCACTAATTTAGATCATTTATTGGGTCACTTTATTATCCTTATCTGGATCAAATTACATAACTTAACTGATAATTTTTTGAAAACCAAAATTACAATTAATAGTTGTCCATTTAATAGGAAAAGGACGAAATTGTCCTTAAGGACAAAAATGTATTACAATCTCCTCCTTGGACAATTATTAATTGCAGTTTTTTGTCAAGTTGAAAATAGTTTAAAAACTCGGTTAAGTTACGCTACTGTATTGATACCAATTTTAAAAAACATTTGATCCAAAAATAACGAAAGTCCTACATTTCGTCTTGCAAGGATTTCGATACTGAAAAATATCAAACACATGTGTCATTTGTGAAACAGGTCTAATATAATCACGAATATCTAATATCTCAGTAACATGAATGGGAAAATAGAGTATGACAAACTAAGATGATACCTGTATGATCTAAAATGTATCATCTTTGTCTGTAGGTCTCGATTTCTCTAACTTTATGCTAAACTGCATTAGAGAAATCCTGTTTTCTCTCACTGAATGCTAAACAACATCATAGAAACTTTGTTTTTTCTCACACCAAATGTTAAACTGCATTAGAGAAAACCTTTATGTTCTCCAACTAAATGCTAAACTGCATTAGAGAACCTTTATGGGATTAAACCTCATATCCCTCTATGTCGTATGAAACTTTAAGGATATCCATACAAACTTTATGTGTTTAATGACATAAACTCAAGGTCAATCTTTATAATGCCCTATGACCTTTAAAATGCTTAAGATCAACATAAATGTTAAGACTTTCGTATGTATTATGACTATAAACAAAAGCAATTATTACTGAGGATAAAAGAAAATGATCATCTTTCTTAATAAATAATTATAATGTCATAATACATCAAAATATAAAAACTTTCAAGGAGCAAATACAGTGATCCCTAACTACTGCTATCTAAGGATTTTAACACACCCATAGTGGATACATGTCTAATAAACACTAATGGGCGAAGTCTTTTAGTCAAAGGATCAACTAACATCTCCTTGGTCCTGATATGCCTCACTTTAACATCACCCTTCTGAATCAACTCCTTTATGGTCAACATGTATGTCAACGTGTAATCCTTGGTACCCTTTAGATATCTCAACACTCGTTTGAATGCATTCTAATGGGTCATACCTGGGTTTGCCAGCTATCGGCCTAGCATTCTGACAATAAATGCAATGTCCGGTCTAGTGCACACCTGAGTATACATCAGGCTACCAACTGCACTAGAGTGCGGGATATTTCTCATAGTCTCTCTCTTAACTTTATTCTTTAGAAACTGTGCCAAAGATAATCTCTCATCATGAGAGATAGGTGCTACAACAGGTTTATAATCAGCCATATTAAACCTTTGTAGCACTAGCTTTATGTATGCTCCTTCTGAGAGGCTCAGGGAGTATTAAGATCTATCCTGATGAATCTGCATACCAAGGACGAAATATGCTTCACCTAAATCCTTCATGTCAAAATGTTTGGCCAAAAGTTGCTTTACTTCATGCAACATGGTCAAATCATTTGATGCGAGCAAGATATCATCGACATACAGTACTATGAAGATGACTTTGCTCCCCCTGACCTTATAGTATAAGTATCTTTTGACTTTGTTCTCTACAAAGCTGAATGAGGTCAAAACCTCATCAAACTTTAGGTACCATTGTCTGGAAGATTGCTTCAGGCCGTAAATTGATCTTTTCAACTTACAAACAATGTCAGCTGCATCTTGATCCTGAAAACCTTCAGGTTGTTTCATATAAACCTCCCTATAAAGGTCACCATTTACGAAAACGGTCTTAACGTCCATCTGATGTAACTCCATATCATAATGAGCTACTATTGTCATAATCACTATAAATGCATCCTTCGAGGATACAAGAGAGAAGGTAATGTTGAAGTCAACTCCTTCTCTTTGAGTGAATCATCTGGCAACTAGACGCGCCTTAAACCGCTTAACTTGGCCCTGTGTGTCTTTCTTGGCCTTAAATAGCCACTTGTAATGGACAGGCCTGTAATGTTGAGGTAAATCAATAAGCTCCCATACCTTATTATACCTTATAGAATGCATCTCATCCTTCATTGCTTCCCATCATATATTTGCATGAGGTCCAGAAACGACTTCTGTAAAAGTCACTAGATCCACAATGTTGGACCCTATTTTCAGAGCCCAACTTGGGATTCATAACTCATGAGCATGGTTCCTTGTAGGGTTGTTTCAATGAACCCTCATTAGCCAATATTGGTTCATCTTTATTCTCTGATATCATAAGTGTTGGGCACCAATTTTGAACTGTTCTCATACTGAAGTAGTATTATGTGCTCAAATTCCATCCAAAAATTTGAATTCTTAAAGACTGAATGCGAATTCAATTTCTTCAGAAGATTTGCATCTCTATTTCTCTATTTTATATTAAAACAATAATTGTCTCATTCGGAGCTCTACAAATCAAGATATCATCAAAATACTAAAGTATGTTCAGTAAAATATCCTATTCATACTCTTCCAACTGATACCCTTACTTTCTTTCCATCCATCCTTTTCAAATCAAAACCAAAGACTATCAACTTTGCTAGATAGAGAAATGTGATAGGAATCTACTTCTTCGAGAATAAGGTCATTTGGAGGTCGGATGACAAAGTTATGGCCAAAAGAGTCAAATATGTTTATAGCTAGAAAACCCTTCGAGTGCGATTGCGAGGAACAAAGGTGCGATCGCGAGGATGAAGGTGCACTTGCAAGGAAGGCTGGTGCGATCACAAAGAGAAAGGTATGATCGCGAGGAGGGAATGTACGATTGCAATGGTGCTTGGCGTGATTGCGAGGGTGCTCGATGCGATCGTGACTGAAGCTGTCCCGCATATACATCCTATGCGACATCACTAACTTCATATAATCATAACTTTCAACTCTGATGTCCAAAAATTTCATATTATATACCGTTGGAAAAGACATCTTTGTCTAATTCAGCCTAGATCAATCTAGATTTTCCCCTGAAGTCAGAACACCAATTTGACCTTTATGAAAAACTTTAAATTTTAATGTATAACTTGGAAAGTTATGAGCATAACCATTTAACTATCAACTTTACTTCATTAACTCTCTAATCTCTACTCATTTGGCTCATCACTTATAACTAATTTTCATCATTCACAAAAACCTATCTTTCTTCTCCATAACATCTCATTTATATATATAACGACAATGCATGTTCAAAATTCATCATCTCAAGTTAATAATCATCTCAAGTTGATAACTTCTTCAAGTATACCAATTTTCAACTCAACATCAACCGTACACAATTCATATTTCATTAACATCAAAAGATAAGCATTTTACAAAGCTTAAATGGGCATTTAAAGCCATAATACATCAATGTCCCAAAATACAAAAGATACTTAATCAAATAATACTTGAAATGCGACTAAAGCCTTGTGTTCTCATAAACTAACATAAAGCACAAAAAGATGTAACTTTGGAGTGAAGTCTCGACTCTTGATCACACGATCTCTTTCTCATCACCTGAAGAAGGGAAGGAATGAGGTGAGCTTGAAAGCTCGTGGGTAACAAGTTTATAACAAGAAATAAGCAAAAACTCTTGAAATATTTATTTCCATTGTAAAATTCACATTGAAATCCTTGTAACACATATTTCCCAAATTCACAACTTATCAAGCAATTTGTAAACATCATGAATCATGAATTTATCAAACTTGTCACAAACCATAAAGACATAAGCACTTCAGAATGGTTTGGGTGGTCCATAAACAAAACGAACTAACACATTCCCATATAATGGTCCTGTGTTCGTGAATAGAACGAACTAACACAATCCCACATAATGGTTTTGTGTGGTCGAAAACTTGAGGGAGTCCGTGAAGGAACTCCATGTCACTAGTGAGCAGTTGGAAGAAGCCTTTAGTCAAAGTGCATTTGACATACAGAATGGATCAAACCAAACCCACATAACATGTATTTCATAACTTGTAAACTTGTTACCCAAAATGACACTTTTTTCGAAAAGTGATTTCATAAACTTGATATCCTTTCAAAATCATTTCTATTTTTCATTTCATAATTCATCTACAAAATTCATATACAAAACACGTAGCACTTTCTCAAAGCATCTAAAGAACAATAATTGCACATTTATAAAGTAGTTGAAATCATTTATTTCCATTTCTTGAAAGAAACATTTATGGCTTATTGACTCAATTATAAATATGTAACTCACCTTGAATTCCTTGCTTATAACTTACTTAAATGTGTCTCTCCTCTTGTTCCTCTTATCTTTCTTAATTTCCTTTTCATAGGCAAAAATCTCAAATTTAATAGGGTTGTAAAATTGAAAACCCACAAAGCACATTCACTAAATTTGTTTCTAAAAAACTTAAACCTATGCATTTTCTAAGCTTCATGAACCAAAACCCTTCCAAAAATCCAAAAGATTACAATCAAACTTACCTTGAATCTTCACCAAATAATAAGATTATTGGCTCAAATGGAAGCTCTTCTCTCTCTCATTCTTTTTTCATTTTTGCACAACCCTAAAATCTCACTTAAAACTAAGAAAGATGGAACCCTAATTATTTTTCCTTCTCAAGAGCAAGACACATTTCCCTTTTCCCATTCTACCCTTAATGAGTGTCAAAAGTCCATTTTACCATCCATTTATGCCTTATGTTTTTTAACCTTTAGTGATCTTCTAAAAATACCTTTCAATCTTCTTACTACTTTAATACAACTAAACCATATAATAAAATCCTACTAACCTTGACACAATAATTAACTCTAAAAATTTTAATCCATCAAAACCTAAAAATTAATTTAAATCATGCTTAATTCACTAAAAAAATTCGGGGGCCAATAAGCAGCATGTCTTATATCATAATCTTGTTCACCTAAATAGACTATGTAATATGATTAGATAGCCAGTCGCCTCTCTCTAGTGGATCTGCGCAACTGTATGGGTTTTCGTACCTTAGAAACCTCTTCCTAAATAGGAATAGGTTCCTGTGCCTGCATAAGCACAGTACTCAGGCCTGCATCTACCGGAACTGACTGTATGAGAGGCGTATACACAATAATTATAGTATCCGTCCTACTATCTTCTGGAGGATGTAAGGATCCTCCCTCATCGTAGACATTGTATTCCAGAAATTTCGCCATCTGTGATTTCACTATTCTGTCTCCTCCCTCTCTACAGTAAAATCTGTAGCTCTTAGGTGGTCAGGATAACCCACTAAATAGCAACGAGTTGAGTGAGATTGCAATTTACTCTCATGAGGATTATACAACCTCACCTCAGTAGGGTAGCCCCACACATAAATGTGTGCAAGGCTTGGCTTCCTTCCAACCCAAAGTTTAAAAGACATCTTTGATACTGATTTGCTCTAGACTCTATTCAAAATATATAATGTTGTCTTGATGGCTTCACCCCAAAGGTATTCGAGTAGGTTATTCTTGTTCTACATTGACCTCATCATGTCCTTTAGGGTGCGATTATACCTTTCGACAATATCATTTTGCTCAGGAGTACCTGGCATAGTGAACTGAACCACTATTCTAACCGATTCCAAATACCTGACAAACGGACCTTTTTTTTGTCCTGCAATCCCATGTCTACCATAGTATTCCTTTCCTCTATCAGATCTGACAATCTTTATTGATTTTTCCAACTAGTTCTTAACTTCAGTCTTAAAGATCTTGAACTTATCAAGAACTTCAGACATCTCTTAAAGCAAGAACACATAACCATAGCGGGAATAATCATCTATAAATGTCAGAAAGTGTCTGGCATTGCACAGTGTGACTGTATAAGGACCACTAACGTCTGTATATATGAGGTCCAATAAACTAGAAGTACGAGTTGACCCCTTTTTCTTTATCGTAGTCAACTTATCCCTAAAATAGTCGATACATGTTTCCAGATCACTGAAGTCTAGAGTTGTGGGAGAATGTTATCCTTTATCAATCTCTCAACCCTCTCCCTGGAAATGTGGCTAAGTCATTTATGCCACAACATATAAGATGTTTCCTTTATGAAGGTTCTCTTTCGATTAACAGGTTCAACAACATAAGAAAAGGCATACGTTTCATTAGGAGTAAAACACATTCTATACAATTCGTAAGATAAGAAGGTATTAACGATATGTCTTATATTGATAGAAATATTTACAACTGCATTATCAAATACAAAATGAAAACCTTCATTATCCAAAATTGATACAGAGATCAAATTTTATCTAAAAGATGTTATATAAAATGTGTCCCGTAAAACTAGTAAAAACCTTATATCAAGGTTTAATCCTACATCTCCTACGTACAAAACGTCTACCTCTTCATTGTTGCCGACCATCAGCTTCTCCTCTCCCTTAGTTGACCTTCTCCTAGATCTGAACCCCTACATTATAGAAGCAACATGGTTGGAAGCTCCACTATCTAACCACCAAGAACTTGATGTGGTTATAGCAACATTGGATTCATGAATCATAACGAACGAGGAGTTACCTGACAGTTCCTGTTTGACCTTCCATAGCTTATATTTCTGGCAACCAGACTTCCTGTGCCCCTTCTTCTTACAGAAGAAGCATCTCATACTCTTAAGATCATGTGGGCCCTTCGTAATGCTAGATTGCCCACTCTGAATCTAAGGAAAGGTTTGTGTTTCTTACCCTTACCCTTCGGTTGCTGGAGTTTAGCCTTTCCCTTACCCTTCGCAGCTGCATATATAACTATATGAGGAGAGCTCCTGATCTTCTCCTCTGCTGCAGCACACTGGGAAATCAATTCATCAATGTCCTAGGTCTCATCCTGTAAGATGTAGGAGGTGGCCAACATCTCAAGCTCCTGAGGAAGAGTGTTTAGTGCCTGATGCACTATAAGCGAGTCAGTGATCGGTATATCCAGTGCCTTCAGCCTGCTTTGTAGATGCATAATCTGGATGATGTACTCCCGAACGCCTCCCTCTTTAGTGTACCTTATGGAGAAAGTTCCTTGATCAAGCACTCTACTCAGCATGAGAAGAGACCTTGTATCTCTGGGATATGCTGTCCATAAACTACCATGCTACAGTCGTGTTCGCCAATCCACTTAACATATGATTAGGTATCGACCTCTTCATGGTCAAATAGCAAATCCTATTTTGACCTTTCCTAAGTCGCCATCGCTGCTCTATTAGCCTCCGAGCTGACATCTGTAAGTCGGGGAGGCCTCTCTATGTGCATGACCATGCTAAAATCTGCCATCTTCAATGCAAACTCTACGTCCTTCCTCTACTTCTTGAAGTTGAAACCATTTAAGGTTTCAATGGTGACAATATTGTTGTTGACTGAGAAAGTGACCGAAAAATAGAAAGGCAATATAAAAATCAGTATAAATGCAGGACAACAATAATACTTAAAGCATTAAAGCAGTATCTCTATTGAGAATCTGATCACGCATATAATGAAATACTTTTAAGCTAAATATATAATATATGTAATTAAATCACCCATAAAGGCCATCAGAGTACAAACTATAAACTCTTATGATACTACTACCTTTGGGTGAATAGATCATTTAAGTAATGACTTTCATCTATCAAATGCCTCTTTGAACATCTCAAAACTCTATGTAAGGCTAATACCTTTGAGCAAAATAACCAAACATAAGGTCAGAGACATCCTCAAACATGTGAGCAGAACAATCTAAAATACTGACTTGAAAGGCTACTTTGGTGACTACATTCTCACCAGTACCTTAGAAAGTCCACAAACACAAGGGATACAACTTTAGGTCATCCTCACTTTCTATATGGGCATAATGTATGTGAAAATCGATAATCAATGAAAAAACTAGATTCACAATTAAATAATCACATATTAACACTGAAAACATTATCTTTAAACTTTATTTGAGAATTTAAAAAAAATCTCAATGAGAGTGTCTATTGTATTTTCTCGAATACCCAACCTTCCGTAGGAGATATAAAATTTTAAGTATCTCCCTCATGTGCTGTTTGGAGTACGAAATTGCACTCAAAATTAACTTAAAAAAGTTTTAAAAACTTTTCTGAAATCCAATTACCAATGTAATAAATCCAGAAAAATTTAAAAACCACTTAAACAAAATTTCTCGAACTCAAAAACTGACCTAAAAGGACCCGAGGACCTTTATGAGAATTCTAAAATTTTTCTTTTTTTAAAAAAAATCATTGTAGCATGACGTCAACTGGCTGATGTCGGCGCCACGTAGTGCTCGTGGCACAAAGCCACGAATGCGCTACACATGCGCACCCAAACGTGCCCCAGATGCGTCCGGCGTGTGTGCGTCACGTGCTGCCCATGCACAGATGCGTGCCTACTGTACGACGCGTGCACTGCTCGCATCAACACATGTCTTAAATACAACGATCCATGTGTCCGGCCGGATATTATGCATGCCACGAACGCACTAGCGGATCCATGCCTGTGGGAGGTAGCGCCGCATGAGGCACGCGCATGTGCAATGCACGCGCCAGCCGTACTACCACTCCCCTGACCACTATAGCAATGTCAGGCAGGTGCGTTGCACGTGCCAAACATTGCATCGACCTCCGACAGGGAGGGTGATTTTTGGCATCGTAAGATACCATTTTTCTCTCCATTTGGCCTGTTTTTGACCCGTTTTTCATAGCTAGCCTTATGTATACTACTTTATGCAATTATATACGTAAAAAGCCAAAAAACGAATCAAAAACTGAAGAAAACTGTATGGAATGGAAACTGAAAAAACCTTCATTTTTGTCAACCTGATCACGTAACCGCTCTGATACCATGTGTAATACATAACACAGACCTTATTACATACCTAGGATCATACATGAAAGGGAAAAAAATGAAGGAAATGCGGAATACCTGATTTTGGTTTCATTCCAAGTTCCAAAGCAGTTTTTGACGCCGAAACAAGCTCTGATCCTCCTGAGACAATTGAGGAAGTTGTTCACCGACACTCAGTTTAGGCCTTTCTACAATTTTCTCAATATGCAAGCTCTTTAATGGGTCAGAGAACCGTATGCTTATGATTGATATGAGTAACTGTAGGAGATCTTAACCTTTATATAACTTCCATAACGAACTTCCCCATCACAAGGCCGATATAGATTAGGTCCATACTGGAAAGGATCCATTTTTCACCTACACTTCGACCCATTAATCTAGACCATTTATTGAGCCATTTTATTACCCTTATCTGAATCAAATTACGTAACTTAACCAATAATTTATTAAAAACCATAATTACAATTAATAGTTGTCCACTTAATAGGAAAAGGACAAAATTGTCCCTAAGGACAAAAATGTCTTACAGATGCAACAAACCTTTGGTGATATGATTAACTATCATGAGCTCAGAATTGATATGTTTGATAGTAATTGTCTTCGTATTAATATGATATATGACAATTAAATACTTTATAGTGATATATTTGTTTCAACTTTTACTTTTACTATTCTTTGAGAATAAAAATGCAGTCATACAATATTGTCTATAACCTTCAAATATAAGATGAAATTCCTTAACCATAACATTTGTATTGCAGCTTCATATCATGTTATAAACTTCGTTTCCATAATGGTGAGGTAACTATAGTCTAGTTAGTGCTTCTATATGTGATTACATCTCTAACAAGTAGAAAATTATACCCATATATGTACTTTTTTGATTGTTTTTGCATCCTGTAAAATATGAGTTTAATAGCTTATCATTCAGAAGTTATTGAGAAGCCTATATGTGTTCATATAGTTACTAGTTCCTTACATATGCCTTTTGACCTTCTTAGTGATTGTCTAATGCTCACGCCATTAGTTACTAGTATCTTCCTAATATTCCTTCTACATATGTAATATCAGGTCTAGTATAAATGTGTGCACACATTAAGCTACCAATTACATATAGATATGGTATGTTCTTCGTTGCTTATTGTTCTAACTTATTGTTTAGGCTCTATTCTAAATCGAACATGTACCTTTGACAGTTGGTGCTACAAATAATGAACATGAGCTCATCGTGAACCTCTTTAAAACTTTTTTCAATGTAGGCTTTGTAAGATAATCCTAAAGGTTTTTTGAACCTATCTCGATGGATCTTTATATCAATGACATAAGAGGCTTCATATACATTTTTCATTTCTAAGACAAATATTTATTCTATGTAACAAAATCAATTCATTAGTTAGAAATAGTATATCATCTAAATATAAGAACAAAAACAACTATAAGCTCCGACTAACTTAAGATACATTTACTGATCAACAATGTTTTCTTTGAAAATATTAGAGATTATAACATTGTGAATATTCATATACCACTGACATAAGGTGTAGCGCCCCCTTACCGTAGGGTACACATCGGGACGACCACAGGTCGCTCCGACACGTAATCCACGATAAAGGTGCACTACCGAGCAACCAACTACAATCCACATGGCATCAAATATAAATATCACTAAAAATTGAAACCAAATTTTCTTTGCATTTCATAA
>JANIPM010000004.1:52882645-52896776 GCA_027478405.1 Erythroxylum cassinoides
TAATCTATATGGCATATTATTATATTTTTTGCTAGCACAGAAAATATAATTAATATTAGAAATTCTCTTGTATAAAATAAATGAATAAAATAAAATAGTTTTATTTTATTTCATTTATAAATAATAATTAATAAAATAAATGAATAAAATAAAATAGTTTTATTTTATGTCATTTATGAATAATAACAATTATTAATTAAAAATGAAACGAAACGTTGAGGTCGTTTCAAGTTTTAAAATAAAGAGACATTAATAAGATAGATGAGATGGTTACGTTGTTTGTGATGGTTTGTATGAAAAACAACAAAGTGAAAAGTGAGAAAGATACTTACGCAGAGAAGAGGAATTCTCGTAGCTTTCAGTTTCTGTTTTGAAAAGTAGTGAAGGGTAAAAGGAAAATCTCACGAAGAGAAGAAAGTTCTCTTATATACTTATTCACTGGGCTTGGTCGTTGAAGAACGTGCATGAAACATTGAAAAGAGAAGAGTTAAAAACACCGAGACTTGGGTTTTCCGGGTTTTTTGTACAGTGATACAAAAGGATAGTTTTTCGTTGTTTTAGTTTCTGTATATAAAAGTTATATACATGAATACAAGAGAAAAGAATAGAAAATTGTTTTCTTTATATTTGAAGAAAAAGGTTCTTCAAATTCATCTTAGCCATATCAAGTGTTGAAAGTGGAAAATATTTTTCGGTGTGGAGCGCATAGAGACTTCGTGTTTTCGAAGTTCCGAACCGAGTAATCGTCATTTCCAGGTATTTATCGTATACCTATTGCTTATTTCATTTATTAGTATGTTGTTAAACGCAATAGATAGCATATGATTGCAATTTTAAATTTCCGCTGCGTATTGCGATCCTTCATATGCAGCCCAAGTTGTTGTTTTTGGGGTTTGTTCTTAGTGGTGAAGGGATCCAGGTAGATGAAACCAAGGTAAAAGCTATTAGAGAGTGACCTACACCAAAATATTCATTGAGGTGAGGAATTTTTATGGGTTGGCAACATTTTATCGATGGTTCATTTGGAATTTCAATAGCATCGCGACACTGATTACTGAATGCTTAAAGAAAGAGAAGTTTCAATGAGGGGATGAACAAACAACTAGTTTTGCATTATTGAAGGAGAAATTGTGTATTGATCCTATTTTAGCACTAACCAATTTTGAGAAATTGTTTGATGTCGCATGTGATGCTAGTGGGGTTGGAATTGAAGCTGTGTTATCCCAAGAATGGAGACCTTTGGCATACTTTAGTGAAAACTAAGTAATGCTAGGCGCAAATGGAGCACCTATGACAAAGAATTTTATTTTGCCATGCGAGGTTTGAAAACATAGGAGCATTACTTAGTAGGTCGGGAATTTACGTTGTATTCGTATCATGAGGCTTTGAAATTTTTAAACAGTCAAAAGAGAATCAACAGTGACATGCATGCTTGATGGTCTCAATATTTGTAGAAATTTCCTTTTTGATTGAAACATAAGTCGGGAGTTCAAAATAAAGTGGTAGATGCTCTTAGCTAACTTGTAGATTTATTGCTAACTTTAGCTTATGAGATCGTGGGATTTAAGGAGCTAAAGGAGTTGTATGCCAATGATAAGGAATTCCATGAAATATGGACAAAGTGCAAGATGAATGAACCAACCGTAGATTTCCATATTCATGATGGCCATTTGATGTGAGGTAATCAAATTTGTGTTCCTTGTTCATCTTTGATAGAGAAAGTCATTAGAGATTTACATGGTGGAGGTTCTGTTGGTCATTTGGGAAGAAATGCAACCATTGTGGCTGTCAGTGATCATTTTTATTGGCCTCATTTGAGAAGGGACATAACCAAATTTGTTAATTGCTGCAATATGTGTCAAGTCTCTAAAGGATTGTCACAAAATGCTGGTTTGTATATACCATTACCTATTCCTGAGCATATTTATGAAGATTTATCTATGGATTTTGTACTTGGCTTACCTTATATACAACGAGGCATGGATTCTGTCTTTGTAGTAGTTGACAAGTTTTCCAAGATAGTGCACTTTATTCCTTGTAAGAAGACTGCTTATGTGAGTAGGATTGCAAATATTGCATGGCTTCCCAAAGTCATTCACTTCTGACAAGGACAATAAGTTTCTTGGTCATTTTTAGAGAATTATGTGGAAGTAATTTGACTCTTCCTTGAATTTTAGCAGTATAGCACACCCTCAGACGGATGGGCAAACTGAGTCATTGAGTCGAATGTTGGGAAATTTAATTCAGTGTAATTGTGGCGATTGTCCGAAACAGTAGGATTTCGCTCTTGTGCAAGCGGAGTTTGCTTATAATAATGATATTCATAGTGCTACAGGGAAGACTCCTTTTTTATCGTTTACATGGAAACTCCACAATATGCTTTAGATCTTGTCAGACTACCAAAGGTTCCTGGTCTTAATGTTGCTGCTGCAGACTTGGCTGCTCAAGTTCAGAATGTGCACAATGAAGTCAAACATAAGTTGGAGGAAGTCAATGCTAGATATAAGCGAGGTGCTAATAGACATCGCAGGATGCAAGTCTTCTCAGTTGGTGATGATGTGATGGTGTTTTTTTGTGGAAAGAATGACTCCCTGTTGGTAGTTACAACAAATTGCAGCCCAAGAACTATGGTCCTTAAAAGATTATTAAGAAAATCAATGACAACGCTTATGTAGTAGATCTACCGCCTACCATAGGTATCTTGAAGACGTTTAATGTTGTTGATATATATCCTTTTCATTGTTCCAGTGATCCTATGAATGCAATCGAACACTCGAGGATGAGGTTTTCTCAAGTGGCGGGACTGACATGGAATTCGTAGTTGATGCAGTTTTGGCTCATATGGACCACCCAAAGAGGGCATGTTGAAGCAAATTTAAGGGCAACTTTGTCATTTAATTTCTTTTCCTTAAGGGTTGTTGTGTTATCTTATAAAGGGAATTTAGTTTTTTTGGGGGGCTAGGAACAATTTGAGAAAGAAACTCTATTTGAAATTTTGGATTTCTTGTCTCTAGTGTGAGACAGGAGATTTCTTTGCCATTTTAAGCTTTACGCTACATCATTATGAGATTTTAAGGTGATGGGTAAGTCCAAAAAGGATAATTAAAACATTCATAAGTCTTGAAAACTGTTTTGGGGATGTTTGGAGAGTATATCCTAATTTGATAATGCCCTGACTGCAAACTTCAACTTAGGAGATCAAGTTGGCTCATGTATTTTGTCTTACAGCTTTTCCGTTGATGGAATTAAGAATTTGTCTTTAATAGTGTATCTGTTAAGCTGCTTATAATTAATACATAGCCTCCAAAAATTAGACTAACCGTAGAAGACAAGACGTTGTTATTATGTTGTATGATTGTTTGCTTTAGTAGATCTTATACTAGTTCTTCAATTGTGATCCTGTAGACTATCATATCTGTATGGGCAAACATTCATGATTTATGTTCCCTCTTTCAGCAAAATTCTACAGGTTCTGCAAAAGAGAGCCAAACTCAGCAAGCAGAGCTCAAGTGTTTCAGCTCACCTTTTGAAGATTCTGCAATAGGTAGCTCCTATAATTGGTAATTTGGTGAGTACTTCAACTAGAGCATAAATAGCTGATTGTTGTTCTCAGGTTTCGCTAGCGGTTTCTTGATTTAGAGTTCACACTTAGCTTTCATTGACAGGACCTTTGTTTATAAAACACGTGTTGGTTATTCCAATAGAACAACATTGTTTAGTTTTTTGAAACAGCATATGGTGTCTTCAAAAGTGGATCATTCAATTATAAGGTACTAAATCATAACCTCCCAAGAGTAAAGCAGAGTATCAATAATAAACTGAATCCCTTGTGAGCTCCATTCAAAATTTTTACATAATTGATCACAAAGGTAATTGTGATCCTCCGCTCATTGTCATCTTGATATCATCAATCTTAACACAATTATTAGCATTCACAAAATTATATTATTTGTATTCACCCGCTTCTATCTCCGATATAATTTTAAAAGAGACGAGTGGCTGTTTATCTTTGTTAAGATCAACCCAATTTCCTTCAAACTGATGTGATTCTCCTTCTCTTCTTCACCATTCTCCACCACAAAAAGTTCTAGGTGTCACGATCGATATACTTATGAATAGATAATTAGAAGATGAAAGAAAGGAGAGAAATTTCAGAAGAGAGTGAAAGATCAAGTTTCACGATTTCATTCCTCTTGCTGAAGTGTTTTTACAGGCAATATAACCGTTAGGCAACCATAAAAAACATTTGCGGATTGCCCAGTAATAAACAGCAGCCTCGTGCCACTAGTATCCTGGTTATTCATAACAGGGACATCTACAGGAAATAACAATGTTTAATGATTTGGTTTACAGGGTCTTCTTCTTCATGCCCCCCAGCTATGGAAAAGGGTACTGAATCTTGAGAAAGATTTTTTATCTCGATTCTGATGAAAATTAGTACGAACTTGCCAAAGATTGCGTCTTACCAAAAGGCTGGTGATGCTTTAACTCCTTTAACAACTACAGATCGCGCTCTGAGGCTAGCACAGATATTTACTCAATCCCGCTCCTATATGGGCCATCATAATCATTGCTGACATAATTTAAGCTCAAGGGCATAGATACAAACCTCCATATTTTGAACTCTTAACATTCCTTTCAAAGTACAACACAGCATAAATGCCAACCATGCTGAATTCCACCTCTCCGAATCGATTTTATCAATCTAATAGAAAAGAGGAATAACTTGCAAGCGTCGCGAGCCAGTTTGCTTTTCATAGCCTTTTACTATTGCACCAACCAATTCTAGTGATCATCTTCATCTGGACCAGGGCAGTTGGATAAAAGCGCTTCCATTGACTCATACTGAAACAATTACAATTTACATGCTCGCCGATTAGAATGAAACTAGGATTTGGTGTCATGCAAGCGTTATTTCATATGAGTGCTTAGATCCTATGTTCATGGAAGCATGTACTTCAAAATTCTTGAAATTAGCTAGAGCAATCGATAATAACAAGAAAACTTACCTGAAAACCACAAAACAGGCAATATCGATACTCATCTCTTAATTTCATCAATGTTTCTTGCAAATCCTGTAACAATAAATGATTGATTATTATGACAACATTCAATGAAAAAGGTTTATCATAAGAAAGAAGAAAAATATAAGTAAATTGAAAAAAAAAGATAAACCAAACGATTATCCAAATCCAGTATAATCTTAGCGTTTGCTAGTGGGTTTTATTACGTATATATTAGGTTTTCCAAATGCTTATAAATCTGCCATAGACATAGATACCCGGTTCAAATGTAAACTGTAAATATTCATGCAACTTTGTCAAGGCACATAACGTACAAACAAAAGAAGACATCTAAGACACCTCAAACTATCTATCTGAACAGAGATTAAAGAAACCCTTCGTAAGCAAAATAGAATAAAATGTTTACATAAAAGCATCTAAAAATGATAAAAGAGAAAAGTCAAAACAAAAAAGTAAAGAATAATAACACATCCATTTTAAGGCATCTTCTCCTCAACCAAAAGAAACTCCATCATGTTAGAATGCATAGGATTTGAGCAGAAATATTTCACATGGATTGCACTATCGCAATGGCACATGAAAACTCTGATATTGATTTAGGAGTTTACTAATGTAGCCTTTGACACCCCAACCCCACTACTTTGCAATCAGACTGTTGTCAAAATAAAAATAAAACCACTTGGTATTCACAACACTGAATCTGTCAAGCTCACTATAAAGAATAGTTTCTAAATCTAGAAACAAGAGACTTTGAAGCATAAGCCTTAACTTTAACTGAAATCAGCCAGAAAAGAGGAGTGTCCAAAATCACAGAGGTCATAATACAGGAAATTTGATTGAAGGCATCCACCTTCCTTGTGCCCAACTTCTTATTTTCCCAACTTTGTCAAGTTAGTCTCACCTCCATCATGTCCAAATGTGGCGAATCTTAATTTTCTCCAAAAGTTATTTTACTATCCAATTGTCATAACGAAAGAATAACATATTGAACCACAAAAACGATAACAAAGCCCTATGCCCAATGTGAATACAATTCATTAGGCACATTTGTAACCAGTTTGCCAACTATTATTTTGGGAGCAAAATAAAAATCCTTAAATATTTTTCTAAAACGCCTTTACACTGGACCCTAGGATGACCTCCGGCATTTGAATTTGAGCATGTTCCTCTATTTTGCACAAAGAATGAAAAGCCTTAAAAGTAAAAAAAGAATGTTCAATAATATGTTACCTCTTCTGTTATTTCCTCTTCTTCCTCTTCCTCTTCTTCCCCCTCCTCATCCTCATTTTTCTTTGGCTGCACAACTTCTTTGTTTTCCAGTTGATCAAGAGTTGCTTTTGCTTTCCTGAAATTTACCACAACTCTTCGGATTCGCCATTGTGACTTCTGCCAAGATCCGAACTCTGCCATCAATTCCTCTTCCTTTCTTTTCTTTCTCTCCATCTCAAACTCCTCTCTTTTCCTCTTTTCCTTATATGGGTCTTCACGCCCAATTCCAACACGTGTTCGTCGAATTTCAATCCCCACAGGATTAGATCTGCCTGAACCTTCCTTTCCAAGGGCTGAGCCGGGAGTATAACCCATCTGCTTCAGCAATTTAAACCCAATGTTGGATTGTGGTATTGGAGCCTCTATTTTGGCTAAGGTTTGCTCGTCCTCTTCTTGTTGCTTTCTCTCCCTTTCAAGCTTACGCTGCTCTTGCCAGCTGAGTTTTGACTTCTTTTTTGATGATTGAGAAATTGGATTTTTGTCTTTAGTACTCTGCAAACATATTTCAAAGTGAAATCAAAAACCATAAAGTCCGATGAAGTTCAAGCTAATAACAGCCTTGAGGGGACAGCTTCAAGAAGTA
This sequence comes from Erythroxylum cassinoides, assembly GCA_027478405.1. Classification (NCBI taxonomy): domain Eukaryota; kingdom Viridiplantae; phylum Streptophyta; class Magnoliopsida; order Malpighiales; family Erythroxylaceae; genus Erythroxylum; species Erythroxylum cassinoides. The sequence continues at coordinate 52,889,522 of JANIPM010000004.1, forward strand.
TAAACATGTCCCAGTTTTACGTGAAAAACAATAATTATCCACAAACAATTCATCTAATACTAAGAAAACAAGAACTGATATCTAGTCCTTGAAGAAAGAAACATTGAAAGTGAAAAAAAAGACGAAAAGTTGCAACGACCTTAATAAACCTGCTTCGCGTTTCCTGAACTACAAATTAAACAAGTTCAAGTTTCAAACCCACTTAATTCTTCTCTTATTCTTTTTCTGGGTAATGTTTAAATACACTTGACACCAACTTCATTCCAACCGGTATATTACTATCAAATTCGAATGCTCTGACAAAATAGCCAGCAACTTAGGGTTAAATATTCCTGTTTTGGGTAGCAAACCAAATTCAAATCCCAACATGTAAAATCTTTTAAGCTAAAAAAATTACAAAAATGTAAATAATTCCCAGAAGTAACTTTCTTTAGTGTATAAATTATTGAAGACACTACAAAAATTCAGAATAGATAATACAAAGAACCCAAAGCACAGACTTTTATAGACGAAAACTTAGACGCGTTAGAGGCTTCAGGTGGAATGAAGTGAGAGAGATCCCCCATGTAATCTTCTTCCTCCTCTCCTCGATTTCCTTGTCGTTCGCTAGTTGATTCAGCCATCGCTCCCTCTGCTACTCTTCTTCACACGATCACACGTACACAGTGAGAGAGACGAAATGGCCCAAAAGACCTGAAAGGAACCTCAACGAAAATGGACTTTTTGATTTAGATCCAAGCGATTAACAAATAGTATTTTGACACGTGTAACCACGACTATAACCGTCATTAGCTGACGTGGAATTCTGATGGCGCGCTCTTTACACCTCTTTTCTCTGTGCTTTCTTCTCTTTGGTTTCTGGAAAACAAACACCAACTAGCATAGAAACTGTTTTTCTTTGCTCCAGACTTGCATTTCTTAAACCGTGAGGAGGCTCGAAGCTTTCAATTCTTCTCTCTCTCTTTCTTCTTGGTTCCTTTCCTTTTTCCTTACTTTCTTGACCACCAAACAGACTCCTCCGACTGCATTCATTGTTTTTCTTTGCGCAACTGTTCTCTTCGAGAGTTAAGTAACCGAACTTTCTCTGGCTTTCCAGGAAAGGAGGTGAACGAATATAGAGTCAACTTATAATGGAGAAGCAGAGCTTCTTTTGGTGTTGCACTGTTCTTGTGTTCTTGGCGGTCCTGGTTACGCAAACTTGGGGTCTTACGGATCCCTACGATGGTAATTTCTGCATACATTTAACTTGTCTGTAGTCCTTGTGATTCGTAGGGTGGTTTTGAGTCAATTTTTATGAATAAGACTCTGTGGTTCAAAAAAATCTATAAGAATGAAACTAAAGATGAAGAGTTTTATTTTCTTTTACTAGTTCGGAGTTGCTAAAGTCAAACAGAAGGGCATGTAAATATCAGAATCCAGTCTGATGCCAACAAACCTTACGGTTCAAAGTGAACAAACAACCGCAATGATTAGTTTCAAATTGATTATATTTTCTAACGAGTAGTGCTTATAGACCAAATATAGTGGACTTTCTTGTTTCGTTTGTTTGATCGATTATTGATGGTATTTCCAAAAGTGCAGTCGTTGCCCTTCAAGATCTATATAGGGCACTAAACAAACCACCACAGCTCAACGGGTGGAGATTAGGTGGAGTCGATCCATGTCTGGAATCATGGACTGGAGTGCTGTGTTCCGGATCATCTGTAACACACATGTAGTGCACATTAGCCCTTTTCAATCAAGATGACATGTAGACTAGAATCTGACACTAATTTGTTCTCCCACCTTAACGTAGTAAACTTCATGAACTAAACATCAGTGGATACCTCGGAACCCAGCTTCATTATCTGCGTAATTTGAGGCAACTGTAAGTGAATTTTTTCATATTAACCGATTCATCAAATCTCTGGAGTCACTTTGATTCTTACATTTGAATTTTTGTCTCAGGGACATGAGCTCTAACTACATTATGGGAGAAATTCCGTTTGGTCTACCGCCCAATGCCACACATATGTATGTTATTGAACTTCCATATTCTTTCTCGTAGATGCTTAAATGATGTTTCTTGACCAATCTCTGTTAACAAGAGCATTTCTTAAGGCACGTTAATATTAAACTGTGGCTTTCTTTATCTGTGTTCATGTTTAATTCCTCACAAATGCAGAAATTTGGCTTGCAACAACTTGAGCCGAAATATTCCCCATTCTCTACCAAGCATCAAATTTCTGCAACACCTGTAAGTAATTAGGCTGCTTATTCAAATTGCATTATCTTCTCAAGGCTTTGTTTTTAAGTTTTCAAGCGTACTATCTGGTTGGTGTTCTGCAGGAATCTAAGCCACAACCACTTATCCGGACCTGTTGGCAATGTTTTCACTGGCCTACAGAATCTTAAAGAGATGTATACTCTTCTGTGCTTTTTAATTTACCATTTGTATTTTTAGCGATGCTTGACAGTACTGTTTGTTACTGCTGCAAAATTGTAGTGGTAAGAACTTATAGATGTGTCAATCTGATGTATGAAAAATGTTGTCAAATGCAAAATGGCAGAATCTTAAAACTTTTTTATGGTATTCCCAAATAATTTTCAGTTAAAGATATAGTTTAACCCAGTGAATTCACCTATGAGCATTCTTTGGGAGACTGGTTTTATTTTTTATTTTTTATTTTTAAGCAATGAGATTAGTGTATTGCAAGACTCAAGAATATACAATTCCTGTAAGGGTCTGGATAATCAAACTGTGAAAAAAGGTACAGAATTACAACGAATTCTCTGATTGAGGAGTCAAAAGTAATTGAAAAGACCAGAGGTGCTCAGTTGATCCGTAATCCTTGTTGTGAGGGCTCAATGAGAGGAGAGGATGCAATGTCATGGGTTTTATTTTTAATTTTGTTCGTCCCAAAGTAAGTGAAAAACAATTTAATAACAGGATGACCTTCATGATATGTAGTTTCCCAAGCATTTCAACCCATCCTATAGTTTCAATTGCCTGCTAGGTGTAATTTTATTAGTTTTCATAATAATTCATGGATTAGTTTGTAAGCATGATTATTAGCTCACAAAAGTCTCAATCTCAGGGATTTGTCGTATAATAACTTCGATGGAGATCTACCAAGTTCATTTGGATCTTTGACAAATCTTACTGGATTGTGAGTTTGATACTTCTTTCTCCACTATACCTGGTAAATTACATTTTGTTTTCATTTGGATCGTGTAGGATAAAATATGTCTACTGGCCATATTCACAGGTTCTTGCAGAACAACCAGTTCACAGGATCAGTTGTATACCTGGCTAATCTTCCCCTAACCGATCTGTCAGTATCTGTGCTTTTTTCATGTTAGTCCTTTTTTTTGTCTCCATGTAAAAAATTTAAAATGTCACTTGATGCTGTTCTTACACAATTTCATTTCAGAAACATCCAAAATAATCATTTTAGTGGTGTAGTTCCAACCCAATTTCAGGCAATAACAAACTTGTGGTAAGTGATCAAAAGGTCGCTGTTTTTCTTAGTTTCAATGAACAGTAATAGGTTAATAACTACAAACCTTTGCGTTGGATGTTCTCTCTTCTTATTAGGATTGCCGGGAATAAGTTCCATAGAGTGGCAAACTATCCTCCCTGGAATTTTCCTCTGGAAAAAGAGCCAACTGTAAAAAATTATAGTGGCCCTCCGACAACAGAGGTTACTGCCATTGAGGACTATTCCTCTCTTAAAAGGCACAAGAAGAAAGGGTTTGCCCCTGGAGGAGTTGCTTGTATAGTGGGCGTGGCAACGCTGATTACAATATTTTGTGCAATCTATTTTGCTTTTCATGTGAAGAAATTCCTTTTTTTTCCACTCCGCAGGGCCAGGGGTGAGAATCATTTCTTGTCATACTATTAGATCTTGAATTGGCAACTAAATGAGTAGTACGTTCTCCACGATTATAACATAGAAACATAACCGTGATAATATAACTGGCTCTTTTCCATAGATTATTACCGCCTGAACCTTTCAACTCTTATTATCAGTGCCCATGCCCAGATTATGCAGATATCTACGTTTACCTTTTCAACTAGTCACAGTTTGGTATTCCATCATTCGAATAAATATGTTAAATTTTAACTTAATCAAGTGCTTTAGTGCAGAGGAACTGTTGTTATTTTTTCTGTCACCAACAGTGCTATTTTTTATGAAGAGAATCAAGCATTGTCATATTACTAATTCTTACCCATTTTTCTTTTTCTCCTTCATTCTCTGTTTTTATGGTTATAGGATGTTCTCCAAGAGCATCTGAAGCAAGTCCGCATCTGTTACCTCTCAAATCTCAACCCATTCTCGGGGAGAGCAATGTAGCATCCGGTGGCCCTATCAGGACAGATAAAGTGCCTGCAAGAAGAAGTTTTGTCAACAATTACAAAGCTCCAGTTTGCGCAACAACGTATACTGTTGCCGAGCTTCAGTTAGCAACAAATAGCTTCAGTGAAGAGAATCTTCTTGGAGAAGGATCTCTTGGTTCTGTTTACAAAGCTGAGTTCCCGGATGGCAAAGTATCTCCTGGAACCTACTTTATCGATTGTGATTTACATGAATTCGTGGAAATTAATCAGATGTGAAAAGCTCTTTTACTGGATCCTCATTCTCTCTCTCTCTCAGCAGGTATTAGCTGTGAAAAACATCAACACAGTTTCATTGTCTTTTTACGAAGAAGAACAATTTCTGGATGTGATTTGGACACTATCCAGACTGAGACACCCAAACATAATACCACTAAAGGGGTATTGTGTAGAACATGGAGAACATCTACTTGTGTACGAGTATATCAAAAATTTGCCTCTCGATGCTGTTCTGCATGGTAAAGGACATAAGCCCTTGTCATGGATCAGCCGGCTGAATATTGCACTAGGGGTTGCTACGGGTTTGGAGTAAGTATATCATATTTAGTTCCCCTCAACAATTCCATTAATTCCCATAGAAAGTTCAATAATATCGACAGACTAATATAATTAAGGAGGTATTTGCCGCTTTTGTCTTTAAGGCAGAGAATCAGGAGACTATTAGGTGACAAGGTTGTCTGTTGTATCTCTTTTATTGTAGCGATGATGCGTTCTTGAAATCTTGTTTTCAGCTATTTGCATTCAAGATTCTCACCTCCTGTTGCTCATGGAAATATAAAGGCGGCCAACATCTTACTGGACAAAGAATTTATACCTCGTCTATGTGATTGTGGACTTTGGATTCTGAAGCCATTGACAAGCAACAGTATCAAAATCAAGGTAATTTTCCCGACACTTTCCTTTTGGTGAGATGAATTGAAACCATAGTTGATATATAGGCCAACAGAGCAACCAAAAGTTTCTTTCTAATCCATGTGCTGTTCTTCCACAATGCTCTTTCCGATCGAGTTTGAAACGTGTGTAGAAAGATTAACAAAGAGTTGATATTTATTATCTAAACATTGAAACAAACAGGCTTCTGAAATTGCTATCAGCAACTCTGGTTACGTAGCACCTGATCATGGGAATCCTGGAGCTGATAATACAAAGGCTGACATTTATGCCTTTGGGGTACTTCTCTTGGAGCTGTTGACTGGAAGGAGACCTTTTGATAAGTAGGCTATACGTTTAACATATTAACAGACCTTGTTACGCATCATGTTTATTTTCAAAATGCTAACATTTTTGTGCTACCACAGATCTAGACCTCAAGAGGAACAATCTTTGGTAAAATGGGCTTCTTCTAGGCTCCATGACAATGAGTCTTTAGCAGAGATGGTTGATCCAGAAATCAAAAGAACCCTCTCCATCAAGGCTCTGTCCCGATTTGCAGATGTTGTCTCTCTTTGTGTTCAGGTAATGGCAATAATGTTCAGAGAGGATTTTGAATCATTGCTCTTAGTACTGATAGTAACTGTTATTTGGTAACTTGAACAGCCTGAGAAAATTTTCCGACCACCGATGTCTGAAATTGTAGAATCTCTGACATATCTGCTGCAACTATTCACCACTGCAAAAGGCAAGAGGGTTGATCGCAGTGAAATTGAACCCTTGGAAAGGTCCTTTTGTTCAACACACACACGCTTCATTGGCTCACCTACCCTGAGCCATGCCTCCTATTGATCTCACAACTCGTTCTCACTAGAACAAAAAGTCAAATTACCACAAACACTTCAAGAATTGTTTTGTCAAATCTTAGAATACTGCTTTTTTTAAGACTAACGGTCACAGTTCAAGTCAATTCTGAAAGCTTTATGTCTATAGAAATTACGACACCTGATTCTTTTGAAGTAGTAAAGAGCAACATTTGCTGTTTACTGATTAATATGCTTTCTCTAGTTCCTTTCTTCCCGAAGAGAAAGAGGATGAAAAAGGGAGATCTTAATAATGGTAAGTTGGAATTCTTGATTTGGGATCTATTCCCATTTTTAACATCGGAAGTGCATAAAAATATGATTGTCGAACATTTTAGTAAATTTTCATTTAGTGAAAATCATGATTACTTGAAATTTGACTGAACAATCACATCTAAATTTATTTTTGGTACCAAAAATTAAGATGAGCAATTAATATGTAAATTAATGAATTGGAGAGTGGTCTCCTTCTCTCTAGCATAATTACTTTCCTACACCGTTTCTAGTAAGATTTTTCTGAGGGATTGCTCCTACTCTTCAACTGTGAGAGCCTTTGCTTCATGGGGAAACTCTCGGAGCTGAAACCCTTAGCTTCACCGTCAGACAAGGAAGGCCTTAAGATCTAGCAAGATGCAGGATGTGTTGATGCTCAGAAGCCCAAATTATCGTGGGATGACTTCCTTGCACTACCATGTAAGCTTCCTCGTGCTTCCTCTTTGGAGAGCAAATTGTGGAGGTCTAGCAAGAAGCAGCGGGCTGATGCCTGTAAGTTCCTCCTCCTTCCTGCTACAATTGAAGTTGCAGTAAACACATAGTCACAGGCTGCATGAAAACTTTGGATTGAATTCATTAACTAATTGGATTCAATTATATTAATGAGATTGAATTAAATTCAATTTATAATATTTGGAACTAACTTAATAATATTATAAATGAATTCAATTATACTGTTTAAAACGAAAATGAATATAATGAGGAATGAGAATGAATATTATTATTATACTTATGATAGTTGGTTAAAAGGAAAGAATGTTTACTATTACCATTAACAGTAGTTGATTTGTAAAAAATATTGAGAAATAAAAATTTATTATATTATAATTAATTAATTATTCATATTTTAATTACTTATATTGTAATTAAT
>JANIPM010000004.1:52952874-52984622 GCA_027478405.1 Erythroxylum cassinoides
GAATATTTTATCTATTTACATGATAAATTTGATTTATTTTAAATAAATTACATATCATTTTAACTAGTTTTCATTTGTTTAATGTAATATTTAGGTACATTAATTTTATTATCGTGTTTTGAATATAATTCAACATTGCCTACTTATGAAATTACCTGTCATAAGTCTAGGTATTCAAATATTTTTAATATTATTTTCTCCCTATATTAATGATTCTTTTGCTAAGATTTATACTAGCAAAGAAATTATTCTATCAATGAGTTAATTATTTGGTGCTTAGTTTGGTGACAATAATATGTTGAATATTTTGAATCAACATAATTTTACTGTCGTATCAATAGTTGATTAATGCATTTGGTTCTGATATTTAATTTATTACTCGTACTTATGAATGAGTCCATTTTTTTAATGTTTAATAGACTCTAACATTCAATAATCACTGTTTGTGGATTATTTATGGAATTTGAAGATAAAGTGAGCATGATATTGTATTATATGTATATTATTATTGCTTTTTTGTTCTTTTTCAACTTTGAGTAATCATTAGTTCTCTAACATTGTCAAGCTTCATAGGAATAATAATGAATATATTATGATAAACTTAATGATCATAAAATCAAACATAAATTTAATAGAGGACTATCTTACTAAACCCACTACTGAGACTTCTAGTGATTAGAAGCTTTATGATAATTGAAGGTACTTGAATTGGTGTTGTTTGATGATCATGAGGTATCATATGAATGACTCCATTCATGATAGTATTCCAAAGATTAAGAATGTTAAAGAATTTCTTGAAGTAATCAAAAAGCAGTACAAGAAGTTATTATTATATGCCATGGGAACATCGATCATTATCTTTTTGCATGTTTCTTTCGCTCCAACAGTTAGCTTCATGATTGACCAATATCTAGCAGTCATTTAGGATAAACTTATTAAGCAAGCTAATTTAACTAGCTTTAGATCGAACTAACTACAAGGAAGTCATCTCCTTAATCCAATTTTGAAATAGAAGTTATGAATGATGATTCTCTATTGCATAAAATAAAGCATGGAGCTTGCTAGAGTTACTAAAAGTTTATAAGCCAATTGGATATAATGGGCATTGAAGACCATGTATGATACCATAAGTAAAGCAGATAGGTATAAAGCAAGACTAGTATCTAAGAAGGGTTATAACCTATAAGAAGATATTGATTGCAAAGATATTTTCTCTCTTATTTCCACTAAGGATTCTTTACAAATAATTATAATAAATTTTATGGCTCATTTTAAACTAGAACTTCTTCAAATAAATGTAAGAACGAATTTTTTAAATGTAGACTTAAGTGAAGATGTCTACATGGTTTATCCTACTAGTTTTGAGGTAGTTGAGAAAGAAAACATGGTTTGTAAGCTCTAAAGTTAATTATAGGTTGAAATAGGCTTCAAAGTAGTGGTATCTCAAGTTTAAAGAAATTGTCATTAGTAATAACTTCAAGGAAACATTGTTGATCAATGTATATATATATGAAGGTCAATAAGAGCAAGTACATATTTCTAGTTTGATATGATGATGATATCTCACTCATTACTAATGACATTGATATGTTGATTCAAAATAATTATTATTTAGCCATTTTAAAATGAAGGATCTTGGTGAAGTATTATATGTTTCAAGTGTACAGTTTCTTCGTGATGGGGTCAATGGTTTTCTTAGATTGTCTTAAGTCAAAGCATCTATATTGATTGTATCCTAAATATGTATAATATGCAATCTTATTCTTTTATAAAAAATTGAATTGTGAAGGACAATAAGTTTTCCAAGGACTAATGTCTTTAGAATGATGTTTAGAGAGATAACGTGAAAGTAGTTTCTTATGTTTTAGTTGATGGTAGCCTAATGAATGCTCAAATATGCACACATCCTAATATTGCCTTAATGATTAGTGTTCTTGGTATATACTTGAGCATACGTTAGGCTACCAAAAAATAAAACATAAGGGACTACTTTCATTTTATATTGACATATTAACATATTGACCCATTTAAAGTGGTTAATTTTAGTGTTTACAATTATACAAGTTACGTGTATGATAAGAAATCAGCATATAAATATTATTTTTATAATGATGAGCGGAGTTATTTTAATGAAAAGTTTCAAATAAACACTTACAACTTATTTAGTCATAGAGGTGGAGTATATGACATATTATGGGGTTATATGTTATGCAATATGACTGCATAACTTGATTTTGGCATTGGAAGATATGACATCTATTTTGAGGCCCCTAAAATTATGTTGTGACAATTTTGCATTTGTATCTTTCTCTACGAACACTATCTGCACTTCTATCTCTAAACATAGTAACATTATATTCTACTTTATCAAAAAAAAGTTTGTCAAGTCTCTAAATATTATTGAGTACACACCGACAAACATGTTGGTGGATCCATAAACTAAAGACTTACTTATATGTGTATATCAAAAACTGATCTCTAATATGAAATTGTTAGGAACTTATTTTCTTTATTTTAATGGGAGTTCTCGTTCGACATTTTATGATGATTGCTTGAATTATGTTAATAGATGTTTATTATAGATGTTTGTCACTATTTATGATATTTTGTAACTCTATATTTCTTGTTAGTAAGAAATTAATGATACTCATTATGTCGAATCCATATTAATATTTTTTTTCATTCTTCTTGATTAGTAGCACTTAATTAGGTACGATCCAAGCATCCCATCGGTTTAGTTTGTATATTATTTGTTTAGTTATGAATATTGTTGTGAAAAGCATTATAGTATAATTACGATATTCAAGTGGAAGAATGTTGAGTTAATTAATGTGTACTAACATAATCTTATGACAAGTAACATTTTAATCATATTTATATGATATTTCAACCATGGATGAACATTATATTATCAATCGTATTATGTACCCTTAGATCCATTCACCAATCTTACCCAAATTAACTTATTTGACATATAACCCACCAAAAATATGTATTTTAATTTAATTGATGTATTCATAATGTATTCTTCTGATCGTTAATTTAGGTAATTGTAAGAAGAAGATTAGTGAATAAAAATTAAAAGATCTTAAAATTTTCTATTGTGTTTTGTAGCAATTTATGAGTTTGAATTTAAATTTCATCATTTTTAAGAAGTTTCTAATTTTGTTATTTGTACATGTTGATATATTAACCTTAACCAATTCATTGTTATTGTTGTTGCCTAAAATTTCAACATAAAAATCTTCGAATAAACAACTATATACTGCTTATATGCCAACAGCCTGAAGAATCAATTAAAAACCAGACATATTCGATGTTTATTCTTGATTTGAACATCTGGAAAATTTTGGTACTGCACAGCGCCACTGCCAACCATAACTGGAACCAAATATTTTCGCAATTTTTAATTTGTCATGTCTAATCCGATGGCTTTAAGTAACATGCCAAGGAAGTTCTTTGCCACTTTCTTCCAGTTACTTTCCCGATAGTATAATACAAATTGTTAACTTTTTTAATTAACAAGTAAAACAAATGACCAGAACAAGAACAACCAAATTTATTTGTATTTTATGATATTTTTTGAACCTTTTTTTTCCTGACTAATAGGTCCCCGGGCAACTTCATGAGGCTACTTGTAAAGTTGTCACTTACACTTCTACTTGTAACGAGGACAGTAAGACTTCAGAGTTCAGGTACAGACATCATTATATATATATATATATATTTTTGGGATTATCTACGAAGTGTCCTAGGAGTATCCCAATTATAGAAAAACACCTTTAAGCTATCCACTCTCAGATTAATCTCCGCTCAAGCTTAGTAGGTCCCTTGCGGGAGGCAAAGCTCTCACCCCAAATTTTAAACAGCTGCATACATGAGGACGGTTCGAACCCGTGAACTCACTTAAGCCAAAAAAGCCCCTTATTAACTTACCAACAGACACCATTATATTAGATACAAGATAGTCCACTATTTTGGTAAATCTAAAAGTATCCTAAAAACTAACTAGATTAAATTTGTAATATTAATTTATACAATTAAATACATAAACATAAATGCCAAAATTTGATATAAGCATTGACCATTTTAGAAGAAGGAGTGTCTGAATTACCGTGTGCATTACCATTTCCCCGTCATGATGATTGGTGTACTTCCACATTAATATTAGCCAAAAAGCCGTAGGGGCATGCTGGTCATTTAGATGAACAAGAGAGGGCATAGCGTATAACTAAACCCCTTTTGCATTTCCACTTTCCAGCTGTGACCAAGGCATCACGTGGCCCTACCCAACACCTTAACCTAACTCATTGCCTAACCATAGTTGAATCTTAACCTGACTTCTCTAAATCTCTAACCTTTTTAACACTACTCTTGGTCTGTACACTCTACGCGCACACTCTTCCACTTCAACGATGGCCGCGATACACTATCTCTGCTTATTTCTGGCTCTCTCTGCGCTTGCCACCAATGTCTCATCTCACAACATCACCGAAATGCTCGACCCTTTCCCTGACTACTCTCAGTTCAGCAGCTTTTTGACGCAAACAAAGCTAGCCGACGAAATCAACAGTCGTCAGACCATCACTGTCCTCGCTCTCAACAATGCCGCCATGTCCGCTCTGGCAGCCAAACACCCGCTCTCCGTCATTAAAAACGCCCTCAGCCTCCTCGTTGTGCTCGACTACTACGACCCTGCCAAGCTCCACCAGATCTCCAAAGGCACAACACTCTCTACCACTCTCTACCAAACCACTGGAACCGGCTCTGGAAACTTCGGTTTCGTCAACATAACCGATCTTCAGGGTGGTAAAGTTGGCTTCGGTTCGGCTGCGCCGGGGTCGAAACTTGACTCGACTTACGTAAAACCTGTCAAGCAAATACCTTACAATATATCTGTTCTTGAGATTAGCGCGCCGATTATTGCTCCTGGGCTTTTAACGGCTCCAGCCCCGTCGGCATCCGGCGTTAACATAACGGCAGCTCTAGAAAAAGCTGGATGCAAGACGTTTGCAGGTTTGCTTCAGAGCAGTGGAGTTATTAAGACTTACGAGTCGGCCGTTGAGAAAGGTTTGACCATCTTTGCACCAAACGACGAGGCGTTTAAAGCTGCTGGTGTTCCTGATCTCACTAAGCTAACTAATGCTGAGGTCGTCTCCCTGCTACAGTTCCATGCTACTCCTAAGTACAATCCTCTCGGCTCGTTGAAGACCACTAAAGATCCCATCTCCACTTTGGCTACTAATGGTGCAAGCAAGTTCGATCTATCGGCTTCCACCGCCGGCGACGAAGTTACGCTCCACACAGGAGTAGACTCGTCCAGAGTCGCCGACACGATTGTTGACTCTCCTCCTCTCGTCATTCTTTCTGTTGATAATGTGTTGCTTCCAGCTGAGTTGTTCGGGAAGTCGCCATCTCCAGCACCAGCTCCGTCGCCTTTGAGCTCACCGTCTCCTTCCCCGGCGACCGCCCCATCTCCCGCCAGCGTGGAGGCTCCATCGCCGTTGACTGCTTCTCCGCCCGCTCCGCCGTCGGAGACCCCCGGCGGAGCTCCGGCTGATGCACCGGCCGGATCGGAGAATAGCACATCGGATAAGAATGGTGCAGTCCAGGTGGGTGCTTCTGCATTGTTCGTCATCCTCTCTGCGGTAGCTCTTTGTTCGTTTCTAATGGGCTGAAACGTAATTATGTACGTGTGTTGTATTACTTTTTTACGGTTTAAATTGCTCTTCCGTCTTCTTTTGTTTGGATTTTTGAATTGTTAGCCTGTTATTTTGGGCCACAGGAAGTTTTAATTTAAATGAGGGTTATGTGAGCTGTTTTTTAATGTTGGCTTTAGTGCTCTACATCTTATTTTTAATTCAATTTTTAATTGTGCATTGTCATTGGAATCGGATGCATTAATTATAATCCTTTTAGATTATGGATTCCACATGGACATGGTGATTGGAATGCGAACTGATCCCACGTGGAGAGAGAAAGTACGTTGGAGTCTAGGTCCTCGTGGGTGGTGTCCACCATGTTGTTTCTAGGGTCTAGTAGAACCATCTTTCACGAGTCGGCGTTTTTTTTATTTTTACCGAGGTGTCTTAAAAGAGAGTTTCAATTACTTTAACGTTTAGACTAATTTTTACTCAGGTAGTTTTTTTTGGGTAAAATTTTTACTTAAGATTTAAATGATTTCATATATAAGAAGTCGAACTTACTTAAGTTAGGAGAATTCTTTACTAATTTATTCAAAGTCGGTGTTCTTTAAAAAATAAAATAAAAAAAATGGTTTTTGCATCAACTAGAAAGGAGTCTCGTGTCATTAGAAAACTCTTATAATTACCTCTACTCTCACCTGTGTTCTGGATATTGGGGTTAGAAAATATGAAATTGGATGGAGTTATTCTGGTTGAGCGTGAAAATGAAATGGAAACGTGAAAGGGAATGGCTTGTGGCCAGCTGTACCCACGTTGACCTCTGGTCCCCCATTGGCTGTCCGTTGTAACTCTTAACCCGTAGTTTTTGTGCCTTTTGATACTTAAAAGCATGTGCAGTTGAACGTTATACAAGTCAGGATAAATTTTGTGGGGCGATCGGTTTCGAAATTGGAGAAGTATTATAAGTGGAATTTAATTTCTCCCGTGAATAAGTGGTAAGTAACTGGAAAATATTATTACCTCTTCGAGCTCTTGCTTCAATTTTTTATCGTCAAAAAATTTGGACTTAATCAGCATTTTTGGCCTCTCGCAAGACAATCCGAGATGGTGGAAGGGTAAACTGTATGGTTGGCTATGCGGTTGAATTTTGGGTTCAGGTGAAAATCACTTTGTAAGACTACAAATTTCCTGATTCCAACTACTAAACTTCAAGGTAAAAGTGATTTTTTTTCGAACAAAAGAATATAGTATTTATTATAGATTTTGCTTCATCTATTATGTTTGGTTTAAGGAAAGCAACGGGATGTGAGCAAACAAGGACCAAATTATATAAACAAAATCGGCTCTTCTTCTAGTGTGTGTTCTCTTACAGTCTACGTTTGCATAACAAATGACTGCAATGGGACGACTAGTTGTTCCAATTTAACATTTTCTAATTAACATTCATGTGACAATATGCTTGCTTTGTGTTTCCTTCCCTAAAGTCATGTGAGTTCATTATGATCCTTTGAAGTAGACAAAATATTAAGAACTGCGCGTAGCAGCTTTTGAGGCTTTTTTAATTCAAACTAAATGCCTATTTCAGAATCTGAGGTGGGCTTTATATACAAGAACAGACTCGGAAACTCCTACATTTGTAAGAAACAAGCGTTATTTTGTGTGACGAACAGAGATTTATTTTCAGCTCATTGATCTCGTTCTCTTGCTCAGTTCCATAATTGATTGGGGTTGCGCTCCGTATCGCAAGTTTCCTTGAACAAAATATACCTCCAGGCGACCAAGATTATATATACCTGTTGAATTGTTTGAACGAGCATCTCCAAAGCAAGTCAGGAACTGATATATATTAACTGCACCTTGATAAGCCAATACGTCGGTCGACGAGAGTCATTGTGAAGAATAGGAAGTTCTTGAATTAATAATGCTGCTGCTATTGTTTATTTTCTGCTGCAATTATTTTATTTATTATTCTTAGTGTGTAAATTGCTCAGTCAATTTAGTTAGCTAGACAAGGCAAATAAATCTCGTTACTGCCGATTATAGGCATGAGAATAGGCAAGGTTGCTGCTTTTCTTTCTTTATTTAAAACCATGTACTTTGCAGCATGGGGAATCAATCAAAAAAAAAATACAAACTTCCTATTTTCTTTATCAAATTTACTTGGCTTCTGATTGGGACCTATCACACCTGTTCGGCAGTTGGTAATAGTTCATTGCATCATGTGTATGCACACTGCATGTACACATCGAGGATGGACGATTAACCGGTTTGCATTCGACTTGCAGGTTGTAATTTATTATGCAACGTACATATGTGTATATTGTGTATCTCTTATGCATATCTTTTTGGTATATTCTAGAGATTGTTACGGTGATAGTTTCCTTCTTGTTCACAAACACTTTCTTGTATATAATTTCTATTCTTATGTTAATGAAGGCAGAATCAGAGCCGCCCTGTGACTAGGGTTAAACACCGAAAAAAAACCGATAAAATTATGTGAAGAGCTAAACACAGAGTGTCGACGATGTCAAAAAAAGAGAGAACATTCACCAAATAACCAATGGTGATGGCGGCAAAAAAGAGGAGCAACGATTGAAAATCAACGATTGATTGTCTCCTTATTTCTTGCACAATTCAGAGATACCCAGCTTGAATGTGTGTGGGGTCACTCTTAAAGGTGAGTCGAATTATTATAAATGGGCTACAGCCATAAAAATGCTTTCGAGGCAAAATGGAAACTACTGGTTTTCTTAATGAGACAATAAAACAACCTATTAATAATGCAGACGAATTGGAGGATTGGTTTAGTGTGAACTCTATGTTAGTAGGATGGATTATGACCTTTGTTGACAGTGGCTTACAATCTAATATAACATATATGGATAGTGTGTGTGAATTGTGAGATGATCTGAAATACTATAAGAAAAGTATAAATCACCGACAGAAAAGAAATTGTAGACAAGCAACGACGGAAAATCAACGATCCATTGTTTCCCTATTTCTTGCACAAGTCATAGATACCCGACTTGAATGTGTGTGAGGTCACTCTTAAAGGTGAGTCAATTATCGTAAATGGGCTATGACCATGAAAAATGTTTTCCGAGCAAAACAGAAACTATTGGTTTTCTTAATGGGACAATAAAACAACCTATTAATAATGCAGAAGATTTGGAGGATTGGTTTATTGTGAACTCTATGTTAGTAGGATGGATTATGACCTTTGTTGATAGTGACTTGCAATCTAATATAACATATATGGATAGTGTGTATGAATTGTGAGATGATCTGAAACATTACAAGAAAAGTATGAATTATCGGTGAAAAATTACCGACGGAAAAGAAATCATAGCCAATTGCCAACGGAAATATTATTTCCGTTAGAGAAGTTGTCTAGAAAATGGAAAGACGCGAAAAATAAATGAAAATTTACTGAAGAAAATTTCCCTCGGTAATATAGTCGGCAATATATAAAGTTGTGCATCATCTTCGATCGTGAAGGCTCGAACTTTTTTAATTATAACAAAACGGCATCGTTTTGAAAACTAATCACATGACATTGTTTTGTTACACTTAAAAACGTTAAAGCTTTCAGCAACAAAACGATGTCGTTTTGTTAGAATTGAAACAACATCGTTTTGTTATACTTCAAAACATTCTGCTTGAGGAACACAATGACGTCATGTTGGTATACTTTAAAACGTTCCTCCTTCAGTAACGAAATGACGTCATTTGGCTTTAAACCATACAATGTCGTTTTAATTAGTATACTTAACCAAATGACGTCATTTGTTGCTGAAGGTAGAACGCTTTGTTATTATACAAAAACGATGCCGTTTTGGTTTCCTTAAAATCCTTCAACCTGTCCCCTTCACACCCTCTTGGCACCTGCGTGCTATTTCCTCTTCCTCCTCCAAATCTGCTCAGTTGCTGTCAGCTACGTGTTGTCGATGGAGCTACTGCGTCTTCAGCCATTGTCGTCATCTTCTCTATCGGTTTCCGTCCAGGTATTTTTGTCTTCTCTCTATCTTAAATGACTTTCGTATTATGATAATGAATTTTTTCCTTTACCGTGTTGAATGACTTTGGATTGTCTACATTCATTGTAAAGGGCATATTTTGTTTCTTTGTGTTTGTCTGATGAAAATTCACTATATTGAACAAAATGAAAAGATGAAGATGAATATGTTGTCGTATTTTTTTAAAATGCATATAATCAAGTACTGTCCACAATTTATTTGACAAATATGCCAGAAATTCAAATTCAAACAAAATTATGCATAATACAATACAAATGAGAGTTGAAAAAACTCATTTCAGTCTTTAATTTCATTAATGAGCCCTTAATTTTAAAAAATAATCAAGGATATGAAAAACTTAAAAAGTCCATAATTTTGAAACCTTAACTTACCAAAAAATGTATGCTTAAGATAACAAAGTTCTAACGAAATAGTACCACATTAGTAACTAAGAATGCACTTAATGACTAAAAGGTGGGATTCCCTAAGACACGATTGAAATTCAACAAACATGCATACACTAAATATAATATTGAGCCTACTTACGATAATATAAAGCAAACTACTAATCAAACCTTAATAAATTTTTACATAATCCAACTTTCCTTTTCATCTTCATTCAATTTTATTGTGATACTCATAGGTGTCCCCAGTGATTTGGCTTAATCAATTTTGAAGCATTTGAGTAGTTCTTTAGTGTGCTTTGCTTGATTGATAAAGATACCTTAATTTGAAGTCTAAGAAAGAAGTTAAGCACTCCTATTATACTAGTCTCAAATTCTCCACTCATATAACTGGAAAATTATATAAATATACTCTCAGTAGTGGAACCAAAAATAATGTCATCGACATAAACTTGAGCAACTAAAATATTATACTTGTGTACTTTAGTAAAGAGTGTAGCATCAACCTTAACTTTAGAGAAATTATTTTCTAAAAGATATGTACTTAACCTATCATACCAATATTTAGTAACTTGTTTCAAACCATATAAGGCTTAGAAAGTTTGTAAACATTGTTGGGTCTTAGAAAGTTTGTAAACATTGTTGGGTCTATTATGTTTTTTTTGAAGTTGATTAATATACACTTCTTCTTAAATAGAATTATTAAAAAAAACACATTTAACATCCATTTGAAACAATTGAAAGTTTTTACAAGATGTAGATGCAATTAATAGTCTAATAGATTTAACCTAACTAGTAGTACAAATGTTTCCTCATGGTCTATACCTTCCTTTTGATTATACCTTTTTACCACTAATCTAACTTTATTGGTCATCATATACTCGATTCATCTTACTTATTTAAAAAAACCCAGTTGGTACTTAAACCTAACTTCCATCATTAAGAGCTTCTTCTATAGTCTTATGTTCAATTTAAAAAATGAAAATAGGATGAGATAAATCTATAAAATGAGATCTAATGATTACTTCTTATTGATCATCACCTCGAATTTTATCTAAAGGATAGTTGTTCTTGAAATTATAATATGTTTTTATACTTCTCATCCTTCTTGTTTCCCTTACTTAGTTTGACAATATGCTCATGTAAGGTGTGTTGATGATCACTCTTATTTTCTTCAAGGGCTAATTTCTTTAATTACCTAGATATATCTATATATCATCTTCAAGATCATTCTTTGATATAATAGGACATTCATTAAAGACAACATGCATAGACTCTTCAACAATAAGACTTTTTTTTTGTTCAACACCCTATATGCTTTGCTGGTTAAGGAATAGCAAAAAAAATCCTTCATCCTCTTTGGAATCAAACTTTCCTAAGTAATCTTTAATATTTAATGCATATAGCACATACACCAAAAAACTTTAAAGTAACTAAAATTTGGCTTCTTTTTACCTTTATCCCTCTTTTCTTTCTAGTCATTTTTTTTTCATAATTTTCATTTTCTTTAAGAGGACATTTATACTTTATATATTCAAATTTCCTATATTCAAAACATAATTTATTTAATTACGTTTTAAATATATCTTACCACTTTTTAAGCCTTTACCTTTTTCGGAGTTCTTCAAGAATTTCTTAAAATTTCTAGTGATTAAGACAATGTGTTTTTCATCACTTTCATTAGTGGATTCATCTTCCTCTCACTTGGTTCTTCCTTTAAGGCTATGAGTGTTAAATTCTTTTTGTTTAAAAATGTCATTTCTTCTTATGTTTCTTGAAGCCTCATTTGTATGTAAAAAGAGATCTAATTAGCTCTTCTAATAGTAGTAATGATAGATCATTGACTTCTATATGACCATCACTTTAGCCTTTTATATCTTTGGAACCGACCTAAGTAAATTTTTTACTATTTAAATGTTATTATAGGTCTTTCCAAGACCCTAAAGAGCACTGACAATAACAATAAATCTAGTATACATACTAAAAATGCTTTCATCATACTTCATTTGAAGCAATTCATATATGTATGTTAGCATGCTAACCTTTCTTTATGTTACTTTATTTGTTCCCTCTTGTGTAATTTCTAAAGTATGTCAAATTTCATGAGTCATTTCACATATAGAGAATCTATTGAATTTGCGATACTCCTAATGCATAAAATAAAATTTAAACAACTTTTCTATTCAAGGAAATTAGTTTCTTGCCTTGAGGATCTCAATCCTCTATTAGCTTGAGGATCCCTTTCTATCATTTATAATTTCAGTAAGAATGAATGAACCACCTGAGACAAGTTATCAGAAAGCAAAATTTTTGGTCATCAAGAAAAGCTTCACACTTGTTTTCTAATAGAGATAGTCATTCCCATAAAAAAGGGACTTTACTAATGTTTTATCCCTTTTGGTTAAAAGATGATCAAGATGCCCTTAAATATGGCACTATGATCTTCGTTATAAGGTTTTGTTCAAAATGCTAGCCTAATAGCCCACTCTAATACCATTTGTTAGTCCTAAATCTTGGACTTCCTCACTAATTCTCGTGCCTAGGAATTTTCACAATAATCTAGTTGACTTCTAGAATTCCTAACAACTAAGACCTAAATAATCTTATTCTTGAGGTACCTAAAAATTTAGTAAGGGTTATGCTCTTATATAAATTAATGAAATTGATTAAATTGAGTTATTGTTGATTAGAATTAAGAATATCTTGATGTATTAACCATAAATGAGGGTGTATGCGCTAGAAATTGGTATACTTGAATTATGAATTGGATTATTGTAGAATTTGTGATGTAAATATGGACCCAATCGAGAATAGACATATAGTTTGGAGACCTAAATTGAGTTGTGATTACTGGTGGATATAGAAGTGTATTTTTATTATAAGAATGACCCTTGTTTTAAAAGGGAGATGTCCATTTTATAGGAGAAACTCTACCAAATTTTCAATAGGCTCCTTGTAAAATATGACATCATTATTTTTTTTAAAATAAAGCTCCTTAGTATTAAGTGATGGTCTTATTATGAAGGAATTCTATAACTATAGGAATAAGGATTCTCTAAGTTTTCCAAAGCCCACATTCTTTTAAAATTTCTCCCTAGCACTTAAGAAATTTTAGGTTGGTTGTAAAATGCGATCAATAATTTGACATACTAAGTGGGAAAATGGTGCCACATATGAAGACTAAAAGAGAAGTTGTATTCACAGATTTGATTCTTAGATCTCTCTCAACTTTCAGAGAACAACATCTCACTAACTAACTTTTTCCTTTGATGCTTTATATGCTCTTTTCTTAGTCTAAGTAAAGTGGGTCATCATCTTCTTTATACTCTTAACCAAATTTCTAAGCTAGTGCAAATGAGAATACTTATAATAATGCAAATTATTGAGGATAACAATGATTAGCCACATTTTTTAGTATAGCTCATGCATGCCCTTGATTGATTATAATATTTCATGGAAATTATTTTAATATATCCCGCTTTCTAAACTATGAACGATTTTGTTGTTGGTTGTAGGAACGCATTTGTTAGCATTATTTATAATTTGAAGTATATTGAAGAAAAGCTTTAGCAGGTATTCAAATGACATTCATTTGAACAAATTTTTGACAATGTCAACAATGGTTTTTCACACATTTTATATTTTTCTGAGTAGGCCCGTCATCATCATCTTCCTTGACGTACTTCAAGAAGATCGTTCTGTGTGTCAGTTGAGGTAAGTGACGTTGTTTTGTACTACGTTTTTGTGAACTTAGTTTACTTTAGGTATTTATTGGCGGTTTGAAGTTTCTGCATTTTTAATTGATATGGCTTGCATAATGTTAAACTTGTTTGTCGTATGAACTTCGATTTATCACTGAATTAATATAGGATGAGTTTGGCTTATATTATAATTTTAATTACCTTAATATGACATATAAGTCATTTCATTGATTAGCTTCTCTTTACTTTTCATGTGCAATTTTGTACACGTATCTTTTTAAAATTGTATATTTTAAAACAATAAATTAAATTAAGTATTCATATTTTGATGAATACTTATTATATTTGGAACTAGTACATATTTAATATAGGAGTTGTAACATTAATTATCTTCTAACATATATGATAACAAACATATATATTCGATCTTAAGTTTACAAATATTTTAGATCTCAACCCATAAACCTTAACCCATAACCCGTGATGGAGCTCTTGTGAGGCCTATTGGTGAAAATTACGAGGAGCCTCAGAGTCACAATAAGAACTTGTTGTCTTCATTCATGACTCTTATCTCATATGTTTTGTAATATTTGATGAACATGAATGTTACTAACTATGGAATCACTGTTTTAAATTAATAGTTTTGCAGAAATTAGTTTTGTTGATAGATCTTGGATGTATAGATGATTAACACCTGATGGTTACATTAACCCTGAATTTATTGAGGGAAATGAAGCTTTTATTCATTATACATGCTCTCAACATGTGTATATCAATGGGCCAAAATCAGATGTTTATGTAAAAAGTGCAAACCCAAATGTTTCCTTCTTATTGATGAAGTTAATGGGCGTTTACTGAGAAAAGGGTTTATCCCCAATTATTTTGAGTGGACATGATATAGGGAACCGATGATTTGTAGCCCCTCAAGGGATAATCAAGCACAATCATCTTTCAACTTAAATGAGTTTGAAGGGGGAATTGGATTTAGTACAAATTATATCGATGGAACTAAAAATCTATACATGCAAATGGTTAATGATGCTACCGGTAATACCTTTGAGGAAAATATGGAAAAATTTGAAGAACCTAACCCATGTGCAAAACATATTTTCAATATACTACACTCAGTTGACTAAGAATTATAGCCAAATTATGAGACAATGATCCAATTGTCTTCAATTGCTCGAATATTGAACATAAAGTCTGAAGGGCATATTTTAGACCGTAGTTTTGATAAAATTCTTTAGTGGTATAATGAATCATTACCTCCTGATCATATAATCGTTGATTGTTTTTACAATATGAAGAAACTTATTAGCGGTCTTGGTTTGTTTGTTAAGAAGATTGATTATTTCAAATTGGGATGTATGTTGTATTGGGGAGATGATTTAGATTTACAAGAGTGCAAATTTTATGTTCAATTAAGGTTTAAGCCTAGAAAGAGTTCAATGAAATAGAAATTAGTACCCTGGAAGAATGTATTATTTCCTACTAACTTTGAGACTTCAAAGGCTATATGCTTCTGATGTAACTGCATAACATAATGAACATGAACAAGAAGACGGAATTATGAGTCATCCTTCAGATGCAATGGCATGGAAACATTTCAATGACACCATCTTGAGTTTGCAGTTAAAAGTCGAAATGTTAAGTTGGGATTGTCGACGGATGGATTCCAACCTTTTGTTCAATCCGGGTAGCAATATTCATCATGGCCAATCATCATTACTCCTTATAATTTGCCTCCATAGATGTGTATGAAGGACGCATATATGTTCTTGACAGTGATTGTGCTAGGGCCTTCAAATTTGAAACACATAATTGATGTTTTCTTACAACCATTAATATCTGAATTGCAGCATCTTTGGGAATATGATGTTCAGATATATGATGTCTCAATGAAACAGAATTTTGTGTTGAGAGCAGAATTGATGTGGACCATTAATGATTTTATGGCATTTGCCATGTTTTCTGGATGGAGCATAGTACGAAAACTAACTTTTCCTTATTGTGGCAATGATTCTAATGTGTTTTATCTTCCAAACAGGGGCAAAATATGTTAGTTTGACAATTATAGGAAATTTCTTGAACCATATCATCCATTTAGATACAATAAACATAAGTTCATTAAGAATAGGATGGTATAAACACCTCCTCCCCCTTACAAAGCTGGTCAAGAGATTTTGCAGCAGGTTGATGAATTAGGCTTACTGAAAGTTACAGAATTTGAAGCTGATGAAGTAAATACAAGCATTAGTAAAAACTTTGCTAGGACAAAACTAAGCATCTTTTAGGATTTGCAGTAATGGAAAACTAATTGATACGTTATAATCTAGATGTGATGCATATTGAAAAGAATCTTTTTGAAAATTTGTTCAATAGCATAACGAACATTGAAGGGAGGATAAAAGACAATGCAAAATCATAAGCTAATTTGCAACTTTTTTGTAGAAGGAATTAAATACATAAGGATCTTCGCACCTGTAAATATCCGAAAGCATATTACACTTTGGACAAAAAGCAAAAGGAAATATTGTGTGAATGGTTAAAAAGTCCAAAGTTTCCTGATGGTTATGTTTCAAACTTGACAAAGTGTGTGGGCATAAGGAATTACAAATTATTTGGGTTAAAAAGTCATGATTGTCATGTGTTTATGCAAAGGCTCATTCCACTTGCATTTTGAGAGTTGCTACCGAATAAGATTTGGGAAGTGATAACAGAAATAAGTTTGTTTTTTAAAAGTTTAACATTATCTGAAATCAAGTTGATTGAAATGGAAATTCTAGAAAGGGAAATTCCAGTAATTTTGTGCAAGTTAGAAGGAATATTTCCTCCAAGCTTCTTTGACTGTATGGAGCATCTACCTATGCATTCTAGCTCCTAAAACCTATGATCCTTCTTTTATTAGATATTATAGGCTAACAACTTGCTATAATACTTCTTATAAAATCACTGTCAAGTTGTTGGAAAACAAATTTAGGTTTCATAGTATATGCGGCAAGTTAGGAATCTTTAATCATTCATTTATAGATGATTTTAAACTTTTTTTAGTGCTTATCATAATTTTGTTACATTTCTTATTCACTTTCTAAATATTTTTAGGAAAGTTTTAGGTTTATCAATTAAAAAGGATAAGACTTAGCTTATGGTTTTAGCTAATGCTTTCATTTTTTATCTTGGCTAGCTATAATAATTGGTCTCAACTTGAACTCCTAACCCTTCTGTTATTTATTCTAGTTACTTCAAAGAGAGATAACTATAGAGATTGTTAAAGAAGTTGGACCAATATGAATCTTCCCTTTACTAAAAAGCTCATGTTGAGCTTATTTGTTTTTAATAATTGTCATATCTTCTTATATTCTTAAGTAGGCCTTCCTAAAATTTCTTCTAAGTCTATTAAAAAGCTACTTAGGAACTTTTTCTTAATAGGAGATTCTTTTATAGAGTCTTATATTAAGGTTAGTTTGAAATAAATTTTCTTACCTAAATAAAGGAGGTTTATATATGATGAAAATCTAAATGGATAATAAATTAAAGCCATCCAATAAATTTGTAGGATTCTTAATGATAAGTATTCTCTTTGGGTAAAATGGTTACATAGTCATTATCTAGAAAATGATAGCTTTTGGAACTTTAAGCCTAGATATGACACTTCATAGACCTTACTTTAGAGATTTAGGTTAAGGAATAATTATAAGATGATATTAAAGTTGAATTACAAGATGATGAAGAAAAATGGCTTTAGTATGACAATTTGAATGTTTGAGGTCCTTTTTAAAAGAGGATAAATATCAATAAGTTGGATATATATACCTTAAGAAAGCCAAGGTTAAAGTCCTGGTGAGAGGGAATGAATGGTCACTGAAACAAACCGATTCTTCTCACTTATTATTGTCATTCCTCTTTATAATCCTTTCTCTTTAAGAAAAGACAAAATAAATTAGTGTAGAAACTCCTCTAATGCATTCAAAAACCAACCTTGTAGAGATTTCTTGAGATTTTATAAACCTAAAGTCACTTGGCATTAACTGGTATGGTTTAAATACATGCTTCCAAAAATGCCATTTACTTTATAGCTAACTTTGTAAAATAAGCTTAGCATAATTGATAAATAAAGGAGCTTTAGTAATTTTAATCCTATGTTTGGATTATAATTTTGGAATGGAAACTATCATTCATCTTTTTTTTCTCTTGCTTATTCTCTAATAACCTGTGGTATTTCACTCAACTCCTTTTTTATCATTTCAACCACTATATTGATTAGGAAAACTTATATTATTGGGAAGATTCCCTTAATCACCTATTATAAAAAATTATATCATATTTAATAGCTTTTGGATATACCATATACTCAACAAGAAGAGAAAGGGATAATAAAATATTTAAAAATCAACTACTTAATACTTAGAAAACATTGTAAAGGAACATTCTCTAGAAAAGAGAAATGGTTAAAATCAAATGTTAGGATATTTAATTTACCCCAAGAATTTGTAAAAGATGGAATGTTTAACCTTCAATCAAAACATTAAAAATGAAAAATAAAGAGTTTAAAATAACAAAACTAGTTTAGATAAATAATCAAATGTTTATATCGTGAAAACTATAATTATGTAAATACTAAAAGAAAGATGAAAAACCCCTATATTTAGTGGGTCAATAGGTAAAACCTATTTGTAATTGTTAAAAAATTATTTTATATTTTAATTAAATTTTGTTTATGTGTGGGTGAAGCAATGGTTGTTACCATCTTTTTTTCAAAGCCCTACAATTTGATTCATGAAAAAAATATATAGCACTTCTAACCATAAAATCAAAAATTATGGAACAAATTTAAGTAAAATTTTTATCTAACTCAAGAATTGTCACTTAGTAACATACTTCCAAGTTCTAATTCTAAGCTCAAAGTACTTAAATAAATTCAATTGTTTTTATTTTTTATTAAAAATATTTTTATACACTTGATGAACCAAAAAATTGATGACTTCTAACTTTTTTCCTATTAAAATGGATTTTTTATATATTAGTGTTTTCTTTTTTAAGAATGGAAATAAATTGATTAAACCAAAAAGGGCATAAAAGTGTGATTACAAGGTGGTAAAATAAATCATGAAGATGCTACATTAGTTAGAAGGTGTCTAGCTACACATCAAACTTTAGAGTACTAATTTATAAACTAAGAGGAAGTATTTTTGAAACTTGGTGGAATTTTCTCCTTGTAAATACAAAAGTGGACCCTGATTCTTGCTAAGATATCTTTAAAGAAACAATCATCATTTTTTTCTTTTGTTATAAACACTTATCACTAGATAGGAGAGTGAAATACAATAGATCCATTTGTTCCTAAACTCCTTAAGATTAATTATGTTACTACATTATATGACATTGCTCCATCATATAAGCAAGTTAGGTAGATTGCATTATTTGAGCATTACTTTCTAAAAAATTTTATGTAATTGCATTGCAACATGATATGATCAAGAGTTTCTTAAGCTAACTTACAAACAGGGCATTCATTTAGAATATTCATGAATTTAGTTAACCTATCTTGAGGAGGTAGTTTTCCTTTTACTACTAACCATAATAAGAGAGAGGCAAAATGAAGTGTATACTTTATCAAAATAACTTTGCTCCATTCAACCTCTAGGGAGATGAGCCATAATAATTGGTGGCACTACTTGATGGATTTCCATTCAACAAGATCTCATCCTCTTTATAAAGAATCAAATTAAAGCTTTTTAGAAAAGATAGCAAGCTAGAAGTTAGCAATGCCTTGGAGAGAAAAGTACGATCATCTAACACCTGGTATATAGATACATTTTGATGGAATGTTACTTTTATGGGAAATAGATAATTTTTCTTTCCATGACTCTAAATGATGATTAGTTACCGATCTAAAAGAAAAAAAATCCATTTATAGTTCTATAAGATATTGAGTTTCTAATATTATCCCTCATCTTGAGTAAGAGCCGTATAAATGTTCAGGCATTTGAACACAAGTTTAGACCCCAAAAACTCAACCATTAATGTAATAGATATACACCTAACAAACCTGAAGAGATTGTTTATCCTTAAAGAGCCTCTATACTCTTTTAACCATCATTGCTTTTTTTATGATATTAAATGGGATAAATCATAGTCACCTGTTCTACTTAGGAAGTCATAGCTCACTGCACTTAATTCTAGACTTGATGGGGCATTCTTTGCTTCCAAACCATAAGAATTTGTTAAGCAATTTACTTATGAATTTGATTACAGCAACTAAAAACCTAAAATGTGAGGCCTAGTATATATTAAGAGAGCTCAATACTAAGGTGATAAATTAAGTTCTTCTTCCTATGCATAATAATTTTTACTTATACCTATTGATTCTATAATGAATTTTTTTTTCTAATAATGGCTTATAGTTTGAGAAAGTATGCTTTAAGTAGGATGTGGGACTTCTTATATAAGTTATTGGCAGGGTTTTAGCTTGAATCCAGGGATAGAAGTAAACCAAGTTGCATTGAGAGATACATTAGTTAATAGGAACATGGAACTTTTCTTATAGTTCATGAATTTAGTTAACCTATCATGAGGAGGTAGTTTTTCCTTTACTACTAACTATAACAACAGAGTGGCACAATGAAGTGTATACTTTATCTAAACAACTTTAATCCATTTGACCTCTGGGGAGATAAGCTAGAATAATTGCTGACATTACTTGATGGATTGCCACTCAACAAGATCTTATCCTCTTTATGAAGAATCAAATTAAAGCTTTTAGAAAAGATAAAAAGCTAGAAGCTAGCAATGCCTTGGAGAGACAAGTATGATCATCTAGGACGTAGGATACAGATACATTTTGATGGAATATTACTTTTAGGGGAAGTAGCTAATTTGTCTTTCTAGGACTTTAAATGGTGATTAGTTATCGATCTAAAAGAAAAAAATTGTCATTTATAGTTCTATAAGATATTGAGTTTCTGATATTGTCACTCATCTTGAGTAAGAGTCACATAAATGTTTAGGCATTTGAACACAAGCTTAGACCCCAAAACCTCAACCATTGATGTAGTAGATATACAACTAATGAACCAATAAAGATTTTTCAACCTTAAAGGGCCTTTGTACTCTTTTAACCATCATTACTATGTTTATGATCTTAAGTTGGATAAATCCTAGTCACCTTTGATACTTAGGAAGGCATAACTTGCTCCATTTAATTCTGGCCTTAATGGGGGCATTCTTTACTTCCAAACTATAAGAATTTCTTAAGAAATTTACCTATGGATTTGATTATAAAAACTGAAAACTTGAAATCTGAGGCCTAGTATATATTAAGAGAGCTCAATAATAAGGTGATAAATTAAGCTCTTCTTGCTATGGATAATAATTTTGAACTTTATCTATTAATTCTGTAATGAATTTTTTTCTAATAATAGCTTATAATTTGAGTAAGTATGCTTTGATTATAGGAATTCCTAGATCAGTTATTTGTAAGGTGTAATTCAAGCTGTTAATAGGAACATGACATTTTTCTCATAGTTCATTTGAAGTACAAAAATTTACTGCACAACTTCAATGCACGACAGAAGTGATATAGTTAACTTCTGCTATGGTAAATAAAGTAGATCGTATGCAAAATTGGGGCTTAGAATTCCTAGCTTGCAACATTTCAAATGATGTTTGAACTATTATTACTCTCTACTAACTTTTTGTACGACTATTGAAGACCTCTGTGACTAAATAGAAAAAATATAGGGAGATAGGATTACTATGCCTCAACCATCTTGGCCCTATTATTATTCTTGAGGGCTCCCTACCAACCAAGATGTTAAATTACATTGTTGTGATACATTGTTCTAGTAATTGTATGAATGTCTCTAGAAATCAATACATTTTCAAGGTATTGATAATGAAATACCAGTACATTAAATCATATGCTTATCAAAAATCAACTTTGAGAGTGTAGTTCATCTTCTTTTCCTCCTTGAATGGTGTTTAAAGAGCTTATAGATCAAGATGATGTTATCCCTAATTTGCATACCTGGGATATAAGCTACTAATTAAGTTCCTATATGGAAAAGGAGGACCTATTTCAGTCTATCTGACAATATCTTTGGTATTATTTGATATATAAAATTGTAATAAGCAATAGGATAAAATTCCTACATTATAGTGTGATCTTTTTTCTTTGGGATCAAGATGATAAATGTTCTATTTAGAGCCTTTAACAACTTCTTTTCTATTAAGAATTTTATGATTACGTCTAAGGCTAAGTCACCTATAAGAGATTATGTCTTTTGGAAGAAGCTGATGTTTAAACCATCAAGCCTCATAGCTTTGTAAAGGTTAAGGCATTTTATAGACTCCATAATATCAATAAAGGTAATAAGCTTTAAGAGAGTATCAATTTCCAAGGGAGTTAGGTTATCTTACATAATATCCTTGATGAGGAGAATTAAAGATATGGCATAAAAATTAGTGCCCAAGGCTATAGAGAAGTAAGTTGCTACTTTACTTAGTATATCCTCTTATAAGGTAAGAAAGGGATTACCCTTTTGAATGGAAACTATTTCTACAACTACACTTCTAAAAAAGTGAACGACTTTAAAAAATCATAGCAAAAACTTAACATTCCAAAATTTTATTCATGTTTAATCAACATTTAATACCTTTAAAAATTGAGCAATATAATGGTAGATTTAGAAAATACGTTTAACTAAAATATATCCGTGGGTACAGTCGATACCATTCATAATCATGCCATTCCACAACTTTGCATATCATTTCATTTCTTTACCTCTAAGGTTCACATGCAAAATCATAATCCAAAGGACTTTACAAGGTTGTAATGTGGGCAATGGTATGTAAGATGTATTGGGGTCAAGTAGCAAGAAAGTCATCAAAGTTAGTGAAACAAAAGTAACACTCAATGTAACATCAAGTCCAAAAACTAACATTTACTCACAATTACGTACATCAACTATGATGAATGCAAAACAATGTTTCACAGCTCAAGCTTAAGCCTTCACACTCAAACCACATGAAGCATAACTTATTAAAAGGGATCACTCATAAAGATTGATGATAACAATATATTGAAACTATAATAGGTAAATTGTTGATAGTGTTGCAAGCTTTACAATTTATAGCCTTAAAAAATAGAGCAAGTACATGGGTTATGATTGGTAGTATGTGAAGGTTAGATCCCATGAGGAAGGTGAACTAATCTAATCCTATGTTATCTAAGGCTAAAAAAATAACAAAATGAAAATAGAATGCAAAGAAAAGTAAATATTGAAAAATGATTATCAAGAAATTAATTTGCAAGATTAACACAAAAAGAAATTGAAATTGAGCAACATAAAAGTCATAATGGAAATTAACCAAGAAGAGTTACCAAATTACGAGAGAGGGGATTTTCCCTATCATCAATGCTAATCTAGTCAATTATATGTAATTATGGTGTCAGTTCTAAACTATCGTAGGCTGGATTGCTTTCTCTAGAGTTATAATCATTGAACCTTAAATCATAAACCCTAATTGCATTATAGAATTTGCAATCTCTTAATTACAAAAGAACAGTAACTTTAATTACATCTTACACCCTCTAATAAACTATCAGGTCTCACACGAGATCTCTCTTTACACAATAACTGATATAATTAATCATGTGGTCTACTGGATTGCTTAACTCTCATTAATCCAACCCAATCATTTTTATTCAACTCACCGTCTCAGTTTATTACTAAAGTATGCAAGTTCTGCAATTAATCACAACACCAATCAAAATAATACAAAATTCACTATATTAACATTGAATCAAGGTAAAATCCCAAAGTAAAATCTAAAACATCATCAATAATCCAAGATCCATCGTATACAAAGGAGAAAGAACCTGGATTGGATAACCCATGGAGGTAGCAACGTCGGGAGACCTGCTTCCTCTCTCCTCTTCTTCCTCTTCTCTCTCTTCTTGTTCTCTCCCTTGACGCTTTTCTAAAGTGGTAGAATGTGAGCTCCCATTTTTAGGTCTACTTTTTTTTCTTTATAGTCCTTTCTAATTAAGGCAACTTTAAGGCTTTTCTAGTGCCCAAAAGGTTGAAAAGTCCCTCGAAAACTTTAAGTCAGGAAGATTATCCATATGTTTTGTTGCGCAAGCCAAGATCATGGCCCTTAATTGAGCCTTTTATGATGATCATGGAAAAATTCCCATGATAGTGGCTCCTTGCTGATGCTTCTGTCACGATCATGGCATATTAGCCATGATCGTGGCCCTTTGTTTTGGTTTAGGCCTCCTTTGAAACTCCTTTGTTCTTCGATATTAACCCTGAAAAACTAGCAAACTCATCAAGGCATGTCAAGTACACAACATTGAAGCTCAAATATGTGCTCTAACCTATAAAACACTTAAAACATAAGTATTTAACTAACACAATTATAACCTAAACATGCACTAAACAATTAAATTAATAACTAAACACACACCAAACTACTGACTAAAACATGACGCAATCTATAACTATCATGAACCTTCCAAGACAACATCTACCTCATATTTAACATAATCAAATCATCCATTCAATACAACTTCAGGAGGAGAAATTAATCATAAATAACTTTACAAATCATCTGCACTTCTTCCTAGATAATTTTATTTAGACGTATACATTTTCTTTTTCTTTTTCTCTTTTTGTTATATATATGTATATATATAAACTTTAAAAGAAACTACATCAACCCACACATATATACAACCCCATACTTATACTTCTGTACATCAACAAACTCAACAATCACAAATGCTGCACTAGCTTTATGGCTTGCGTAGGACAATTGGTTAAGTTTAAAAGCATGTAATATGGTTAGTACATAAAGAAAAGGCAAATAAAGCTCAAGGGGTTGAACAAGGGAAAAATCATGTTAATAGGGTAGCTATTTGGCTAATGTAGCTTATGAAACAAAGAATGACTAATCATATCCATGTTAATGCATGTCATGAAAATGTGGTCTTGAATAGAAAATCAAAGCAAAGTTATGATGTACATGTTATGAAGGTCACACATAAAAAAAGACAATAATACTAATATGAATGTTTCAGTCTATAAAGGCTAAAAATCTCACTAGCTTTGTCATCCATTAGTCACTACTCTTCTAAAGTAATGTATATTGAATAATCACAAGAGTAAATGTATGTGCTAAAGTTGCTATGAAATTTTGTATTCAATTTACACTCTAGTTATGACTATATAATCCTATAAGAAATAAAAAACAAGAAAATGTTTGATAACTTAAAAAATATAAGAAACAAACAAACATATAAACATGCATGTATTTATTAACTAGAGCGAAAAAGTAAAAGAAAGAAATTTACTTCCTTTAGGTTGCCTCCCAAGAAATGCCTTTGTTTAGGGGCACTGACTCGACTCCGTTCTTTCTTTACCTTAAGAAATTTTAATCTTCTAGTGTTAGGATAGGGCCTCAGTTGATCACCTCTCATACTTAGCACATTCTATATCTTTAGACACATTCCATATCTTCAAACTCTTAATCTCTACTGAGTTCATCAACTCTAGCAATGTCTCCAATGACTCTTCACCTTGTTCATTCTCGTTCAATTTCTCTAACTTGCTAGGTAAAGGTAAAAAGTCAGTCTTAACTATAAATTAGAACTCTGTATTTATCTCTTAGCTAAAAAATGTGTTTTTTTGCTGCTTTGAGCTCCATCATTTTTTCTTCTTTACAAGTAATTCCATAAGTAACACACTCAAGATTCTTAAGCTCCTCATCACTTTGTAAGGATTTTTTGCTAATATCCCTTGGGTACATATCGAGTTGATATGGTTTCTCCTCTTCACATTGTGGTTTTAGGCGTTCAATCCTTTATTGCCATTTGACCTATCTGACTTACCACATTTTGGAGTATAGACATTGTATCTTGATGGACTTGCATCATTTCCTACTAGAACTATTGTATACTCTATTGAATATTCTGTTGAAATAGAATATTGTTAGCAGTCATAATCTTAAGCAAGTCTTCCAGAGATGTACTTGTGTCATGATAGGAAGCTTTGGATCTATATGGGAATTGTTGTGTGTCCTACGTACTATCATGGAAGTAATTTAGTTGATTACCCCATCTATAACCAAAGTTAGTTTGATCAATCCAAACTTGGTTATAAGATTGGAAATAAAAGTTAAAGAAAAAATTTCTTCCGTCCATGAATATAATTGTTTTTCAAAATTTAAATCACTAACACTAAACAAAAAGTGAAAAGATCAAGAAGTAACCAAAAATAAACCAATTGTAAACAAATATGTACATAACACCAATTAAAAACAAGAACAAAAGCTAAAACTAAAACACCGCACTCCTTGGTAATGACACCAAAATTGGAAGCCATTGTAACGCTACACAAAATAAACTAGACCTACTACTATAATAGTGTTGAGTATAAGTTGATATCCTACAAAGATTTTGTGTAAAATTGTTGAAATAAAATTAATCGGTGTTTAGGTTATAGGGGGTTTGGTTGGTTTCAAAAAAAGAAAATAAAACTAAACTAATGAAAACAAATTAAAGAAACATTAAAAATGATGAAACTGGTGAATTCATTAGGAATTCAATTCTTTGGTTCTATCTCGACCTATACCCTAATTAAACATATTTCATTTATTTTTTGTCCTTTACATCTCCTAGAAACTATTAATTGTAAGTTAACGATAAGCTCTAAAAACCCTAGCTATCCCTTAGGTTATGTTTAATCAAGATGCGATCATTAACAAAACCTAGCCACTAAATAACCTAGAATACAATCTCTAGATTCAATTGAGTAGTCACATTATGAATTAGAAAAATCAATTAATCAAGGTAAAAACCATATACGATGGGATCATTTAACCTAGCTTATGTTATCCTTAATGATTATGAACTATTAATCGCTACAAATGAAGCTCAACATAATAATTATGGATTATATTGAAATTCTACCAATGGATTAGTAATAAAACGATCCAATGAACTCATTCAAATCATCTTTTCATAATAGCAAAACATAGACATAGGATAACACAATCAATTCCTAAAAAGAGAAAGAAATAAAAAAAATAAGGAAGTTAATGCTTAACTGGATCGTTGGCATCGAAAAGCTCCATGGGTCGCTCATAGTTGTGAGCCCTCTATATTCTCTCTCAAAGCTCCCTCTTCATTTTTCTCCCAAATAAAAACCCTCAAAACTTTTATATATCTTGTTGTCACATGGCCCCTGTATATATTGAAAATGTAGGGTCGAATAGGGTGAGTTGTCAATAGCTTAAGATGGTGCATGGGGCTGTTACAGGTGTGATTGCATGTCACACCCGTGATTTAAGACTACATAGGAGTGAGGGCTCCCTCACGCTCATGCATGTGACTATCATAATCATGAGTGAGGCTTACGACTATGACATGTTTACTGCAAAGCCATGAGTGTCGATTTCCAGCCCTCTTTCAATTATCTTTCTCCAATTGTCCACTCTTTGATTTATTCTCCAAGCATTGTCATATTTTATCCAGGTCCCAATTTCCTTTTGCTAGTCATCTCACCTAACACACAACTTTGCTTTATATCAAAAAGCTAGGTTAAATGATCAGATGGTGTAAATTAGTCACCACCGTAAATGATGTCTCACATTGCATGACTGTGTAATTTTCCAACCCTCTTCTAATTGATATTTTCAGCATATATCTTCCTCTTTCTTTTGATAATTTCTTGTCTTCTTCTTTCATTAATCTTCTTCTTCTTACTCCATAAGGACAAGTGAGTGTCATTCTTTGAAAAATGGCCCAAATATAGTGCTTTCAACTCACTTTAACTCTTTTGCCTCCGAATTGTTCCTAAAACAACATATAAGTCAAAGTGAGTATCTTAAGCAATTTCGTGTCATTAATCACTAAGTGTTATGGAATAATTATACAATCAATTAAGCACATGTTAGAAAGAAAGTAGAATTCTTGTTTCATTTAAAATGCTAAAAGATTCTAGAACTTTTGCTTATAATTGAGTGGTCGAAACTTAAAGCTTGGTAGAATTTATACATAGCTTGTTATTTAATATTTTGCTAGTGGGGACTAGAAGGGTTAAGATATAGGTTTTATTATGTTTTAGAAAGTTAACCATTAACAGTGTTAATAAGATTATAAGTTTTTAGAATCCTTTCCCGATTAAGCACTTTAATTTCTTCTTTAATGCATTAGAGTTTCTTCATACATGTGAACTATTTGGTTCTATATACAGTTACTTTAATCCCTCTTTGAATTGATTCTTCTAAAAAGAGATTTCTACACAGTGCAAAGGTTTGGTGCCACTATAAAATTTCCATCCTTCTATCTAGCTTATTTCTTAAAAATCATTCTTCCTTTTTTATTCCTCCAAAAGGTTTGTCTGTCACCTATACATCATATGTACATAGCATTGAATCATCACTATAATTTCTTAAACAATAGTTAACCTTCAATTTCGTTAGGATACAACATGGAATTGAAGTCTCCCAAGATAAGTCAAGGGTCTTTGATGAATAAATGTATTTCTCAAAGCTTATTCTAAAAGGGTAACCCTTAGAAGGTAAGGTTGAATCCGTAAATCATCATTATGAAGATTGTTTGTTGGTCTTGCACCAACTTTAGCTTCAAGTAGATGATTTGATTCGTGATGAATAATTTGAATAAATCTTTTTTATCAACATTATATAGCTCCAGGATTCTTCCATGATAATGTCTCAAGTAATTAGCCAATGTTCTTCATTACTTTAGGAGTGTGCTAAGGAGGTCATAATTCTCCATCTTGAATCTTGACTCTAAAATACTAGAAACATAAGGATTATTATCAAATAAAAAGTATCCAATTTCTTTATGGGGGAATTGAATCCCCTAACATTCAAAGCAAAGAAAATCATATTCCAATTCTGGAAAAAGAAACTTTCTTTTTCTTATCGGTCCTTCTTTTACCTAATATTCTGAAATCGTCCTATTATGCATCTAGTGAATTAATGGTTGTCTCTCTACACATAAAGGTGCTAAGTATGGATTTCCATTTATGAAATCTACTTTGGTAGGGTTTTTCATTGAAAAATGCATTTCATTTCCCTTTGTTCATCACTAAACTAAAAATAACTAGAAAAAACTTGGATTGGAAAATGTCCTTACAAGCAAGGAAGAAATTTTCATTTTTAAATTCACAATTGAGGATAAAAGTTGATATGATATTAAAAATAAAATCATGTAATGTACAAGGAAGACCTATAATTCACCAAATATAGCATCGTAGTTTAAATATGTATAAGCAAAGCTAAAAAGCATACCTATATAGGTGAACTTTTACAATGTGTCCTTAAATATTATTCTTCTAAAGGACTTAGTAACCTAGTAAGTTCACTTAGTAGGCCTCTATGGATGGACAAACAAACTAAAACATCAAAAGGATAGGTTATATACCTATATGTATTAAGATGGAGAAGAGCAAGGCTCTCTTTGATAATTTGAGAATTGAGGTGTTATATAACAAAAAGGAAACTTATAGAGGACTCTATCTTTAGAAGTTATCAATAGAGATATAAGAGGACGAGGCAAGCCAAAGTTTGGTTAACCACTAGGAGAAAAGTAGCAGATAAGAATAGTAAAGAGGAGAATGCCATTAAAGAGCAAAGGAACATAGAAGCCACCCTAGTGGGTAATCACTCTTATGTGATCTAGAATAACATGATCAATAAGAAGAGGTTTTGATCCCTAAACCAACTATAATGAATGAAGCCTATGGAAAATAAAATGGAATATAGAATAGTGAGAGATGGAATTTAACTAGCTTTGGAATTAGAATGCATAATTCTAAGTGCAAGACATGAAGCAAAAATAAGATTCATCTATTAAATTGAGCTCATATACTATAAGTTCTTCAACAACCTATATGAATAATGAAGTAATAAAAGCTAAAAGGAAAAGATTTGGGTGTGAATCTAAGAAAAAGGAAGGCTAATTAAGCATGTTAAATGAATTTAGTCATTTGTAATGTAAGGGATTTGAATAACCCTAGTAAACAATTAAATCTAAAGGATTTCTTATCCTTAAGGAAGGTTAGTTTTATTGGTTTAGTTGAAACTAAAATCAATATGTCCTCAATAAGAATTTTGTTGTGAGAACTCTCTCTTCTCTCTAGCTTCTGTTTACTCTACCTTCTCTCTACTGCTTTTTCGATTTTAACCTCCCTTTTTCCATTTTTTTGGAAACATATTTTCCTGCCAGCATCTTCTTCCTCCCCTTTAGGCTAAATGCAGGTTTTGGTAGCAGAGGCTTTAACCTCATCAGAAGGCTCTCTACCCTTCAAAAATAACATGGAGTACAGAGAGCCCTCCTTTTCTAAGAACAATTTTCTTGTTCTCTCTTAGCGTACACTTGATATAGGAAATGTTATCTTGGTTGATAACAACAAGCAGATTGTTAGAGCGCAACAACTTGGCAACTAATCTATTGGAGCGTAGATAAATAAAGTTCACATTCAACATCACAAAGGACATCTCACTCACTATCAGAATGTGGTTAAAGATGGAGTCGTTACCCCTTATATTGAATTATTAAAAGCAGGTGTGCAAGCTTGGTCAAGTGTTTTGGTTAGTTTCTTTTAATCTAAGAGACCTCCCTTTGCCATTGTGGAAGATTGGGCCAAAGCTCGATGGAGTAAGAAGGGATTAGACAAAGTGATGCTCATCATCCATTCTCTTAAAATTTATAGATGATACAAACTTAACCAAACTTATTAAGTAGGGGCTTTGGCATGTTAGGAATTAAGCCTTCTTTATTCTGAGGTGGAAACCAAGTATAACTCTTAATAGAGGTTCGATTGACATGCTACCTATATGGGTGACTTTCATGACTTACCCATAAAGTTTTAGAAAATTTTTGGACTTAGCTATCTAGCTAGTTCTATAAGGAAGCCCATATTTATGGACATACAAATAGCAACAATACAGAGACTTTATTACACTAGGATTTATATAGAAATCTAGAAATTTGCTCCTTTTTCTGATCAGATTCTTATAATGAGACTGAGTGAATTGGGGGAACTTGAAAAGGCTGAGATTTCAATTACTTATCCATAAAGGCACATAGCAATACTACCAAACAATGGAGACCAACTGTCAAGGCATTGCATCCGACTAGTATGATGAACTTACTTATGCTCATGAGCAAGTTACCACTACACTCGAACAGTCTGAGCATATAAAGAGACAAGGCAATTGTTGGGACCCGATCCGGGAACCGGATCCCAACCGAAGAAACGAAAAATAAACAGAACGAAATACATATCAAAAGTACTGAAGCAACGTGGAGCGAAGCGGAGAATATCGAATTATAAAGCGAAGGAAGCGAAAGCGGATACATGAATCGGAAACGAAATCGAATAAACGGTCACAAAGAAAGGCGAAATACGAATCGAATGACGAAAGCGGAAACAGAATCAAGCGAAAGCGGAAGCAAATCGAATAGTATAACAAATGTCCGACATCCATGAATACAATACAAAGACAACAACGATCGCGTTGGAAACCTAAACTCATCCGATACGAAAATCCGGTATAATTTTTTTTTCTTTTTCTTATATCCGTTTTTACTCACACTTATACAAGTCATATAATTTCCCTTTTCTTGGAAATTATCCTCAATCAAGTTCTCGAATCACACAAACTGCTTACATATACAATCAAATCCCAAAAATTCATCTGTATACCAATTTTTACTAAAATTTCGGCAGCACAACGGCTGCATTTAACCTAACCCAAAACCTGCAAAGTGTTCAAAATACACTTCTAAAACATATCCCAATCAATCATACAATCATCAAATCTACCGGACCCTCCGTCCGGGATCTCAGCAGATAAACACACTCCTATATCTAAATACAATTCAATATATCTCAATCCACATCAACAGAAATTATGCTTCAATACAATATACAAATCCGTAACTTA
>JANIPM010000004.1:53097417-53117979 GCA_027478405.1 Erythroxylum cassinoides
TCACTTTGCAATGTTATATTTCTATTCTCTTTTATGATTTGTCAAAATAATTTTAGTTTTTTATTTTCTTGTCTATGATAAGAATTTTTCTACTTTATGGGAAATTTCATTGGCAAATAATTGGCTATACTTGTATATATGTAGCCAGCCATGTTGCCTTCACTTGAGAGCTTTTTCTAACCTTTAGAAAAAAGGCACTCATCAGTCAACTCATCCCCTTAACTTCTTTCCAATTCTACTTTGAAGAGAATTCCTACTGTTAAGTAAGATTGTTTGTTTTGATTCTAATTGTAGAATAAGATTTAATTTTTTCTATGTTCTTTTATGATTGTTTTAAAAGAATTTCAGTCTTCTTGTTTTAATTAACTGTGAGAATATCGTATCCGTTCCTAATTAGGCGAGACTTTGTTTCTATTCCTAAAACCTAGTTTTTCATTCACAAGTAAGGTCCTTATTATTGATTCAGTTATATGCAAGGATACTTTCTTATGTATATTTCTTATCAGTAAGCCTTTAGATTGGTGAGAACGAATAAAGAGACTCATACTACTCTTTGACTTTTAGAAGATATAGCCTCTTAAATAAAATAGATATTTGTTTTTCTCTATACTATAACAATAATTATAAATTATATTTAAAATCCTAAACATTTTGTAATACTATTAAAAATTTTCAAAATTTGAACTTGCTATAAGACTATCCTACTCTATAATTATTAGTGATAACCTTACTTGTAACGTAAGTAATATTCTTTGACACATAATAACTCTCTCTCTCTCTCTCTAATGTGGCTGTCATATGATACGAAGGCCATTATCATTGGGAGGCACTAGAAGTGCCCCATATTTCAAGGAGAGAAGAATTTTTAGTCTATTGAAACTTGTTTAATCTTCACGTTTACGAGCTTATTCCAGTATCATAAGTTCAATTTGGTAAACATTTGCCGCTAGCCATGCATATGTAAATATAACAATCACTATTGGATTAAATACACGAGTTTCATAGGTGATATGCAAATGAGATTCAATAAGTTTGATAATTCAAAACTTGTGGAATGCAATAAAAGCACCGTTATTAAGTGATCATTGTTAAGCATGTAGATATTTAAGTAATTTGATAAGAAGTTTAACAAATCAAGGTACTTATCAGTCAGTAAGTCTTGTCGTTGACAAGTTTTCTCTGTCTTATCCTTGACAAGTAGTTTTTCGATCTTTCAAAAGCTTGTGTTTTTTGGCCTGTTTCTTTGTTTCGATGGAGCCTGCGGAGATAAATATGCTTAATGAAAAATGCCACCAAATGACCATCGAAGAGCTGGATGAAGAAGGGGTGGTCATTGATGTAGGGGATCTTGAAGGAGTGATTGATGTTCGCTGGAGTTTGGTAGGTAGTTTTTTAACGAAGAAGCCAATTCAAGCGTAATCGATGAAGGATACATTAACATCATTGTGGTGACCAGTGAAGAGGGTTTATATTAAGGACATTGATCCTAACAGATTTATTTTTCAGTTCTTTCACGAAAGGGATATGCAAAGGGTTCTTGATGATGGTCCATGGACATTTAACAATCAACTCTTATTGCTAAAATAATTATGCTCGACTGATCATCTGGAATCAATGATTTTGTATAAGACTGAATTTTGGGTGTAGGTCCACAAACTTCCGGTAGGGTTTATGTCTGAAAAGGTTGCACAGACAATCGGGAGTTTCCTAGGTGAATTTGTAAAGTCTGATCCAAACAATTTCAATGGTATTTGGCATAACTATATGCGTATTCGAGTGGCGGTAGATGTTAACAAGATCATTAAACATAAGATGAAGATTAAACGACAAGGCGGGGACTGGGTCATGATAAGTTTCAAGTATGAGAGATTACCCGCAGTATGTTTCGTTTGTGGTCTGTTAGGCCATACTAAAAAATTATGCCAGGTTGTTTATGATTCTACTGAAGGAACTATCTCACGGAAGTTTGATGAATCTATTAGGGCTAGTATGAGGCGTTCACGACCTGCGATGGGAAGTCAGTGGCTTCGTGAAATGTCACCGCGAGCTAGAACTCCGGGGAGTATGGGGGAG
The DNA here is from genome assembly GCA_027478405.1 of Erythroxylum cassinoides. NCBI lineage: Eukaryota > Viridiplantae > Streptophyta > Magnoliopsida > Malpighiales > Erythroxylaceae > Erythroxylum > Erythroxylum cassinoides. The sequence goes on from JANIPM010000004.1 coordinate 53,099,491, forward strand.
ATGATGATGGAGGCGGTGGTCGTTGACAAACCTGATTTAGGAAGGAGCGCAAATCATGGAAGTTATACAGCTAGTGGAAATCATGATTTTTGTTTAAATGCCAAGATTGCAGCTGGTAATGGGAAAGGCAAGGAGATCGTGGAGGATTTTAGTGAAAGGGAGAAGAATGCAGCATTTAAAGGGGATGAGGATGGGGTGGTTCTGCTGGACTCAAAACGCAAACATATGGTAGAGAACCGGGGAATGGAGGAGGATGTGCAAGGGCCTGAGCATAGCCACATGTTTTATGTTATTATGGACTCAAAAAATGGACTGTCGGCGGGACCTTTGGATCAAGCCCGCCAGTCCTCATGAGTTGTATAAGTTGGAATTGTCGTGGGATGGGTAACCCACGAGCAATTCGTATTCTTCGAGACATGGTTTCCGCTAAAAACCCAAAATACTTTTTCTTATAGAGACTATATGTAGTAGGGAAAAGCTGGATCGTATTAAAATTTTGTTGGGCTTTGAAGGTCTGTTTAGTGTTGAGCCCAAAGGTCAGAGTGGGAGCTTAGCTCTATTCTGGAAGAGAAAGAATGATGTTCGTCTGCTTGGGTTTTCTCGCAGACATATAGATGTTGAAATCAATATCAACGGGATGGATGGTTGGCGCCTTACTGGTTTCTATGGAGAACCAAATCGTAACGGAAAGGAGGAGGGATGGAACTTGCTTCAGAGTCTCACTTCTAAATCGATTTTGCTTGGGTTACTATTGGGGATATCAATGACATACTACACCAATCGGAAAAACGCGGAGGTAACCCTCAGCCCGACCGTTTACTTCGGGGTTTTCAAGATGCGGTTGTGGATAGCCACTTGACTAATTTGGGAATGCATAGATATGGTTTTACTTGGTTTCGTGGCAACGATGCTGAGAATCAGATCGAGGAATGACTAGATCGGGCATTGGCCCGTGCTCGATGGATTTGGATGTTTCCCTGTTATAAGGTGAGTAATTTGGATGTCACTTCATCTGATCACTCTCCTATATTTCTGGATCCTATTGTCGTGTCAATTCGTGTGGGTGTTAAAAGCTTCAAATTCAAAAATGCATGGTTAAGGGATTCCAGGTTTCTTTCCGTTGTTGAGGACGTATGGAATCAAAATGAGGGGTTTTCTTTGCAGGATAAGTTGAAAGCTTGCAGTGAAGCTCTAGCAATTTAGGACAAGTTAAGGAGAAACTCACAAAAATAAAGGCCGAGATGAAGAGAGCTCGAAGAGGAGATGATGGATTGTCTGAGGCTGATTTTCGTCGATTTCAAGAATTATATCATGAAACTCTTAGACAGTAGGAGATTTTCTGGCGACAAAGGGCAAAAATGTTGTGGCTTCAAGATGGGGATTCGAACTCCAAGTTGTTTCATGCGGTTGCATCTAAGCGGAGGAGGAAAAATTATATCACTCAGTTAAAAGATTAAGCAGGGGTGATTCGAGATTGGAATTCGGGCTTGGGTGAAACTGTTATGGATTATTTTAAGGAAATTTTTACAGCAACTGAGGCAAACACAGGCACAGTTGCTGCTACTCTGTCCCCAACTGTTTCTTAAGCGCACAATGAACTGTTGTTAAAACCCTATATGGCAGAGGAGGTAAAGTGTGCAGTATTTAGCCTTCACCCTGATAAAGCTCCAGGTATGGATGGGATGAATGCCACTTTTTATCAGAATTGTTGGCATATTGTAGGTGAGGATGTAATACGGGATTGTCTTCATTTTCTTCATAATTGTTATTTACCTGAAGAATTGACTAAGACAGCTATTGTTTTAATTACAAAGATGAGCTCGCCAGAGAGGCTAGCAGATTTGAGGCCAATAGCTTTATGTAACACATTGTATAAAGTAATCACAAAGATGATTGCTAGTCGGTTGAAGATAATCCTTCCCGCTTTGATATCGAAAAATCAAAGTGTTTTTGTTCCTCATAGACTCATATCGGACAATTTCCTTGTGGCCTATGAGTTAACCATTTTTTGAAGAGGAAGGCTCAGGGGGCGGAAGGCAAAGTAGCTCTTAAGTTGGATATAAGCAAGGCGTACAATAGGATTGAGTGGCACTATCTGGAAGAAGCACTAATCCAACTGGGATTTCATATACAATGGGTCCGATTGATCAAATTATGTGTTTGCTCTGTTCGGTATTATGTGATGCATGATGATAAAATGCTTGGGCCTATTTATCCAAAGCGAGGGTTGAGACAGGGCGATCCTCTTTCACCTTATTTGTTTATTTTATGTGCGGAGGGACTGTCATCTATGATCCGATCATTTGAGAGACAAGGTATTATTTATGGCTATAAAGTTGCTGTTGGAGCACCTGCTTTATCACATCTTTTCTTCGCTGATGATAGCTCTATTTTCTTCTCTGCACATCTTCGGGAAGCTGAAGCTATTAGAGAGATCTTACACATTTATGAATTGGATTCGGGCCAGCTATTGAATTTCAACAAGTCCTCTATTAGATTCAGCTCTAATACTCCAATCCAGCAGAGGAATATTATTTCTTCTTGCCTGTCCGTGGTAGTGGGCACTAAGGAAACTGCTTATCTAGGTTTACCTTCTCTTATTGGATGGGATAAGAAGGAAATATTTTCATTTATTGAAAAGAAGCTGTGGAAACGTGTGTATGGCTGGAATCGGACTTTTCTGTCGCGCGCTGGTAAGGAAATCTTGTTGAAGTCTATTGCCCAATCTCTTCCGAACTATGCTATGACTGTTTTTATATTACCGGTGGGTGTTTGTAAGAAAGTTGAGATGGTGCTTAATTCTTTTTTATGTGGCACGAATTTAAGACAAAGGCGAGGCATTCCTTGGATGGCGTGGGAGAAAATGTGTTGGCCGAAACATCTAGGGGGAATGGGTTTTCGAACTTTTCATTATTTTAATACGGCTTTGCTTGGGAAACAGGTTTGGCCTTTGTTAGCTGATACTTCTTCGTTGGTTGCTAGAGTTCTTAAAGCTTGTTATTTTCCGCTAAGCACAATATGGGATGCAAAAAGAGGTACTAATCCCAGCTATACTTGGAGCAGTATCTTCTCTAACATTGGTTTTGTCAAAAAGGGATGTAGGAAACGTGTTGGTGATGGGAGTACAATCAGTGTTTGTTTTGATCCTTGGCTGCCAGATGTGGACAATCCTTATGTCACTTCGGTTCTGGATGATGTTTGGCGAAGTAGCAGAGTCTCGGACTTTATTCTTTATGACCTCAACCAATGGAATTTGCCCTTAATCTCAGCTTTATTTAACGAGCGAGATAGAGATTTAATTCTCCAGATTCCTCTGAGCTTACATCGAAGTATTGATGATTGGGTTTGGCCTTTGGATAAGAAAGGCGTATATTCGGTTAAAAGTGCTTATCGTTTTATCCATGCCGCCCCACCAAGTTTGAATTAGGTTCTTCCCTCTCCTATTTGGAAGCAGTTTTGGTCTTTGAACATTCCTGCTAAGATTAAAATTTTCTTTTGGCGTTCGTTAAATATTTATTTATACATAAAGGTGTGGATATTTCGCCTTTGTGTCCTATTTGTGGTATTGGGTCTGAATCTGTCTCACATATCTTATTTGAATGTTGTTGTGCTAAGGAGGTGTGGTCTCTTTCTCATCTGGGTTTTTTCCATTCCATCTCTGTTGTGTTGCCTTATTGGTTTTCTTTTGTTGCACATAACTATACCGATGATGATCAATGTTTGGCTATATCTATATGTTGGGCATTGTGGAAGAATAGGAATGATTTGGTTTGGAATGGACTTCAACATTCAGCTCAAGCTATTTTGTTTCTGGCTCGCTCGATGTTGAGGAATTGGAATAATGCTACGAGGGGCCATTCTGCAGGTGTACGTAATGTCAGTGCTACTCCTATTGTGTGGCAGAAACCACCAGTTGGATTCATTAAAATTAACACAGATGCTACTATTTTCAAAGAGGTAAGGAAGACTAGCATTGGGTTTGTTGTTAGGAACAATAATGGTGATTACATAGCAGCGGGAAGTAATATATTTTCGGGGATTTTGGATTTGTCGACAGCAGAGGCTATAGGTATTCGTGAAGCTTTAAGTTGGGTTAAAAAACAAAAGTTACACTCTGTTATTATAGAATCAGATTCGCAATTGGCTATTCAAAGTCTTCTTTCAAATAGTCGCAATCGGTCGGAAGTCGATTTTATTGTCAATGATTGCTTATTTCTTTGTCGTTCCATTAATGATGTTCATTTTGGTTATTGTAAAAGATCTGCGAACTTTGCAGCTCACACTCTTGCGAAAAATGCTAGTTCTATGTCAGGTCTTGTTTATTAGGATTCATCCTTTCCTGCTTGTATTTCTTCAGCTTTAGCTGCAAACAAGCGTTATTCATGAAGTTTTTCAGTTGGATTTAAAAAAAAAAGTAATTTGATAATTTAGTTTAGCATAAAAATTATAATTATTATATTATTTACAAAATTTTAAAAATATTAACGTGTAATATTTATTTATCATATAAACATTAATATATTAAAGGGTCATATTTATATGGTAGATCAAATTAACACTAGTTAAATATATAGTTAATGGCTAACTAATTTTACAATATATTGAAATTTCGAGTAATTTACTACTATTTTTAATAAATATAATAATTATTTAAAAATTAGAAAAAAAATATAAAATTTTAAAATAATTTCCATAATGTTAACTATTACTAATCATATGTAATAATATCCCTTATTCTGCACCAAGAGAACGTACCGAGGAAAGTTTGTAACAGGAGAAATATGTAATACGATGGGCTATTGCACGATTAGGTAATGATATAGGTTCTATATAATTTACCTTCCGATTGAAGTGGGAAGATCAGAAGTAATGTCCTTAACATGATTAAGCTGAAAAGTACCGAATACATCATTCTGCCTATTTTTTGGTTAACTAGTATTGATGTTTTTTTTTTGGTTCGTGTTCGAGGTGATGTGTCAATTTTTTTTTCATTTAATGTCCTTCTTCTTTATTTAATACTTACTTTTTAACAAATGTACCAAATTTTAATTATAATTTTTAAGAATTTGAATAGTTTGTTTTTCCACCTCAATCGTACTTTATTTGGCAAGAGATTCCGGTGCACAGGTGCACTGTCCTAATTTTAATGCAATACATCCTATAATAAATTCAAAAGGGTAAATTAGTTGAAGCATACGTATTCATGACAATTAATGAAAACCGGAGAAAATATAGAATCTGCATGAAGTATAAAATAATTTACTAGCAAGAAAAAAAATAGCAATCATTGTAATTTTATTAATTATTGGCTGAGAATTTATGGGCACATGCCACCCTGTACCCTCTTCATCTCATCTATGTATTAGATATTGATGATTAGTGAAAGTATAAATTTTGGGATTAAATTTTCTTGTTTCTACTTTCATGTGCTCTTTCCATCACATCCACCTATTAAATAACAAGAGATTTGATCCCAGAATTTATACATTCACTAATGATCAATATCTAACAAAGAAGCAAATTCAATGCAGGTTGCCCATTGACTGAAAAGTTGATTTCTGACGATTGGGTATAGACTTAAAGAAAAAGTACAAAACTCGTCTGTACATTCCAGGTTAGTTCCTTCTAAAATAAACTTGACATAGATGCTTTGCGAATTAATAGTTCTTTTTAGAATTTAAAAGAATTGCATTAAAGAAATAAATAAGAGAGTTAAGCACATATTTAACAAAAGCAGTAAAACATGCTTACCTCCTCACGATAAAAATAAATTTAAATGTTAAAACAAAACAACACTAAAAGTTAAGTTAATCTGAAATGTAGAGAATTAAAGTTCGCAAATTAATATAGTTTAATAAATATAAACCATCAAACTTACTATGAAGGTACTAACAAAAACTATCTATCAATACCGGACTTTTAGATTTCCCTTCCTACAAGCTTTTGATTATAATTTGCCAATCATATTTAATGGAACTTCACATGATCCATCACTGATCATAAGTTTGCAACGGATTTCTATTTTTTTAATCATTTATCCACCATTCTCCTCATTTAGTTATTGATTAATTAGTTTGATTTATTAATTGAACAACTTGCAAGGAAGAAAATTATTGTAGTATACGAATTAGATGTGAATGCTCAAATGTCACACGTTGCATCAATTTTGATTTGAGCTCTAAGTCAAATAAATTTCATTTTACTTTGTACTTATGTGTTGGGCTTCAAGCAATATCTCTCACAAAATCTTCTAATTCACTTAACAAAATGATGACAAGGAAAATTGGTCACATAATTTTTATTGATAAAAAATCCAACAAAAGCAAATTACAAGCATTAAGGTTTTGAGCAAAGAATATCTCACAAAACAACTTCAACTAAAGCTTTTCTAGCTCTCTCTTAAAAACTCTTCCCTAACCTCTTAAATTGAGTACAAATTGATACACACACATACATACATATACCAAAAATTCTCTTAAACAAATTATAGTAATCAAACTTTAATAGTTGATGAAAGCTAATTGGACTCTAAAACTCTTTTATCGCGTGCTTCTATTTTATAAAACTTCTATCTTTCAAGCTTACCTTTAAATCTCGAAAGGATAAGATTTTATACCATATAAGTTCACTTACAACTTCATTCCTTTTGCTTTGAAGATAGCTAACACTTTTGAAGTCTAGGTATAGTGGAGTTAAACAAACAAATTTCCATAGAATTGGGTTAAAACCATAATAATATCCTTCTCTAGCACATTTCGAAGGAGAAATCTACCTCTCCATTTATCACCTGAAAGCTATCCAAACGAGCTTACTAGAAAGCTCAAGCAAACTTCTAGGAACCACCTTTGTTGACATGTTGATACCATTCTTGTCTATGTGAATATTTTTTAGCTTTATTAGTTGATTCTTAACCACAGACCACAATCAATAATACTTCACATTAATCTGCTTAGTACAAGAATGATACATAAAATTTCATGGAAAGGAGATGTTTCAACCAAAGAATCGCCTTGCCAGCTTCCACGATGCAACATATTATATCTCAGTAGTAGAAAAAGCTATACAACTATGCAACCTAGATTGCTAAAAATTAAGTCCCTTATGAATTTGAACAAATACCTTGAGGTTGACTTTCTATTATTGGGAACACTAGCTATGTCCACGTCTATGTATCCTTTTAGAATTAAGTCACCCAAAGCACAAACATATTCTAGAAGGTGCCTCGTAAATATTTAAAGATCCACTTTACTAGTTCCTTATGAACCTTTATCAAATTAGATAAAAATATACTCACTAATCTAGCAGCATACGCTTTGTCTAGTCTAGTGCACACCATGACATATATTAAGAACCCAGTGGTTGACGAATACAAAATTAAAGACATACTTTCTTTCTCATTTTTAGTGGTAGGACAAGTTCTTTTGGTCAACTTAAAATGAGCTACTAATAGTGTACTAATTGATTTGGCCTGCTTCGTATTATAACTCTCAAGCACCCATTTATTATATTTTTCTTATGATAAACACAACTTTCCAACCTTCCTATCATGAATGATCTTTATACCTAAAATTTATTTTGCAAAACTCAAATATTTAATGTTCATGTCAATATCTTATTCTACTATCAATATACCATCCACATACATGAGAAGGATGATGAAGTTATAACTAGGGAGTTTCTAAAATATACACAAGGATTAGTTAACATTCGCTTGTACCCATTTCATGTCATAAATGATTCAAACTTCTTGTACCATTGCCTTGTCCCTTTGACTTTAAGCCCTTCCAATTATTCTAAGTCGTCATATAAGAAAGTAGTATTATATCAAGCTGCTATAGTTTAAGATCCAAAATAGCAACCAATCTTAATATCGTGTGTATCAACATCACCTTGACTACTGGTGAGAAAATCTTATCGAAATCAATACCCTTCTTTTAATTGTAACCCTTCACCACTAGTTTTGCCTTATGTTTCACTAGCTTGTCACCATCTTTCTTTATCTTGAACACCCTTATATTCTTTAAAGTCTTTTTTCTTTTAAGAAGGTTTACTAATTTGTAAGTTTCATTCTTTTTCAATGAGTCCATCACCTATTGTATTTCTTTGAGCAAAAAATATTTGTTATTGAATGACTACAGCTATTGGAAGTTCTCTAGCTCTCCCTCAGGAGTGACTAGAAAATATTCTGAACTACAGTATCTTGTCGAAGATCTCTTCACTCTAGTTGATCTTATAAATTAGACATTTTCCAAAACTTGGGCAAGTTGCTCCCTACTCGTAATGCTTATAGAATTGTTCTATATCATTTAGGGAATGTGTCTCATGTAATTTATTACTATCTGATTGCCTCTGATCATTAACATCATGTGCTAGCTTATGTTCACCTTATTTACTCGTGTGCTCAACAAATGTAGTAGGTATAGGGGTATAATTTGTAGTATCGAATGATAAATTGTTGAAAATTATATTTTCTTTTTTGATGTAATCAACACCCATCTGATGCTCATAAAAGATTATGTCCCTACATTTGAAAACCTTCAATCTTTTCCAAATCATAGAGGCTATAGCCAGACTCCTTATCATTATACCTAACAAATACGTAAGGAGTAGTCTCAAATCTAATTTCGATCTCTACTCTTTTAGCATGTGCTTAAAAGCCTTGATTCAAACACCCTGAGATGCAAATAGCTTAGATCCTTCCCTTTCCAAACTCTTTCATGAAGTCAAGCTTTAAAGGGAATGGAGGAGTTTTGTTGGTCATGTATACATTAGTTTGATAGCCTCACCCTAAAAAGACTTCAGTAGTTTTAACATTGAGAACATACACCAAATCTTCTCCATAATGATTATATTAATTCTTTTTGTAACATCATTCTATTATAGGGTATCAGGTTTTATTTTCTCATGTCTTTTGCCTTGTCTCACATAGTATTCTACAAATTTATTAGAGTTATACTCTCCTTCATTGTCAATTCGAAGACACTTTAACTTTCTCTCCATCTTCCTTTCTACTATCACGTGAAATTTATGAAAGGTATCATACACCTAACTTTTTTATTTTTAGTATGAAACCTAAGTCTTGAGCATAACATTATCAACAAAATTAACAAAATATTTGTTACCACTTTAGGACTCCACCTCCATATAATCACATACATCAAAGTTTACTAGCTCTAAATTCACCTTCCTTCTGGTCAACCTTTTATTAAATGAAACACAATGTTACTTTATAATGACATAATAACCATAGGGTTGAGACAAACCATATTCTTCATAAGGATAAGTGATTTTTTTCAACTATTAGCTTGATCATTTTCTTGCTAACATATCCCAATCTCCAAAGTTACCAACCCAGTGGAGGGTTGTATTGAGCTACATCTAATTCTCCTATATAAAGTGTAGTACACTCCACCACGAGTAATCATTAATGCTCCTTTAAATAGTTTCCACTTTCCATCTCTAAAAGTGTGTTGATATCTCTATTAGTCACGCAAATCTATAGATAATAGATTGAGAAGCAAGTCTAGAATGCATTGTGTACCCCTTAAAGTCAATCTAAACCCAAAATCGATCTAAACTTAAATGACAGACATTTTGATAATGCTAATGGAGCTTTGATTGCCCATTTTCATACTTCCAAAATTACAACTCCTATAGTTTGTGAAGTATTCCCTCTTAGAAACATGATGGTACTACACCCTTATATCACAAGCTACTTCGAATCTAAGTGACTAATTTAGAGACCTTTGCTAATCATATAAATCAACAACATATCATCATCTATGCTTGATGTCATTGTTGCAGTGTTATTATCGTCTCTACCCCTTTAGTTGTCTTATTCTTTTGGTCTCTTCTATTTATAGTAGAATTTCTTTACATGACTAAGTTTAGTGTAGTAGTGACACGTTTTTGGTTTTCTTTTCATCTCTTGACTTCGACCTATTCTTCAACTTACCTTACCATTTGAGACTTCTGCTTTTACTTCTTCCTCTATTTTCTATTGAAAAGGCCTACATGTTATCATCACTAATATCACTCCTCCTAATCTCTTTATTAAACATACTCTCTTTGGTTACGTCTAAAGAAAGCATTCCATCTAGAGCAGAGTTGTTTATAGTCATAACCAAAGTTTTTTTAACTATTTGACAAAGAACTCGATAGGAACAAATCATTGAGGATGATTTTCATCATAGGCAACTTGTTGATAAGGTCTTAAAAATTGTTAAGATGCTTCAACACTGATTTTCTAGCCTTTAACTTAAAGTTTAAAAGCCTTTTAATTAAGGAGGCCTTATTGTAAGCGGTCATACTTTTATGGAAACCTTCCAACTTCTTAGACAACTTGGAAGGATCCCATCTCTTAGGATACATGGTTGAATATACTAATATTCAATCCACCGTTTAACAGCTCCCAAGGTCTTCCACTTCATCTTCTCCCACTCTTTATCTATCATCTTCTCTAGCTTAGACAAGACCTCGTCTTTATACTTTTATCCGTACTGATTGGATCATGGAGATCTTTACAATATAGGAGATCTACTACCATAGATATTAAAATTAATTAGTTGGTTAACGTTAACTTCAACATAGAGCTATTGCTCCATACCTAAGGCTTTGATACCACTTGTTAGGGCTTCAAATAATAACGCTCACAAAATATTTAAGTTCACTCAACTAATAATAAACTACTCAAATGAAATAAATGACGAGAACAAAAATTAGACACATGGTTTTAATGACAAAAAATCACTATATCCAATAATAGCAAGATACAAGTGTTAAGATTTTAAGAAAAGAACACATCATTGAACAACCACAACTATAACTTTTCTAGCTCCCTAATAAAAACTCCTCTCTAACCTCTAGAATTGAGTACAAATTGACACACACACACACACACACACACACACACTAATACTTCTATACAAATTCTAGAAATCAAACTTTAATAAAATTATAATTAATGAAAGCTATTTGGACTTTAAAACTCTTCTATCATCATGTGTTTCTATCTCATGGAACTTCTGTCTCTCAAACTTATCTTTAGATTTTAAAAGGATAAGATTTTATACCATACACGATTATATAGAAATTTATTCCTTTTGATCCATGAAGATAGCTAGCATTTTCGATGTCTAGACTTAGTGGAAATAAATGTCCATAGAATGAGGTTGTTCCAACAACATCAAGATCAAGAATTCTCACTATAAATATTGTCAAGTTTTATTAGAAGAATAGTTTGCAATTAATATCATCACATTTTGTTCCTTGAGTTAATGGCGAAATAAAAATAATAAAATCATTTATATTTTTGCATACAAATCTTGATAGTTTCTACTTAGAAAATTTTCTTTAAAACTTAAAACACTAATAAAAAGGCACATAATTAAGTGAATATTAATTAATAGAGACATAAAATTTGAAATGCAGTTTGACGATAAATACCAAAATAGTCAATTGCACTTCCATTAGGATAAGCCTTTATAAGGCTAAAATGCAAAGTAAAATTGGAGACAAAAGCCCAAGAATGATATAATCAAAAAGGAATTTATTAAACTAACTTGAAATACATAAGGAAATGAAAATTAGATGTTACAATTGATGTGTACTGGTCATCTGATCCATTTCTTAAAATCAATAAGTATATATCCTGAATTTTTAAAAAATATGTTATTTGATTTTAGACAGACTCACATTTTAAAGTTCTCCTTATGCGAATTACCTTTTGATACACATCTTCTATGTTATTGTATCCTTGTCACAAAACTTTTCTTATACTTTTAAATAAATAACTAAAATTTAGATATGTGGAGCAATTTTTTGAGACTTCTGATTGCCATACATCCTATACAAATAAAGACTTTCTAAGGAGAAGCAAGTTAATTAAACAATTTGAATTTCTTTTCTTCAATCTCTCCTAAAAACTAATTTTAGCATTAGAGTGATTATGCCAGAGTAACTCTAGACATTATTTTATAGAAACATATGGGATACTAGTCTAAAAATAATAATAAGTCTATAAACTTGTAATGAGGTAGCTAAATAAAGAATATCATAAGTTTGTAGATATATCAATTAGTACCATACAGGAGTTTTATAATTAAAGAATGAATGTAGTACATTAAGATAAAGACCAAAGTGGGCAATGTTGTTGAGTTTGTAAGAACAAATTTATCAGACATATTTTGAAGCCAACATGGATTCCTTAGGCCAATGGATGGGCCTATAAAATCATCGATGTTAGGAGACTAAAGGCATATGACATATTTTCCTATGATCGAGACATCAAAATAAGGATATAGAGACGCGTTAACTCATTATGGGGCCTCAAAAGAGAAGGCTTATTTGACATCAAGTAGGCTTTTTATCTACGAGATCATAAGCGAACCACCTCGCCTAAGTTTAAGCTATCTAGTTTAGAGGTTTTCGATCTCACTACCTATCTCACTGATCATATTGTAAGGAATCATTAGATGATGGACATATAGGGAATTTTAATCCTACTGAGGTCAAAGTTTTTTTTCCTTGTACATTGGCTAGATTAGTCAAAGAGACCATCCTAAGGGGTTTCATATCAAGTTTTGAGTAACTTAAATTGAAGTTTGAGGATCACTTTGCTAGCAGTGAAAGAAGACACGAGGACTTCTACACCCTCTTTGATGCGATTTAGGGACAAGAAGAGTCTCAGGCATTATAATTAGATAGTCAATATAACGGTCACCTAGTTGCCTAGTCTAAATTCTAGAATAATAGGTATAATATTTGAAAAAGGTCTAAAGGTCTCTTTTAATGTACCAGGTACATACCTTGGGAGGAAGTGCAAGGGCAGAATTATATGTTCTTCACTTTGAAAGAAGTAGAACTTTCCCCGGAATAGATAATTCAGTCATCTCATTGGACCGAGGATAGAGAAGGAAAAGAGAGTATGATGTGATTATCCATTAGTAGAATATTAGGGGAAAAGAGTGTACAAATGAAGCAATAATGTAAAAACAACCTAAAATGTTTGCCGTTGAATGCTCCCTGCACTATATCCTTATTTACGTTAGAAGAAAAAAATCATTATAAATCCTTCAAACCCATGAATTGGAAACCTTAAATCCAAATATTTAGACAAGTTTTTTTCTTCTTCTTTCATAGAGATTATGGACACACAAGATCAATGAGTGCTAGGACTTATAGAAGGACTGATCCATAATTAAAGAAAGGACAACTTGAATAATTTTTTACTAGAAATTCCCATTGTTTTATGTTGTATAGTCAATCGATTGGTTGTATTTTAGTGACATAATTATTTAAAAAAATTCTTTATCTTATACATAGGAAAGAAAAAGATTTGTTTAAAAGGACAAAGATATAAATGCTAGTATTTTTCTTAATAACTTTTAATGTGTATATTTGAATAGAATGTGAGGGGGATAAACACCCCCAAAAACTAATAAAATTTATGTAATTATATCCAAGTAAAATGTTTATAATGATTGGCCTTTTTTTTGGTTGCCCGCGAGGTGTCTTAGAAGGGTCCCAACTATAAGAAGGCTCCTTTAAGATGATTGGCCTTTTTTAGACTAATCTCAAAGTTGCTCAGTTTGTTAATTCCTAGTTCATCAGAAGGAGTCAAAAGATAATCACCAATCATAATGCTCACTTTAATGGCATAATTGTGATTGTTTATGACCCAGATAGTATTGACGTATTACATTTTATTTTATCTAAACAAGTTATATATTTAACTACTAAAATCCAGGGATTAAAAATGATTAGATTTTACGTTGTCTATGCTTTTAGCCTAGTATATTAGATATCTTAACTTTGGAATGATCTTAAAAGTGCATATATTAATAAAAATTTTCCTTAGATGATTATTGTTGACATTAATAACACAATTATAGTATTAAAAATTGAAGGGGATCTAAAAATGAGGAATCTTTATAATGAATTTAGGTTATACTTATCTCAATATTAGAGTCAATGATATGAAGGCAACTTCTTTATTTTGAGTAATAAGTAAAGTGATGATTGGTTTATGATGAAAAAGAAGGATAGAGCCTTGGTTAATCACTTTTTGTTGTATAAATTCCAAACTAGCAAGGTTGAGTTTAGCAATTGTTTTGACTTTGGTTAGTCCATTATTGAGGTATATAATTTGAAAAATTCCCTTACAAGAATTACTCCCTTAAGGTTTTTTAATTTTCTAACCAATCTTGAGGGTTTTGAGGAGGTTGTTACCATAAGACTAGCTATAAACACTTAAGGATATGAATCTTTTAAATGTTGTAGGAAATTATAGAGAGTTAAAGAGGAAGTTAAGAAGCTTAACCAAATACACCACAAAAACACCATTAAAGCACTAGATAGGATTAGAGATCAATTATAATAGAATAAAAACGAGCTCTATATGGTTGCCTAGGACTCTATAAAACAAATTCAAGAGAAATATGTATTAATGCATTTTTCCAAAGTATTAGAAGATCATAATTCACTAATGAAACATAAATCTAGGATTCAGGGGCTCAAGGAAGGGAATATTAATACAAGATCCTTCCATAAAGCTCTTATATAAAGAAGAAATTCAAATAAGATAACATCCCTTACTACTAAAGATGGTAGGGTGATCTTGGGGTAAAATGAGTGGAAAAGTGTGGTAGTTAACTATTCTTAGGACTTATTAGGCTCAACTACTGATAACTTCTTATTAATACAAATTTTGAATTCCTTCTTAATAAAGCTAATTACTAAGGAGGAATATGAGTTCCTCTCTAAGCCTTTTATTGTTGTTGACACTAAACATGCCTTATTTAGTCTCAATCCTTATAAGGATCTTGGGATTAGTGGTTTAATTTTTTCTTTTTCTAGAAAGCTTCAGGAATGCTCAAAACATAAGTGACCATAACTATGCTTGAATTCATCATAGTGGTACATTGTTAACGGAATGAAACATGCCAAAATATCCTAATCTTGTATCTTTTAAAGACTATAAGCCAATAGCTTTCTACAATATAATCTATAAAATCATCCCAAGCTACTAGCCTCAAGAATGAAGTGGGGGTTAACTTTAATTATCAACCTTACTAAGAAGCCTTCATAAGGGGTAGGTATACAAGTGATAATATCTTTATTGACCCATTAGCTATTCAAGGATTATCATAAAGTAACTTTAGCATGAACTACTTAATGAAAGTTAAATTCCATAAAGCATTTGACTCTGTCGATTAGTAAGTTTGCAAACTTTAGAAGTATTTAGCTTTCCTCCCCTCTTTATTAAATGAATTGTGTAATGTATCACAACCATATATTTTATCATCCTAATCAATGAAGAAGTTAAAAGGTTAATTAGAGGTGGAATAGGCCTTAGATAAAGTGAATCCTATCCCTGTTCTTATTTACTCTATATATTGAGGTCTTTACAAGATTGATTAATCACAATATAAGGCTAGATGGCAGTTTCAGATTTGATAACAAGTGCAAGCATTTGAGGATCTTCAATCTTTCATTTGCTAGTGATATACTATTACATTATAGTGCTAAACCTATTTAAGTTTCTTCTTTGATCAATTCTCTCAGTAAATTCAATAAGCTATAAGGTCAAACTCTTAGGAGGAATATGAGCCATCTTATAGTATTTTCTAGAGCTGAACAAATTCCAACATGGTTACATGAAATTTCAAGGCTACAAATACAATCATGTTCTTTCCTTTATCTAGAGGTACACATAACAACTAAGATAATTATCTATAGGTAATGTCAACCTTTGTTTAACTTTGAGTAAAGGAGAGTAGGGCATTGGAGTGATAAGAGTCTTTCCTTTGTTGGAAGCTTGTAACTAATACTATCTATTTTGAATAATCAACATTTCTATTGGTCTTCTCATTTAGCGATATTAATAGTCAAAAACAAAGAGGAGCTATTGGGGAATTTTTTATGGACTAGACTTGCTTACAAAAACAATATGTTAAGGTTAAATGGAATAAGGTTTACTTACCAAAGGATGAGGGGGCATTGGGTACCTTGCTTATACAACTAATGAACATGGTGATTCTTGTCAAAAGAATATAGAGAGTTTTCATAAATAAGTAGTTATTAGGAGTTAAATGGATGTATAAAAAGTTACTTAAAAGAGGAGAACTATTGGAGAGTAAAACCTAGAAGTAACTCCCTGTGGACTATGATACAACCGCTAAAGATGATGGACAAAATACAAATAAAAATCAAGTTTAAAATAGAAAATGGGAAAAGTGCATAGTTGTGGTTCAATAACTTAAGTGAGCTTGGTCCCTTACATGTGATTTTAGAGTTACAGAACTCAAGGAGGTTAGGTGAGTTAAAAAGTGCCAAAGTCTAATTAGGATAAATGAGTGGTATTTTAATTCTAGGGGATCTGCTCCTATCTTGAGGAGGTTAGGTTCGTTCTTACTCACCTAATCCTAATCTAGTTGATCACGTAACCTAAAGAAGGCATACCTCAGGGAACATTTCCAATAGATCCTGTAAAGATATATTCAGGATTCAAACTCCTATAGTTAACTAGTATGGACTAGTTTGGTTCAACCAAAGTTTGAAAGGTATCCTTTATTCTCAAACTTGAAAAAAGGAAAATACTTACTACATTGGATAGGATTAAGGGCTCAAGTAACCTTAATCCTTTATCTTAGACTTTACAACTTAGAACCTAAAACAGTTAGTCATCTCCTATTCAAGTGTAACTATGCAACAATAATTTGGTTGAGCACTCAACAAGTTTCTAGCCTTTTTTTTTTTCATAAAACATAAAGGGAGAACATTATAAAATGGGATATGCAACTTTGCCACTTATTTGATATAGACAATATCATTTTCAATTTTACTTTTAAGTGTACCATTTACTTTATATGCAAGGAAAGAAATGTAAGATTATTCAAGAATCAATTAAAAAAAGCTCATGTCTACATATAATGGAATTTAGCATAGATAAGGAAAATAGCTATAGTTAGATGCCGATTCATATATAAATAGACATTAGCTTTTAAGATTGTTTAAAATAAACCCCCAATATTTTTTAAAACATTCAAATTAAACTCTTAATAAATTAAAAAAAAAACAGAATCATGTCTCCGTCACGTAGGAATATATTATTTTTAATGCACTTATCAAGTGACATTATGGAGTCCATCCAACTTAAAATTTGTAATTATTTTTAATATGATTTCAATAATACTAATTATTATTAATAAATTATAATAAAATAATTAGGCTAACTAATTAATTTTCCAATTTCTCAAACCTCCTGGGAACATTTCAATTGCTAGGGATTAGACCTGTTCCAATTTGGGCATTTTATGGCTTTCGATTTGAGGGGTTTTCGAGATTTCGATGCAATTAGGGTTTTTAATGGAGGAAATTTGCACGATTGAGGTTAGTACATTAATGTGTTCTTGGAGCAGTAAGTGAAGGAGAAACACAATCAATATTTTTTGGCGATTTCACTACCTGACTTCCATATTTCTTGATGCAGAACATATCTCATTTGGCACCAGCATGGTGCCGACAGAATGATCTCCTGTTGTAAACCCAAATCTAGGTGAATAAAGGGCACTTTGCTTTGGTGACTTCAATGATGCAGAGAAAATTGTTTTGCATTCGAGCACTATCTTGTGTAGTTTGACCAACAAAATGAGGAGACGATTGAGTATTTTCAAGCTTTGCGGACATAAAACCAATGTCATTATGTGTTTTTGGGACTCCAAATCTAAGAGAGGAAAGGGCACTGTGTTGCGGTGACATCAATGCTCGAGTCCTAAGTTCTTTTGAGTACAGATAAAATTCCATTTGGCGTCCTGACAGTGCCCTGCATTGTTGAAGCATCAAATGTAGGTGAAAAGAGAACTTTGATTGGGCGATTTCAATACTTGAGTTCTAACTTCTCCGGGAGCACGAACAATCCCATTCGGCATGTCAACACTTTTCTGTTGTTTGAACAGCAAAACGAGGAGAAGATGGAAGGATATATAGAGCTTGATTATATTCCTTTTAATGTTTCAAAGCAACATTTTTAATGTTAAATTTCTTCTTTAGTCTGCTAGTTCTGCAACTTTATGTTAACAAATTAATTAGTTAGTTTACATAGTTTTAGTTAGAGTTAACTAAAAATAATTAAAATTAAATTAAAAGTAATTAAAAAATTTTAGTAAAATGAATCACACAATATTAAAATCTATAATTATATTAAAAATCATTAATTATATTATTTTACTAAAAAGAAAAAATAAAATTTGTTAAATTTTTGTTTTACATCAATTTTTAATATATTCTAATTAATTATATTGTTTTTCAAAAAAAATAGTTAAATTACTATATCAAACTTTAATAAATTCTAATTAATTACATTGTTTTGTTGAAATAAAAATAAAACTTTTTATATCAAATTTTAATATATTCTAATTAATTATATTTAATTTTAATGTATTCTAATTAATTATATTGTTTTGGTAATAAGAGAAAATTAGAAAATTG
>JANIPM010000004.1:53171491-53186636 GCA_027478405.1 Erythroxylum cassinoides
GTCTGCGTCTGTGTTTTACTCTTCGTCTGTATTGCTTCGTCTGCTTTTGTTTTTCTTCATCTGTATTGTTGCGTCTGATTTTCTAACTTCTTTTATTTTTCTCTTTGTTATACATCAAAATCATATCTCAGTAAAGTCATTTTGACTTAACAAAGGGAGTGTACACCTTCTTTTGAGGTAAGTTGGGAAAACCATACTCTCAAATGAGATTAGAACATCATAAGGCATGCATGTTGGCTTGCATATGAATTTTAAACCTAGGTAATGCATGTTAGAATTGAATCTCAAATGAATGCTAGTATACTTGTGTATTTAATAAGCAACATTGTTTTAAATAACACTTTAAAGATGACTTTTATTGCATGAAATAATGTTTTGGAATCTACATATGCATAAGTCATGTATGCTGCATGTTTGTGTGCTATTTTGGCTTAGAGCCATGACAAGGTTCTATTTTAGAGGTTGGACCGACCGATAAATAAAGGCATAGTGTCTTACTTGGTTTTTGTACTTAATATTTTTATATGATTTTTGTTATTGGTGAGGTAACAATTGGCCAATCTTGTGCTAGGTACAACAGATTAAGCGATCCCGTGCCCTTGACGTTGGTACATAAAAGTCGAGTCCCTGTATCGACACTTTTCTACGAGATTTGCGGGTGATTCCACACCTAGGATTTGAAAACCGACAAGGTCATCATCTAAGATCATGATGCTCTTGTCGACTGTAGTATGGACTCACCACAAATGAAAGTAGAGCCAACATCGAGAATCGGTGACTGTGCACTTTAGTTTGGCCAACTAGCGGCGACACACATAATTATTTTGGCTTATTATGATATTTGTTTTCTGACGAGATTCGATTATACATGTGATGTTTTTTTTCTGCTTTTGTGTACTGGAACCTATGTTCATTAGATGAGTGATTAATAGGCTAGGTCTATATGGCTCCTAACTAGTATACGATGAGTCATAGGCTAGGCCTATGTGTTTATACGTCATGTATGTTCACTTCATAGGTTACCTACACCGTCTTGGTATGCATCAAGTTCTATTTACGATATATATTTTTCCTGCTCAGTAAGTAAATAGTGTACTCACCCCCTCAGCTTCCTAACCATGCAAGTTAATTTGGTAAGCTTGAAGCTCTGAGTGTATTGTGTGGTCTTTTGACATTATCGGGGTATTATCGCAAGTAGGTAGCCTCTGTTTTGTACTTTTGTTGCATAGTGTCTCATGAATTGTTTTTATTAGGTTGGTTATGTTGATATACTTTATGATTTTATAAATTAACTCTTAACTATCTTGTAGTTTGTAAGAGGCCTTATGCATGAACCTTTGGTACTGTTGTTGAGATTGTTTTTAATAGACTTAAAAGTCCAGAAATTGTGGTAGAATTTTAATGTGAATATAGAAGTGCGTTTGAAACGGATTGTAGTTGTTTGATTGAGAAGTTCTTTCTTACATCATGAGCAAAAATCAGAGAGGAGATATATGGGATAAGACAAATTATGGGAGAAACATTATATAAATATTGGAAAAGGTTTAAGGAGTTATGTGCCAGTTGCGCACATCACCATATTCCTAATCCACTTTTGATTAAATATTTTTATAAAGGACTATTATCAATGGATTGAAATATGGTTAGCTAGTGGAGAAGCTTTGGTAAACAAGACACCTGAGGTGGCCAAACAATTTATATCAATTATAGCCAAAAATTCTCAAGAATTTGGGATAAGGATTGATGGAGTTGTTAAGCGTGTGAATGAGGTAAGTAACAAGCACTCTGAGGATCAAATTTTAGATTTAACTGCTCCATTTTGTTAATTGGTTATAGGTCAATTGCAATTGACAAGAGTGTATAGCATATGCTCATTCTCTAGACATCCTACAGATATGAGCCCTACATTGCAAGAAGACTTTCTTCAATAAGCTAATACAATAAGGGGGATTTCCTAGACAACCTTAACGAAAATATAACCCATATTCCAATCACTACAATCTAGGGTGAAGGGATAATCTAAAATTGAGCTATGAAAGTCAAAGAGGCTAACAACGTTATCAACCTCACAATTTTAAACAACCTCAAGTCCCTACATATACTTAACCTTAATCTTCAAATTTAGGATATCTTTAGAGGAAATTTTTAAGGCACTTGCTAATAATACTTAACAATTTCAATAGGAAATAAGGGTAAGCCTTCAAAACTTAGGAAATCAGATTACTTAACTAGCCACCTCGGTAAGTAAATTGGAAACACAAGCATCAAGAAAATTACCTTCCCAATTGATGGTGAATCCTAAAGAGAATGTGAGTGCAATGACTTTGAGAAGTGGTAAGGAAATTCAATATAGAACTTCTTTACCATTGAAGGAAGAAAAGAACGATGATGGACAAAAGAAGGAAGAACTTCCAACTCAAGAAGCAAGAGAGGTAAAAATGATTTATCTTCATTAATATCAATTAATGCACGTGTACCTCCTTTTTCTAGTAGGTTAGCTAAACCAAAAAAAGATGAGCATAAAAGAGAGATCCTAGAAACCTTTAAAAAGGTGGAAATCAATATACTTCTTAAAGACATCAAGCAACTTTCGAAATATGCAAAATTCTTAAAGGAGCTGTGCATAAATAAAAGAAAGCTAAAGGACAATGAGAGAATAATTTTGGGCAATAATCTATCAGCTGTGATAAATAGGAAATTACCAGAAAATGCAAAGATCTAGTATGTTTACACTTCTATATGTTATTTGTAATAAGAAAATTAAGTGTGTCATAATAGACTTAGGTGCATATATTAATGTCATGCCATACTCAATTTATCGAGATTTAAATCTAATTTCTTTGTAAGAAACTAATGTGATTATTCAACTTAATGATCGTTCATATATGTGTCCTATTAGAGTTATTGAAGATGTTTTAGTCCAAGTTAATAGTTTGGTATTTCCAGTGAATTTTTACATCTTGAAAATGGATGGAGATATTGTTGAACATTTGGCTTCGATTTTGTTGGGTAGGCCAATTATGAAGATGGCTAAGACGAAAATTGATGCGGATGAGGATACTCTTTCTATAGAGTTTGATGGACATATAATAAAGTTCAATATTTTCAAAGAAATGAAATACCCTAATGATCTTAAATTTGTCTATCATATAGATATTGTTAATTCATTTGTGCAGGACATGCTTAAGGAAGAAAGTGATGAAGATGAGTTGGAGCTTAAAGCTAAATCATAAGTAAAAGAGCAAGTTAATGAAACTTATGAAGTTTTAGAATCATTGTCAGCAATGCTAATAGATTCGGAACCTTTGAATGATGAACTTAGTATAACTCACAAGGAAATCTTACCTTCTATTTTGCAGGCTCCAAAGATAGAATTGAAGTTTTACCTGATATGTCTATTTAGGGTGTGGAGAGTCATTACCTACAATCGTTTCAAAAAGGTTGACTATGGAGTAAAAGGAAGGGCTAGTAACATTACTCAAGGAGTAGAAAACTGCAATTATGTAGAAGTTTGAGAGACAAAAGTCATGTGGAGCATAACGACGTTAAAAAATTGCACTTTCAAAAGACAACCCAAAATATGATAATTTTTATTTATTTTGTTTAACTTATAAATAGTTTGCATTTGCTTATTTTTGAAACATAAATTTATTGGCTTAAGGAAAAAATGAGTTTAAAAATTCTAGACTATTAAATCTCATAAGGCAAGATCTTGCCTTATGTAATTTAGTGTTCTAGAGTGAAGACCTTAAATTTTCAGACTACTAAACCTCATAATATGAGATCTCGTCTTATGTAATTTAGTGCTCTAAAATTCCAGACTACTTAATTTCATGAGGCGAGATCTTGCCTTAAATGATTTAGTGTTCTGGATCCCTGAAAGTCTCTTATAAATTAATATTTTAAAAAATGAAATATTAATTAAAAATTGAAAATTAAAAAATAAACATTTTTATTTTTATTTAATTTCTTTATTTACTTAAATATTGTTTATTTTAACAATTTTATTTACTTAAAAAAACCTCATCTATTTGTTTCCTTTTGCAGGAAATTATAAGCAAAACGTAGCCCTCCACCCACACAGACTCCTAGTAACCGCATAGATTCCAAGCAGCAACGCCCACACAGAATCCAAGTCACCCAATGCACCACCACTAGCTCCAACGGACTTGGAGTGTCTCCACTACAAACTCAACCACTCCATACTAAACAACACAGCCGTAGCATACTCCTCACCAAGCTAACACCATAGTACACATCATTTCCAATGCTCACACCTCAGGGGAGTCCTCTATTCTTTATTTCTCTGATTATTTTTGTTGAGATGTGAGTATGTGGGGGGAGCGAGTGATTATATTATCATGAACATTGTGATTTGCGTTTAGACTCATGATATGTTGATTCATATATTAATTTTTTCTCATGATAGCTTCACAATTTTCTGATTGTTATTCATGAATAATCCATAAGTTAGGAAGCATTTTCGGTTTAAGATTTAATGCGTAAGAGAGACAAGCATGATCATTGTTTTCATCAAATTATTTCAAGCATCTCATTGGTTTTGTTGCATAAAAGTGTGCAAGACTTTATGCATTTTTTCACACCTATGTGGGCTTTGATCCTAAGAGCATTCATCACATATGTGCTCATGCATATGTTACATAGTTTATCTATGCTAGATCTTGCTTTTGAATACGTGTTGAGACCACACTATTGATGAATATATGTGTAAAGATGATAAGGGCATTTAGGATAACTATTTTTTTAACCTAAACAAACCTACTTTACTTTTTATCCTGAGTAAACCATGTTGAGCCTTAACCTTTCTTTTCTTTCATAACAAGAGTGTTACAAGCCAAATTGACCCTTTTTGTTATTGATACACTTGATGATTTTGAACCCTCTAAATTGAAGGAATTGTATCAAGCTTATTTGCATAGGATTTTGATTATTTCCATGAAAAGCTAATTAGATGATAAAAATTGCATTGTTTTGAATTTTTTTAGAATGGAGGAGAAATATAAAAAAAAATCTCCTCTTTGATATTTTTGTTTTAAAAGAAAAAGAAAAATAACCAAATTTCATATGGCACTCTAAAAGCTCTAACTTCATACTAATCCATCTAACAAAATCTTTTAAAAACATAAGAATGTATAGTTATGGGAACTATCCAAATATATTAACCACGACCGATACTATAATTGTACCTAGATGTATCCTCAGCATCCTACAGGGTTACTACAATTACCTTAGCTTATGCAAGTGTTCTCTTTCCATATTAGCCACACCTTGTACTGAACTCCCATTATTTAGGGACTCTTTAGACACTATAGGTGTTCTGACTGACCTCTAACTAAACAATATTTCTTGTCTCATCCTTTTGTTACCAAACCTTTTAAATTTATTATTCTTATCCCTATCTAACCAAATTAGGGCACTTTTGGGATCTCTACTTCCATCGAATGGTTTTATGCCTAACTTACAAATACATTCGATCAAACTTTATTGCACTAATAAGGCCTCTCGCAGTTAGCGCATCGTCGCTACCCATATCTATATTGTTCATTCAAGGTTAAAAAAGTTTTCACTGGTGGTTTTGCTTATCTTAATAATTCTAGAAGGGGTTGATTCGTAAAGAAAAAAATTTATTGATTCATCCATGTTCTCAGCCTTCCGAGCTAAAGGTAATTCAAGTGGTAGAGCCTCTGGTGTGGCTTTGGGATCTCTAAGGTTTCGTCAGTGCATAATGTTGTGCATTTAACATTGAAAATTTTAAAATCAGATATATGAAAAATAATTAAAAAAAAACTTTTTAGGTTGACCTATTCATAAAAACAATGTAAAAACACAATATGAAATCATAACACGTCTAGAGACAAACCCATTTTAAGACGTGCTTTGATACCACCTGAAAGGACCCATCCTAGAGTTTCCCTTTTAGAGACAATCAACTAATTTTGCGATAAGACCCCAGCTACTGTAACACCTTTACGTATACCTGAGGAGGTTAATTTAAAAGAATAAAAATAGGGATGTGCTAAACAAACTCAGTGAGTGTTAATCATTTTACTGAAACTTAAAACTTTTCATAACAACGTAACTGAAATATTCCCATACAACAGGAAAACTTATGGTAAAATAATCGTCATAAAAATTTGTTTGTGCATCATAAAATCTGGTAATAAATAACAATTCATAAAGTGCAATTTCAATTTATCTAAAATACTATTTCGAAATGCTTTTTAGAAATTAAGCTCATAATATGATTACTTTTTTTTAACAATAAGTAGTGGTGATAATAAGTTTTCAGAAAAATTTTATACTAAAAATAAGCCAACTATTAGAAATGGTACTAGACAGTGCCTCTTAAATTACTTTTAAAATATATAGTGGTGGCATTATTATTCTCATAAACCGTCTTACTCAACATAGCCTACCATTAGTTTCTTTACCAGAAGGTACACCAGACATAAAGTCTCAGAGTTAGTTTTGCATCGCTTACCTATAACTGGTTAATTACTATTTATGGAGTTGGTTCTATATTGCTTACTCACAATAAGTTAACCACTATAAACTAGTAGTTACCAAGCTGGTTATGTATCGCTTACGTATAACAAGTTTGGCTAGCACTTCATGTACTCCATACTTGCAGAAGGCGACACAAACACTTTACTAACTGACTTATTCTCTCTTTCTTTCTCCTCTAATAATTCTAGATGCCCCTCGGACACTATCATGCATGATTAGAATATTCTGACTGATATAATATAACATGTATAAAGCCTAGAAATGTACCATAGGAAAAAGCAACTCATGCATTTCAATTCATCTTATTTTCAAAATCAATTATGGGAGGATTCATAATCATTCAATTTAATGCATAATTTAAAATCACATGTCATCAATTCTTCTGCAAATAGTGATATAAAACAATTAAAATACACCCATTACTTGCTAATTTCCTTTTCACCACTTCAAAATCCTTCAGTTGGCTTCGTTTTTCGATTTGAAAACCTAATATGAATACATTCAACTCCTTACTACATTTTCCAACTAGATATACCATAAACCATTTCAACTTCATTACTTTCTACATACATTCCATATAGTAATTTTTTTCCCAAATAATAACATAACACTACATTTAATAATTCTAATGTCACTATTACACGTAATGACCACCCTTAATCACATTCACATTGTTATTACATCATAACCATATTTTTATACCAAAAAATCCTTTAAGGTCAATCTTAACTTATTTTACATTAAAATTTTCCAATTCAATTCCATTGGATTTCTAACACTTAAAATCAATCCAAATTCACTTCCATTACATTTTAATACACACATCTAAGCCATAAAATTTGATTCACAATTTTTTCATAATCATGCACTCTTGGCGTAAATTTAACCAAAACTAATTCCAAATCAATTTTTTTTCACTTGTTTGCTTCATTAGCATCAAAATCATGTTATGAACATCATAAAACATTAAAATAGAATTTTGGATCATATCAAACCCTAACTATGGTCGAAATATCATCTTATCATTTACATGGTTTTTCTTTCATTCTTTCATCATTAAACTAACTTCTGAATGCCATTCATAAATCTTAAATCATCAAATGGCAAGATAAAACACTTTAGGCAATGGATCATATGCAATAAAACCTTGATATCAAATCATAAGGGTGTAATTGACACTATAAAAACCAAATCTCAACTATAACACAACAAATCCAAATTTTCAACAAAACTAGTAAGCTTACCAACTCATTTTCTTTTTCCTCTTCTCTTGGATGGCTATGGGATCTTTTTGGATGCTTGATTGGAGGTAGAAGAGCATTAGAAACTCCTTGGATCACTTTTTCAATGCTTAGCCAAAGCTCTATCTTCTCCTTTTTCTTTTCTTTTCTTTTCATTTTTATCTCTATTCTTTTTTCTCCCTGGTTGAATCTCCACCTTGGTTTCTCTTCTTTTCCCTTTCCTTTTCACTCTCACTTTTGCTCTCACGATTAACACTAAAGTGAAGCAAAATATGACTAAAGTTTGCATTTTATACTCTTCATTAATTATACATATGTCATCATCTCATTAGACATCTTTATTGACTCATCACACACATGTCATTTTCTCATTGGTCATCTCTGATGACTCATCACACCCATTTCATTTTCTCATTGGTCATTAAGTGTGACTCATTAATCCATTAATACCATTTTTATACAAAAAGACCAAATTGCCCTTTAATGAGTTTAATTCACCTACTAACCAAATTAAATTTCAAAAATATTCCACAATTATCTTATCATCAAGTTGACCATGAAATACTCTAATTTGGTTAGTACTTATTGATTCGATGTTTTTAAAAATTTCGAATGGGTTTAAAATCATCAATACTCATTATGTTCCAAGAGGGGCAATTTAGTCTAATAATTTAGGATTATTCAAATTCTATTTAAACAACCTCTGTTTTGACCAATTTTAGTTCCTAAGGACGCGAATCCTAATTTTGAAGCTTTTTATCATATTTTAAAATTGTTTGGTAACTTTTTTAGTTGCTTCAAAGAATTTTCAAATTAAATCCTTAAACCACTAAATGTCATCGAAACTATCCGAATTTTATTCAAAAGTGTCAAATAAATCCCCAAAGTATATTTCGAGGTTTTTAAAGCTCATTTAGACTCATTCTCTATCTTTTTGAAGTTTTTGAGAATTTTCTGAAATTTTTTTGATCAAGTCTAAAACTATTTTCAATCTATCTATGATCTTTATTTTGACCTCAATAATACATTTAATATTATAAATAGATCATACTCTATAAATTTTATATATAGCACATTACACAGTACAATAATCGAAATAGCATATTACACCCAAGTCTTTGGATATCCTAATACCACTTTGGTGCTTATCTATTGGCACAAGATATCCTGGGACTTAAGATGCCCTGATGCCTACTTTACGGACGGATACCTAGCCATCACTTACTCATATCTAAACAACCTATCAATCTTTGACCCTCGAATGTAAACTACCCTAGGCAAGCCACTAATCCACGATTTATACCATTTATTCACAACATATTATCATCTAGTCTCTATTTATTTAACACACTTTTTTCGAATTAACAAGCGATACACCTTATAATATGTAACAACATATAAAAGCGAAACACCTTATACTTTGTTAATTATTTATGAAGTAAAATGAACACAATTCATATAATTTAGAAATCCATCATTGTAATGGTCAATCATTAATTTAATTAATGACTAATTCAAAACATCATTCATTATATAATAATTTGTTAATAAAAATACTATTCTAAGAGGACAGTTTAAGGTTATCTTTACCTCAATTTCAGACTCAGCTAATTGATAAGGCCAATTTACTCCTTAATCCACCCTTTGGACTTAGACATTACAAAATTCTATTAGACTAATTTAATAAAAATTTTCAACTTAGTTACACTTAATAATCCAATATTATTCCCTTTTCACTTTATTCTTAATTATTAAAAAATATCCTTACTAACCTAAACACCATAATTACTAAAATGTACTTAACTATTAAGTCATATTTTACCATCATTTATTTCTATTAATACAAAAATACCCTTCTTAGAAGTAAATTCCAGTTTATCCTTTAACCTTTTGCATCCCCTTAATACAATTTAAATTTCCGAAAATTGTCATCTTTTTAACCATCTCCTCTTCTCCTACCTCCCATTCTTTTCTTATTTTTCAGCCACCTTTTCTATTTTTTATTTCTTTCTATGACTACAATTTATTGTTTCAAACAATCACATCATACAATCCAACTATAAGCTAGTGTAGGATGACTAAAAATCACAATAAAAGGCATATAATTGTTGCTGGAATTTTACCTATATGAAGTCTATGCCTTACTAAAAGATTTTAGGGTTGTTAACCTTCACAAATTTCTCACAATTTGCTACAAAACAATTAAAATGAGAGAACATATGAGAAAAGTTTCAAGTGTAGGAGAAAGTGGTGCATTTACACACTTACCAACTGGAAATAATGGAAAGGAAAATGAAGAAGACAAGTTGATTTTCATTGGTGTGTAATGTTGCAACTGTTGGCTTCTATTTATACTCCTCTATTTAATAGTCTTATAGGTTGGGTTAGTCGTTAAGGCTGAGATGTTGGATTTTCCTTATTGTGGGATTTACACCTTAGTTTTTTAAAAGTCATATTTTCATCTTTATGCCCTAATGAATACTAAATTTAAGAATAATCAAGGCTTGCTTAAGAAGTTGTACTGGTGAAAAATCCAAAATTGTTGCAATGAAATGATGTTGTTCGCTTAAACAAAATTCTAGAATTGAAGTCTAACTCAGCTTCTATGGTTGAGGCTATTAAGATTTTGACATAGAAAGTTGACAAATTCTTTGTCACTCTGGCATATATTGCTTGGTAGAATTATCCTATTTTAATAAAGCAAATTTCCTAAGGATTTAGGGACATCTTGCTTTAAATGTAATGGAAGTTGGTGATTGAACTCATCAAAGGAATAAAGGAACTAAGTTTAGGAGACCACTCATCTCCTTACTTATTCACTCTAGTAATGAAAGTCCTCAATAGGCTTATAGATCATGTAATTCAATAAGAAAAGGGCTTCAAATATCATCAAAAAATATATAAATTAAAATTCATAGCTTATCTTTTCTGATGGTTTGCTTTTCCTTAGATTCAAGCTTAATTAGTGCTTTAATGTCAACTCTTTATGCCTTTAAAGATCTTTCAGGTCTTTACATAAATAGGAAAAAGAGTCAGTTTTTTGTAACCATTGGAGCAAATCATCTATCAAACTTGTTATCAAACCTTATAGAACTCTAAGTACCTTCATATATTTAGGTATTCCTATCACAATAAAAGACCAACTAATGTAGATTTTCAATCTTTAATTGAAATTGTTCATAAAAGAATAAAAAATTTGTGCAATAAAAGTTTATCCTTTCCGAGATGAACTCAATTTATACTATTGTTGGAGTATTAAACCCAACAGTAGTACTTTTTGGGCTATGTTGCACATTCTTAACCTGAGAGATGTAGACATGCTGAAAATCAAGAATAATATTGAAAACAAATCTATCACTAATTTTCCTTACTGTGGGCTTTACACCTTAGGTTTTTAAGTCATATTTTCATCTTTATGTCCTAATGAATATTAAATTTAAGAATAATCAAGGCTTTGTTTAGGATATTGTATTTTTCTCTATTATTGTAATTCCCAAACACATACCATTAAACTACATTTTAGTAATAATCCAAAACAAATAATTTTTCCAAAATTATTAAGAACAACAAATTCTAATTTAGTAAAATTCTATATATTAGAGTAAGCAAAATGTGTACCTTTTCTTCTTTAGAGCCTCTTATTAATGACATCTTATAAATTTAAGAAAATTAAGAAAAAAAGTAATATCAAATAATGAACATATTAACTAGAGAATTAGAGAAAAAGAGTAGAGATCATACGAGGAGACAACTTATTTATCTTATTATGTATTTCAAATATGGTACTTGAATTTTTTTTCATATTTTGTAATTTGGTCAAGGGTAAACTATAATTTAAAAGTGAAATTTAATTTGATTTTGTAATATTAAAACATACAAAAATATAAAACTAAATGACAAAAATTTTAATTTGATAGAAATATAACCCGAAAAGTTAACTTTATTAATCCTTGTCATTATCTTCATTAACGTAGAGTGCCACATAAATTGGATTCATCCATGTTAATTAAATGAATAAAAGTTGTGCTATCAATTAAAAAATAAATATAAATTTAAAAAATAAAATTAACGGACCACCTTTTTTCATTGTTAAGAATAAATTGAAAATCATAAATTATAATGTATTAAATATTACACTTATTAAAATTGCACGTATTATTTGAGGTAGAAGAATTCATTTTATATAGTTTATATCATCAAGATTAAAGCTAAGAGTTGATTAAGGACTATATTTGGAAAAAAATTTAAAAGTTATAAAATTAAATTAAATTTTAAATTTTGAAATATAATTAATTCTTTTATGGAATAAATCAGTCATTTTACTTAATTATCTTGCAAATTAAATAACTTTATCAAAGATTTTTTTATACCTAATTGGGACATCATTCTATAACAGTATTCAAATAATACGTAATTAATTGCTTCCCACTTAATGAAGAGGATAAATGGGAGAAGTATTTACTATTTAGTTTTGTCTCTAGTTAGTGAAAATAAGTATCGCTCTTAAAATTAGACAAGTGGAATTTATACGATTCATTTGAACCGAAAACTACCAGTCTGGTCCAGTCGTTCCAACTCCCCTCACTAAAGAGTTCAATGTAAGACAAAAAGAAACGTTAGATTTTTATACATTGGGCCTAGAATCGGAAATTAAGGCCTGCTGTTCTGAAATATATACACACCTTGCATGTGTCCCAATAAGGATGCACCAGATGACAACGAGCAGCTTTACTTGTAGATAATCCTAAAGCTTCTCTATAAATACTTCGGATTCCTACTTAGGTTACTTTCCCAACATAAAACGAAACTTCAATATGAATTTTAACAATACTATCGCTACTTCTTAGTCTTAATAACTATTTGTTCATTTTTTGTCTCAAAAATCCGATTCATTGACAAGTTATTTTTAAATTACAACATGAAAATTGTAATGTTCTCATTTGAGGCTAGAAAACACAAATTTTGCTTATAGTTTTAGTTATTTTAAACAAATATTTTTATCATTTTAAATTATTTAAAAATTATTTTCTAATATAATAATAACAGCAACAGCAATAACAACGTTTCAGTAAAAATCTCTCTAAGATATAGGGTCTAAAGAGGTCCAAAAATATATATACTTATAAGAAGTTTTTGAAAATAATTAGAAGAAAACAATAAACAAAAACATATACATATAACTATATACATAAAAAAAAATGATAACAACCTAATAAAAGTCTCATTGATACATGAGCTACGCAGTCTTAACCTTAATTGGTAGAAAGATTATTTTTGATAGACCCATATAAATATTACATACACACACATATACCTATTAAAATAATAAAGTAATAATAATTAAAACTAAACATAAACCTAAAAGATAATAAAATAAATAAATAAGTATAAATATAAATATAAGTAATATAATAAGTATAGAATAAGGTCAAGAATAAAAATGGAAGATAAAATAAGTAAATAAATATGCAAAAAAAGAAGAAAACTAAACAAAATAATCAAACATGTCATTATAAGAAAATATTTAGGCTAAGTAAGGAAATATTTAGGCTAAATAAAAATAAAAATGAAAATTAAGATATACAAATAAAGTAAGTAAATAAATAAACAAAAAGAAAAAAGATAAGTAAATAAAACAAAAAAGTAATCAAAAAATATGAAACAAATAAATAAAATAACTAAAGGAATAAGTGTTACAAACAAAAGTGTTTAGGCTAATTAAAAGACACAAGAATCAAAGAAAAATGTATAAAAGGCCTATAAAAAGAGAACAACCTTTTTATGTAGGATCTTTTACCTGTATCTTAGTTCACAAAAATTTTCTAATGAAAGCTAAGTCCTCGATAAGTTCTAATAGGGTCATATCATTCCTAATCACCTTTACCCAATTGTTCTTAGGTCTTCCTTTTCTTCTTTTAGAGGCTCTAAGTATAATTTTCTCACATTTTCTCACTGGAGCATTAAGGTGTCTCTTCTTAAAATGTTCGAGACACCTAAGTCTTGTCTTCCTTATTTTACCATCAATAGAAGTCACCCCTAATTTTTCTCTTATCACTTCATTCATAACCTAATCTCTTATTATAAGATTGCGCATCCAAAAGAGTATCCTCATCTCCACTACCATTTTATAACTATGCGCCTTTTTGAATGTCCAAGACTCTACCCTATAAAGTATAGCTGACTTAATTGCTAACTGATAAAATTTACCTTTTAACTTAAATGATATATTCTTGTCACATAAATTCCTAAAGCACTCTTCCATTTTAACCACCCTAATTAAATAGAGTGAACTATGTCATCGTCTATCTCGCCACTGCTTTGGATGATAGATCTAAGATATTTAAAACAATCTTTCTATGGTATAACTTCAATACTAGTCTTGATCTCCATATTAAATGTAGCCTTATAACCTGAAAAGTTGCATTCTAAGTACTCATTTTTAGTCCTACTTATTTTAAAGCCTTTTGACTCTAGTTTATCCCTCTAAAGTTTAACTTGTTAATAACACCTTCTTTTGTTTCATCAACTAAAACAATCTCATTAGTAAAAAACATACATCAATGCACATCCACTTAGATATTATTGATAAGCTCATCCATAACTACTACAAATAGGAAGGAGCTCAACAAGAATCCTTAATGTAACCCAATATCAATAGGAAAAACACTATGTATCTCCTGTTGTCCTTTCTCTAGTTTTAACACCTTTATATACATCTCTAATAGCTCGCATATAGGCAACAAGAACTTCCTTATCTTATAAACATCTCCACATGACTTTCCTACGTACCTTGCCATAAACGTTCTCTAAATCAATGAAAACTAAGTGCAGTTCCCTATATCTATTCCTATAATATTCTATTAATTGTTTAATGAGATGAATGGCTTTTGTAGTGGACTTCTGTAACATGAAACTGAATTGATTCTTTGATATAGGTGTACAATTTCTCACTTTATTCTTAATCATTATCTCCCATAACTTTATAATGTGATTGAGTAGTTTGATGCCTTTATAGTTAATATAGCTTTGAATTTCTCCTTTGTTTTTATAGAAAGGAATTAATATGCTAAGTTTCCACTCATTCAACATTTTTGGAGACTTAAGGATCATCATATTAAAAAGCTTAGCTAACCAAGTAAAACCCTCTTCTCCTAAACTCTTCCACACTTATATAGATATGTGATATGATCCTATTTCTTTTCCATTCTTCATCTTCCTTATAGCTCCTCTAGTTTCTTCTCTCGTGATGCACTAGTAAAAAGTGAAGTTACTATATTGTTCAAAAGTGTTAAGATCACCTAATAAAATATTTTTATCTTCACCTTCATTAAAAAGCTTATAGAAGTAGTTTTGTAATTTTCTCTTAATGTCATTTT
>JANIPM010000004.1:53445988-53458316 GCA_027478405.1 Erythroxylum cassinoides
GAACATGTAAAAGGATTATCAAATGAAGAAGATGATAACAATTTTAAACTAAACATAGTAGATAAGAACAATTTTGAATAAACACCAAGTATATCTGTTAAGTTTATTGTACTTGTAAAACCTTTTTCTCATTAAAGTATTCATCATTCTATAAGATTTCAAATCACAATAAAAGTTTTGGGTCCTTGTACACTTTATTACAGTATTTGTTAACTATACTATTTCACTGCTATGTTATACAAATAAGTGGTGTATTATTTTATGAGTTAGTTCTATGTTATATAAGCAAATGGTCATACACAAACATGTAATTCTAATTATGATGAAGGTTCCAAAATTTTCACTTTTATTTTGCTAAACCTTAGGATACAAAAAGTCTATCTAAAAAATAAGTTCCTTTTAATGTCGTGTTTTTAAAGCATAGTCAGCACCTCTCTACAAATGGTGAATAAATAGGGAGATATGGAATCTTGTTGCCTTATTCCTTTGAATCTTTGAATATCATATAAGTTTTACCATTGATGTTGCTAAAGGATATGGAAGTGAAGTATTCCTCTTTCCAAGAGTTGAATAAAGAAAGAAATCTGAAAGCATCTAAAGAGTCAAGTATAAAGTTTTAATTAACCATATCAAGTATAAAGTTCTATTGTCTCTAAAGTTTTAACCAAAAAATCAAAATTATATCATCATTGTATATAGGTGTGTCCATCTCTACTTATTACGTTAGGAAATTCTTTCGATCCAGTTCCTCAATTTGTGGCTTTCATATCCGACCATTTTAAACCCTATTATTTGTATTATTTTATCCAATCATGTTTTTATGAAAAGAAAAGAAAATAAGAAAAAGGATAGGAAAGGGAAAAAAGGAAAAGAAAAGAAAAGTTGGTAAGGTTAATTTAAAAAATTGTTATGAACCCTGTTTAATATTTTTACTAGTGTTTCCTTACCTTATTTGAATTCCTCATTTCTTATTTAACCTGTGATTTAATCTTTTTCCTTGATCCTTAGTTCATTAGGTTTCTTGGACTTTAGTAAGTTGAGGTTTTTTTTTTCGAGTTTGTTTAGTTTTTTAAATAAAAATGAAAAAAAGTATCCATGCCTCTTAATAAACAAAGATGTAAAAAAAATCCTTCATAATGTGTAAAAACACTCCTTAAATACTAGGCTACAAATTCGAACTTTAGTGGCTGATAGATCTTGGGACATAATCATGTTGGAGGCTATGTTATTACAACTTAAATTTTCAATAGTTACACGAGCTAGCTTACAATTACATGTTAAACCATTTTCTTTATTCTTAAGAGTTACATAGGTTGTAATACTACCATATCTAAGGATATGTTCATGTCCATTTTTTAACCTTACCTTGAATCAAACTAATCAATAGTTGGTCTTTTCATAGGTTTAATAGGCCCCTCAAAATAATTCTCTAAGCATCCTTTAAAACTTTATTAGCGTACATGTCTTGAATTAACTCATCCAAATTCTCTTTAACCTTCTTATTCCTAACTTTTATAACTAGTCTCCTAGGTATAAGTAATGGATCTTTTGAAGTTGGCTAGTTGCTCTTGTATTATATTGCATAAGCATTATGGGAATAACCAACATGCAATTTCATGGTAAGAAGATGGATAATATTGAAATCAATGATAAGGTATTGTATTTTTGACATCAATGTTTAATTACATTTTCTACTTAATTAAAGAAACTAATGGCACAAATGCACTTATGATTGATAAACTCCAAAGCTCTTTGTTTGTCAATGAATATAAGTCTAAATATAGAGGAGTGAGTTTTAAAAGCCTCTACCTTCCTAAATTCTAGAAGTAGAGATAGAGCCAATAAGTTTTTCAAAGCTCATAATGATCAGTTTTAAGGAAAAGACAAAAGACAAGATCAATCATTAGACAAATCTAAGGTAGACTGCCTTAAATATCACATATTCAATTAATTATCATCTCGAATGTTAAACTAAGCTACCTAATAGAAAAGAGAAGGTAGATAAATCGAATTGTGTATAAAATAAAGGGAAAAATCTATATTGAATGGTTTGTCATATAAAAAATAATAACATGTAGTATTTCAACACTCATTTTAGTAGTCATATGTATGGAGATAAGTTGACTTTTTTTACTTTAAATGAATCATTTTGAGATAATGTGAAATTTAGAGATAACTCTAAGGTACTTGTTATCTAAAAAGGTAAGTAATAATCCAAACTAATAAATCACACTTCTTACTAGAATTAAAAGTAGTAGCTTAGTTATGACATTTTTGTTATTTCCAAATAATGCCTTAATAGAAAAATATAGTTGCTAGTCTCCCAAATTTCTTCAAATGTAAAAGAATTCACTGAATTGTAAAGAGTATATATTGTCATACAAAATGTAAGACAATTAGTGTTAGACCAGTAATATTAATAAGAAAAGTGAAAATATGCAAGTCAGGTAAATAGTAAGTATACAAAGCATTAAGTAACATCTTTAACACTAAACACAAAGCCAAAAAAGGACATGTGTCCTTCCTCATGTTTGTATGTATACTTCTATTAGGATATAGTCCTCTTCTTGTTTTGAAGCTTCATTCCCCCATTAACATCTTTTACATGCTCCAACTATTAATTGATTTATGATACATTTGAAGTCTAGAGTAAGGAATAATAGCAACTGCTATTAGGATTACTACTGGAGCTTCCTTTTCTAGCATTACATCCTTTTGTTAGAGCTTATCCTGGAGCAGTTAGAGGTTGGCTGACCTAGATATTGGTTGAAATTCCCTCTTAAATGCTCTAAGAAAGCAACATAAGATTGCTACATCCTATCAATTCTTTATGCGATAATATATGTTCTCGAATCCAGATAATAAGCACCTTTTACATTATCATCACAATTATTTCTTTTTTTATTGAAACATCTAAGATTTATCTCCTTCCACACGTGAAAGTTGGAAGAGCCAAAAGCTATGATGGTAATTGCTTTATCCCCTCCAATGATTGAACTATTCTAAATAAGCTAGTCTACGAAGTATATGTAAGTTTGACTCTACATATCAATTTAAGATATTTTGACTATTGCTTTCCATATCTCTGATGAGAATTTACATTGAAAGAATATATGATATATAGATTCCTTTGCTTCCTTACAAAGCACACAAGTGTCTCTTACGTTTAGAAAGTGCACTCTATCAAGAGTAGGTAATTTCCTCTTAATAAGAAGCCATAAGAGGAAGGAGATAAGTATTAGTAGCTTGTGCCACATTATATTGCACCCTACCATTATTGTTCCTTTACATTTTGTGAAGAAAATGTTATTAGCAAATAATACTAAGATCCATTTGTAAAGGAAACAATGAAATGAGTTAAAAGGTTGTTGAAAAATTTATACTCTAAATATTCATAGGCCAATCAGTCATATTTCTAATAGAGGTGAGCAATACATTATGACTTTCATTGATGTTAAAGTAAAAAAAAAACTTGGACTTACTTCTTATAGGAGAAATTTGAAGATTTAAAATATTAAGCGCTATAATGTCAAAGTTGAGAAAGAAGCTAGAGATCTAATATAAGTACTATTAATAGATCATAGATAGGAGTATAACTTGCATGACTTTGACAAAATTTATGATAATAATGGCATCAAATGACAAATGAAAATAGCTTACATATCATATGAAATGGTGTGAGAGAGAATGAATTGCATAATCATAAACATAGTGAGAAATCCTCTGGTGAGGGGTATATATAAAGGATTTTTTTCTCGACGCTTTGAAATAGAGTGTCAATATTGTGAATAGGAGTCTATCATAGTAATTTAAAATATAATGCCAGAAGAAACATGAAATGAAAGATGACCATATATAAGCTATTCCAAAATATTCAAGTATATATGTGAAGACCAGAAGAGAAAAATGTTAGATAACAAAGGAGAAAATTGTTTCTTTCTTAGTATTAGTGATCATTCAAACATTAACAAGTTGTATAATCCTAATATTAAGAAAATTTTCATTTGTTAAGATATTATCTTTTATGATGAAAAAATATAGCCAAGCAATGAAGATGGAGCCTCAGAACATATTCCAACTTATTTTGATGAAGAGAATGGCAAAGAATTTGTGGAGTAGTTATAGCAATGTGAAGATATTTAAAATGAGTCAACTTATAGCTCACCTACAACTAAAAAGAGAACAAAGACATGAAATATTTAAATATATACTAACATGGAAGAATGATTATAAGGTAATAAAGATTGACTAAGTTAAGGACCTACTTAGACATTTTACTTTATTTTTATATTCGACCTATAACTTTTGAAGGAGTAGTCAAGTAAACAAAATGGAGAAAGACAATGGATAAAAAAATTACAAATATTGAGAGAAATAATACTTAAGAGTTTATTGAACTTTTAAAAGGACAAAAGACAATTAGTGTGAAATGGATCTATAAGACAAATTAAAAAAGAGTAGTGAAGTTGATAAATAAAAGCACATATGGTGTCCAAAGGCTATAATCAATAATTGGATATCAATTACAAAGAAGCAATAATGAGAATTTGATTTCACAAGAAATTGTTGGTTGTAAGGCACGATATAATCAAATTGTTGATTTCATTAGCAATACAAAATCCATAGCTTATACAACAATTTGATCTCAAGTTAACATTTTTACCCAGAGACTCGTAGGAGTATGTTTTTATTAATCAACCCCATGAATATATGAAAGGAATGGGGAATAATTTAAGGAATATAAATTAAATAAGCTTTGTATGGCTCATAACAAGGCAAATAGACTTGACATAACTTTATTAAAACCTAGGTTTTAGAGGAAAAAATTCAAAATTATCTTTATAAACATATACTCTTCATAAAATTGGAGGATAATCAAAAGATGCTTATAGTTTGTTTATACATAGATGATTGAATTTATACTAGAAATAATAATTCTATGTTTGATAGAATTAAGGAGTCTATAATGGTTGAATTTGATATAGTTAATCTAGGAAATAATAAAGTATTTTCTTGAAATAGCGGTCACTGGCATCTTTATTTCTAGAAAAAAATTGTATAAGATATTTTAGAGAGGTTTCAAAAGTATTATAATCGTGTTCTCATACTAGCAAAAATATGTATGGAGATTATTAGAAATCTGTAAGAAAAAGAGATTGAAATACCTTTTTACAAACAAATAGTCTGAAGATTGATGTATTTAACCACAATAAAATTACATATAATGTATGTTATAACTCTTATTAACATATTTATGGAGTATTCAAGAGTGATTCATCTTCCACAAAATGAAATTTCATATATTTGCAAGGTATTGTTGATTATGGAATATTTTATAAGAGAGGTGCAAGAAGAGCAATCTCATGTTTATCAAAGAAACGATTTGTTGTAACCTTGTCAACTCTTGAAGTTAGATTTGTATCAACAATGGCACATGCTTTTGAAACAATTTGACTAAGAAAGATTTATTAATATGTTAATGTCAAGCAATAATGATCCAATCTCATAATGTGGTAACATTAAACTATAAAAATACCGAGGAATCATATTTTATGAAAGAAATAAGCATATTGGTATAAGATTTCACAATTCAGTAATAAAAATATTTAATGATTCGGGAGAAATAAGCACATTAATATAAGATTTTACTTCTTACGAAATATGACAAAAGAAAAAGAAATAATTAATCATCTTTTTTGCTGAAATAAAGATCAAGTGGTAAACTCTGTAAACCAAAGGCCCTCAAACTGGATTCATCTCACAAGCAAAGCAAGTTGTTTGGAATTTACATGGTAAAGAATTAGCTGACGTTAAAAACGTCAATTTAAGGAAAGGAATGTTGAATAAATTATACATTCAGTAAACAAGAATTGTTTTCTACTAGATTTTCTCTACTACATCTTATTATTATGTCTCTAAGCAGTAGGTAATACTATTAACATGCAGTATGTCTGCATTGTACATACTGTGGCAGTATCCAAGCTTATCTTTATTTACCGGTGATTTATAACAACCTTTCGGTGGTCAAATCTTCGTCTGAGAAGACAAAAAATGTCTTTGTCACGCATGGATGAGGCTACAGAGACACAGACAGACAGAACACCTGCTATGTCGCAATCTACTTTCCCGAAGATTAGATGAGACACATAGATTCTCAAGGAAGGCAAAGGGTCCATCTTTTTCTTTAATCTATTACATTGTTACTGTTCTTTACCATTACCCACATCTTTTTGTTAGTTACGTTGAGAGTTTGTTTGATCCTCTGTAGATCCAAATTTCTTGGTTTCTTGCTGGATGTCAGCTTACTAGTCTCTACTGTGGGCTTTCGTTTGCTTTGATTCTCATTCAGCCACCGACTGCTTGTGCAAGTACCATGTAGATTGGTATTAGTGTGAATTGTGCTACTTTTTTTTTCACTTCCGTGTGTAATGTGAGATTGGTATTGAAACAAACTGCCACGGAGGCGGCTCGGTGGAGCTTATCTTCTCTTTTTGGCCTGGTTTCCAATAACGTACAGGAATTGAGTTGTAGGAGCTTTACGGATCTGCCATGAGAAGCCACCTCGTAAAGTTTGTTTCTTTAGCATTGCTGTCACTGACTGCACTGGTTTTTGCAGAGACTGACCCGAATGACTTGGCAATTCTCAAGGCATTTAGAGATGGGTTAGAGAACCCAGAACTCTTGAAGTGGCCTAAAAATGGTGATGATCCATGTGGGCAACGCTGGAAACATGTGTTTTGTTCTGGTTCAAGGATCTCTCAGATTCAAGTTCAGAATATGAGCTTGAAAGGTCCTTTGCCTCAAAACCTCAACAAACTTGTTATGTTGGAAAGATTGAGTCTTCAACGGAACCAATTCACAGGGCCTATACCATCTCTGAGTGGGTTGTCGAAGCTAATCTATGCTTATTTGGATTACAATCAATTCAATTCTATTCCATCTGATTGCTTTGATGGTTTAGAGAATTTACAAACCGTGGCATTGGATGGCAACAATCTCAATGGCACTACAGGGTGGTCAATCCCAAAAGGGTTGTTGGATTCTGCTCAGTTAACTACTTTTTCATGTATGTCTTGCAATTTGGTTGGTGCATTGCCTGATTTTCTTGGAAATTTTCCTTCTTTGGAGAACTTAAAACTTTCTGGTAATAGCTTAACTGGGGAGATTCCGGCAAGTTTCAGGGGAGGCATGTCTTTAAAGAATTTGTGGTTAAATAATCAGCAAGGAGGTGGCTTGACTGGTACAATTGATTTGGTAGCGACGATGAGTTCCGTCACTACTCTGTGGCTTCACGGGAACCAATTCACAGGTAGTATTCCAGAGAGCGTTGGTAATTTGATTCAGCTAAAGGATCTCAATCTTAATGGAAACCAACTTGTTGGTTTAATCCCTCATAGCTTGGCAAATATGCCATTGGAACGTTTAGACTTGAACAATAACCAGTTGATGGGTCCAATACCAATTTTCAAAGCAGCCAAGGCTACCTGCACTTCAAACTCTTTCTGTCAATCCACTCCAGGGATTCCGTGTGCATCGGAAGTTATGGCCCTTGTAGAGTTTCTGGGTGGGTTAAATTACCCTTTAAGACTTGCTAAATCCTGGACTGGCAATGATCCATGTGCATCATGGCTTGGAGTGCATTGTGACGCCAAAAGTAAAGTTTCTTCCATTATTTTGCCTAATTATAATCTCAGTGGAACCTTGAGTCCTTCTGTTGGAAGTCTAGATTCTATTACTCAAATCCAACTTGGTCATAATAATCTAAATGGCTCTCTTCCGATGAATTGGACTGGCTTAGCGTTTTTGACCAAGTTAGACCTTAGCAGCAACAATATTTCCCCTCCACTGCCAAGATTTCGTACCACTGTTAATGTTGTGATTGATGGTAATCCTTTATTTAGTGTTGGTAATGAGACGAGAAGAGCTCCATCCACTAACATGACCCAGGCACCTGGAGTCTCCGATACACCACCAGCCAAGAACCCAGGAAACAAAGGCACGGCTTCGGTTTCTAGAGGTTCTCAGATTTCTACTCAACATAAAAGTCACAAGAGATCCAATTTAGTTGCAGTTTCAGCCCCTGTTGCTAGTATTGCAGTTCTCGCCTTCCTGGCTGTTCCTCTATTCTTCTATTGCTATAAGCAGAGGAAACGAAGCTTTAATGCTCCAACTTCCCTTGTCATTCATCCACGAGATCCATCTGATTTGCATAACATGGTTAAGATTGCTGTTGCCAGCAATACACTTGGAAGCGCTTCTACGGTAACAGGGAGTGGTTCTGATAGCAGGAATAGTAGTGGCATTGGTGAGTCTCATGTCATTGAAGCAGGAAATTTAGTCATATCAGTTCAAGTTCTTCGCAAGGTGACACAAGATTTTGCCTCAGAGAATGAGCTTGGGCGTGGAGGTTTTGGAGTGGTTTATAAAGGAGAACTGGGCGACGGAACAAAAATAGCAGTTAAAAGAATGGAAGCAGGTGTCATTAGCAGCAAAGCGTTAGATGAATTTCAGGCAGAGATTGCAGTTCTTTCAAAAGTCCGCCATCGACATCTGGTATCTCTTCTGGGATACTCAATCCAAGACAACGAAAGAATTCTTGTTTACGAGTACGTGTCGCAGGGAGCTCTTAGTAAGCATCTTTTCCACTGGACAAGATTGAAATTAGAGCCCCTTTCTTGGAGGAGGAGATTAAATATAGCCTTGGATGTTGCCAGAGGAATGGAGTATCTTCATAATCTGGCTCATCAAAGATTCATACACAGAGACCTTAAGTCTTCAAACATCTTGCTTGGTGATAATTTCAGAGCAAAAGTTTCTGATTTTGGACTGGTCAAACTTGCTCCGGATGGAGAGAACGGAGAGAAATCTGTGGTGACCAGACTTGCTGGGACTTTTGGATACTTGGCACCGGAATATGCTGGTAAGCATTCCATTCAATCTCCGTCACTTTCACATTCTCTATAGGTTTTTGAAATAGTAGTTTCACTTTTATTTTCTCATTTATACATACAAAACTGAAAAAAATTTAGGGTTTGAAGAAAAGTTGTAGTATTATCCTAGATTGAATTTTCTTTAGAAGTGATTCAAGAACCTAATTCAAACTCATTGTTTGCTATAGATAGTAGTGATAATGTAGCTCTGTAGCAACGAACTAAATGTCACGTTAGATGTGTACAATGATTGTGGAGACTAACTTGCACGTATTGTATTTGTCTTAAGTGACGGGAAAAGTCACAACCAAGGTCGACGTCTTTAGTTTTGGAGTCGTTTTAATGGAGCTGTTGACTGGATTAATGGCTCTTGACGAGGACAGGCCAGAAGAAAGCCGATACCTAGCTGCGTGGTTTTGGCGTATCAAATCAGACAGGGAGAAACTCAGGGCTGCAATTGACCCTGCACTCGATGTGAAAGATGAAACATTTGATAGCATGTGTGTTATTGCGGAACTTGCTGGGCATTGCACGGCTAGGGAACCCAACCAAAGGCCGGTTATGAGCCATGTGGTGAATGTCCTAGCTCCACTTGTTGAGAAATGGAAACCTCTGGATGATGAGTTTGAAGAATGTTGTGGCATTGATTACAGCCTCCCTCTTGTTCAGATGGTAAAGGGTTGGCAAGAAGCAGAAGGAAAGGACTCGAGTCATCTGGATAGCAAAACTAGCATACCCGCAAGGCCGTCTGGTTTTGCAGAGTCCTTCACTTCTGCAGATGGCCGATGAGATACATGTCTCATCACGCATATTACTTGTGATTTACAATCAACTTATGCCATGTTATTAAGGTGGATTCAACATGAGATTCTAAATGCTGGATGCCTACTTCCGGTCCGTGGGTTATCTCGTTGTTCCAACTTACACAATCTATAAATGTTATTTTAGTTTTGGTCGTTTTCTTGAAACAGCTTCTGTTGATTTTGTTTATATCAAGCCGACGGAAAAAGATTACTACTTTACACATATTTCTTTGCCTAGTCCCCTGAAATTGCTCTGCAGAGCGCTTTTCTATTCTCTATTTTACATCAGAAAGACAAAACTCATGCATCTCTTATCACCAGGACGCTTGATGCCCCTTATCAATTACAAAAATTGAGGAAATAAGATAGTTCAAACTAGCCACCAGGGTATAGCAGAGGGTGAAATACAATAAAACTTTATTTAATACAATTCACTATTTGTTCTGCACATTCTTTAAACTGGCATACGAGTGGCTGATAGACTTCAACCATGAACCATCTCAAGCGAATTTGACACGTGAAGCCCCTTTTTGTGCTGTAATTTGTTCTGTAACAGGTGTTAGACTTTGTAAAGCAAAATCAAATTGAACCTTTGTAACAAATTGAAGCTTCGACATTTTCTTTCATTGATTTCATCTATCTTAACAAATTAAACATGAATCCAGAAGAAACCTCATCAATTGTACAGAGTTGAGTATCTCTCTTTATCTATAATGCCAGAGGAAACGAACTAAAGTTTGAACAAACGTATGTTAATGGTTAATGAATACATCTGGAGAAGCAGAAAGATCATGGCAACCTAGACATAACCATTTGGTGACCTCATTCTTGATAGTCAACAGTGTATTAATCAA
Organism: Erythroxylum cassinoides; assembly: GCA_027478405.1. Classification (NCBI taxonomy): domain Eukaryota; kingdom Viridiplantae; phylum Streptophyta; class Magnoliopsida; order Malpighiales; family Erythroxylaceae; genus Erythroxylum; species Erythroxylum cassinoides. The sequence continues at coordinate 53,456,576 of JANIPM010000004.1, forward strand.
TCTTTCAAATAATATATGAATATAGTTTCAAATACTATTTCAAATTATATTTTAAATTTATCTAGTAATTTTTTGTAAAGCCCATTCATTAACTCAAAACAAACCCAATGGCCTAGCCCATAAAACCATTAAAATGAGGAGTTTTATAGCTAAGTTAAAAAACCACCAACGAAATCCTCCTCTTCTTCACTTTTCTCTCTACTTTTCCAGCCAGTGAGTGTATCAAAATGCACTACTTTACTCTACATATAATACTTTCCTTGTAAGTTCCCTCAAAGAAAAATTGGAGGGAGTTATAAAGATTGACAATCTCATATTGCCTTATACTTAGGTAAAAATTCTAACAGCTATATTATGTTATTTTTGTGATTTTGGATCATTCTACACTAATTTACAGTTGGTTTACATATTGTGATTTATTGGGACAATAATTGAAGTTGCATGAAAGGATAAAAAGGAAGAAAATGTGGCTAGAAAATGATAAAAGAAGAAGAAATGAAAGAAGTGGAGAGAGTGAAAATGATGACATTATTTTAAAATTTTAAGTTGCATGCAGAGGCAACATAGGAAATGTAGAAAGTAAAGAGTAAATAAAGAATTAACTTGCATGAAGGACATTTTTGGTATTACTTGAAATTGATGAGGGTACAATAGGATTTTTAATTAGTGAATGGCATTTTAATAATTATGAGAGTTAAGTTAGAAAGGATATTTTATAGTTGAGAATAAATTAGTAGAGAGAATAATGTTGAATTATTAAGTGTATTTGGGTTAGAAATTTTTCATAAATTAGTCTAAGGTCTGAAGGTCTGATTGAGAAATAATTTTGATTGTCAATTAGTTGAGTCTGAAATCGAGGTAAGGATAACCTTAGACTTTCTCTTATAATAGAGTATCATTTTTTATTAATAAATTATATTTTAAATTAGTCATTAATTAAATTAATGATTAATAGTTACATACATGAATTATGTTTATTCTATTTATTAAATAATTAATGTAGTATAACGTATTTTATTGTTATATTTTTGTTACGTTTTCTAAGGTGTATTGTTTGTTAATTTGATGAAAATTTTCTTAATTAAATAAAAACTTATTGATAATAAATTGTGAATAATTGGTGAAAATTGAGAATCAGTGGTTCGGCTAGGATAGATTACATTCGATGAACTTAGATGAATAAGTTGAATCGATATGAGTAAGTAGTGACTAGATATCTGTCTGTGGAGCAGATAGGGGCGTCTTAAGTTTCGGGGATGTTTTGTGTTGATGACAAGGTACCGAAGTGGTACTGGGATAACTTATGTTGATGACTAGGTATTAGAGTAGTATTGGGATCAAATTTGAGAAATTGAGATACACTATGCTAATATTTATATATTTGATTACGTTTCTACTTGGTGAGAGATTTTGACGAGATGTGATGAGTTGGGAGACCATTGGAATAAGCCTATTATCATTATGTAGTAAAATTTTTTGGATGTTTGTTAACTGCTTAGACAGAATGTTGTTGTATATATACGTATTATATGTATGATTTAATCTGTTGATTTAGTGTTATAATTATTTATTGAGCTACTTAAATAAGTCTCTATTAAAATTTAGTTTCATATTATAACTAAAATTGAAAAATGCTTTAAATTTTAACCTAATAATTTTATTAATCAAGATTAATACAAAATAAAAAATTTAATATAATAAAATTTTTTAGAAAATATTTCAAAATTTTTAAAATATTTTT
>JANIPM010000004.1:53557288-53572933 GCA_027478405.1 Erythroxylum cassinoides
TAAGTCTATACTAACGTGTGATTCACTTCAGTAACATCGACCTAAGTTTCAATCTAGCAATCAAGGGCCTATCTTACTCCAAATTCAACTCCACATTCAGAGCTCTCAAGTGAATTAAACTAGGTAGCCTCGATAACTAAATCTGAGCTACACTGATGTGAGACCTCCTGCTTAAGGCATCTGCCACCATATTAGCTTTCCCTGGGTGGTACTCAATAGTGCAATCATAGTCTTTCAGTAGCTCAATCCATCTTCTCTGTCTTAAGTTCAACTCCCTCTGACTCAGCAGATATCTCAAACTCTTGTGATCTGTGTATATCTAGAAAGTCTGCCCATATAAAAAATGTCTCCAAATCTTTAGAGCAAAGACAACTGCAACTAGCTCTAAATCATGTACTGGATAATTGATCTCATGAGACCTTAATTGTCTCGATGCATAGGCGATCACCTTGCCATGCTGCATCAACACACATCCCAATCCATGATACGAAGCATCACTGTACATCACATACCCTCCAGTCCTCGATAGAATAGTCAATACCAGTGTAGTAGTAAACCAATGTTTCAGCTCCTTAAAGCTCTTCTGACACTCCTCATTCCATCTGAACACTACATTCTTCCTCAGAAGCTTTATCAGAGGGGCTGAGATCAGAGAAAGCCCCAAGACAAACCTTTGGTAATATCTAGCCAATCCTAGGAAGCTTCATATTTCATACACATTTCTCGAAGCTTCCCAATTTATCACTGCCTCAATCTTCTTTGGATCTACTTATATGCCATCCCTAGTCACTATATGTCCCAGAAACACAACCTGGTCCAACCAAAATTCACACTTACTGAATTTGGCATACAACTGCTTCTCTCTCATGATCTGTAAAATGACTCTCAGATGTTCAGCATGTTCCTTTCTACTCCTCGAATACACCAAGATATTATCAATAAACACTATCATAAATTGATCTAGGTAAGGCTGAAATGCCTTATTCATCAAGGCCATAAAAGCTGTCGGGGCATTATTCAGCTCAAACGGTATCACTAAGAACTCGAAGTGCCTATACCTGCTTTGGATTGCACTCTTAGGTACATCAGCCTCAGCTATCTTCAACTGATAATACCCTGATCTCAAATCTATTTTAGTAAATACCTGAGCTCTGTGCAACTGATCAAGCAAACCATCAATTCTAGGCAACGGGTACTTGTTCTTCACTATCACCTGATTTAGCTACCTATAGTCAATGCATAACCTCAAAGTCCCTTCCTTTTTCTTCATAAACAGCACTGGAGCTTCTCAAGACGAAACACTAGGTCTAACAAAACCCTTTTCCAGCAATTCCTGAAGTTGAGCCTTTAACTCCTTCAGTTCCACAGGTGCCATCCTATATAGAGGGATGGATATAAAAGCAACACTTGGAACTAGATCAATTGTGAATTCTTTTTCCCGATCTGGTGGTAAACTAGCTAGCTCATTAGGAAACACATCCAGGAACTCCCTAACCACTGGAATGTCCTGTATACTCTGCTCAGCTGTAGTGTCAATGATGTGGGCCAGATAAGCCTCACATCCTCCTTGCATCAATCTCAGTGCACTCGTGAAGGATATCATCCTGGCTGACACTGCTTGACTAACTCCTCTGAATACTGCCCTCGGTTGACCAGGAGATTCTAGTACTACCTCTTTGGTGTAGCAATTCATAATAGCCCTATGAGTAGTGAGCCAATCCATGCCTAGGATAACATCTATCTCTCTCAACTGTAAGATAATCAAGTCTGCCTCCAACTCTGCTTGATCAATCCTAATCACGCACCCCTTGCAGACCTCTCCTATGATAGTAGTACTACCTAGAGGAGTACTCATCTCTAGCCCATACGGTAGCAATTCCTTAACACAATGTAGTCTACATGTCAAATGTGGTGCGATAAAGGAGTGTGTGGATCCTGGATCTAGCAGTGCAAATGCCTCCAAATCATAAATGAGAAGGGCACCTGCAACCGCATCTGGTGAGTCCTGAGCCTCCTGCCTGGTCATAGCATAAACCCTGGCCTGGGACTGTGGTCGACTACCCCACCCCTCAGTCCTCATAGAAGAACTTCTAAAGCTCACTCTACCTCTACCTCGACCTCTCTATCCAGAGCCACCAACTCTGCTCTGCTGGACTATAGTATTATTCCCAGATCGCCCACTGACAACTGACTGAACTCCAAAAGTAGCAGGGAAATCTTTGATATGGTGGTCCATGGAGCCATATTTGAGTCAAGCTCTGGTTAGTCTCCAACACTCATCACCATGCCTCCTCTCACAATGCTCACAAACTGGAAACTGATTCTATTCTATACCCCTTCTATTACTAGTCTGTGAAAACCTACCCCTCTGCCCAGATCCTGACTGCCTGGATCCACTTGGTGGTCTGAAGGCTCTGTTCTGGTGCTTACTAAATCTTCTGTCAGAACTACCCTGACTCTCACTAGACCTCTTCATACTAGATCCTTGCCCAGCCTCTGCTTGACTCTCTCTTAGTAGCTATCAATTCTTATCGAAGCAACTCTTAACTCAATGAAAGTACCCAAATCCAAAAGTGTCAACCTTGTTTTGATCTCCATATTGAGTCCATTCTCGAACCCCCTACACTTGTCCTCTTCTATAAGGATCAGAGTAGTAGAATAACTCATCAACTCATTAAACCGGACCTTATATTCAGCCACTAACATCCTACCCTGTTTCAATTCCAAGAACTCTTGCATCTTCATATCCAAGTAGATCTTGGGCATATAATTATCTCTGAAGACCCTCAAAAAGTCTTCTCACTTTAATTGGCAAAGCCTGGTAGTACTGTCTGGAACAGTCTTCCACCACTAGTAAGCTGGGCCCTGCAGTAAGGAAACTGCATAATCAAACCTCTCATCAGGCTTGCAGTTCATCTGATCAAATATCCTTTCTGCCCTCTCTAACCATCCCATGGCCTCCGCGGGATCTGTGCTACCATAGAAGTCCACAGCTCCCTTCTTCCGCAGCCTATCATACCTCCTCTCCCTACTCTCAAGAACTCTAAGAGGCATCTCGTCTAATCGAGGTAGTGAGGACTCCTTACTAGCTCCTACCGATCCTTAGTTAGTTGGTTGATCAATCTAATCACCTAGAGCAAACGACCTATAACAAACAATAGCTTCAACCATTATCCGCATTTCTCATGATTCTTTATGTTTAATATTCCTATATGTCCCAACAGATACCAAACCATGCTCTGATACCACCAAAATGTAGAGCCCCCTTACCGTAGGGTACACATCGGGATGCCCAGAGGTTATTTCGATGCATATCCTACGATGACAGTGTGCTACGTTTGATCACTACATTCACTTTACAGGCATCATATCAATATTCACTTATAAAGCATCAATAGAAAAAATACATAATATTTTAAAACCAACTCTTTCCTCGTTTCATTTCATAAAACGCGAATGTCTACATTGTGTTTTTCAACATTCTCTATATGTGCATCGTCAAAACCTAATACAAAAGTACTACATGAAAGAGGAAAATATACACATTCTAACTAATCTGTCCAAAAATCCCAACTGACCGACCATTGAGCCATGACTTCTCTTACCAATCACAATCTACACGACTGGTAGAGCCTCTCAATAGCTAGAGTCGTCTCTCGATCTTGAAAAGATAACGTTGCAATTTTGGTGATTTTTGTGAATTCAATGAGGTAACCATCATCGATGGTTCACTTAATTCATGCAACACATCACTTCACATAACATATAATCACATAATAAACTTTACATAAGTATCACATTTTCACTTAAGCATAAGCAATTTTGGCATTTCATTCCAACAAACATAATTACAATATGCATATGAAATACTCATGAGACACTTTTCCAATTGTTACGTTGTCGTGACCGAGTGCCTGAACTGTCCCGTATCTATTTTGGATACCGGGCTTATTAATAACTGCCCCTTATCCACTTGGGGATACAGGGCTCATTTTACATAGTGAGCCTTAGATTCTTAATCACTTTTGAGCTCAAGGCTCATTTTCACTCGTTGAGCTTTAAGCTATGATCGATGACTACTTTAGTCACAACTGTCATTATCTGATTATGCATTCATGTATGGAATGCATATACCACAATCTCTCACATTATAAAGCACTTAGGTCTTCACATTCACATTTAAGTAGCACTTCAATATCTCAATCCACATTCACATTCATCGGACCTTCTGTCCAGAACCCACAATTAAACACATTCAATTATCATTCAAACATAATTTAAGTAAGCGAGTAATTAAGTGAGACCGTCTAGGTTACTCACAGTTTGCTCTAGAAGTTATTGCCTCGAAGTCCTAGCAACATCTAGAGGAAGGTGCTCAATTCATTCCTCTATATTATGTAAAACATACACATATCACAATTTGCACAATTGTATGTGTTTAATAATGCACATATAGGAAATGAATTATGTACAATGCATGTTCATGACAATTCCGGGTATCTTTACATAAATTTCTTCACAAAAATGTTTCTCATATCAAAACTCATCTAAATATAATTTATACTTAGGTTTATGCCTCACTAAAACCATTAAAATCTCTATTCCTTTCTCATTGGCTCACTACAGATTTTTCCAAGTCACACTTTCGGGTCTACTGTTCACATTCGATCAAAAAGAAAAAATAATGTGATTTGGTCATACCCTCTTCTAGGAAAGTGTTCCTCTATGTCTTATGTTTCTATTGACACTAAAATCACTCAATTTGGTTCAGTAATTTGGAAGATATGCCTCAAACATTTTCGAACTGCTCTTATCCAAAATAGAATAATATACACAAATTCCTTCCAGAAATTAAACAACTTAGAGAATGAATCACAATTCAAATTTTTGATACAATTTGTAGGCCTATATCTCTAATTTACTCCAAATCAAAAATAATCTCATTTGGAATCCTATAGATCCAGATATAATGAAAATACTGAAGGGTGTTTAGGAAGAAAATCCTATTTCAGGGCAACTAGCATAACTTTTGTTATAGGTCTCGGATCAAGGTGTTCTTTAGATGATTTTGAATAGGACTTCAAGATCTAAACTTTAATGAAGACCTTAAAGACAAATTCTATTAGGTCAAAATTGGACTAGACGATAGGGTCAGACAAAACCAAACAAAAAAGCAGACGAATTGAAAAGTCAGATGAATTGGGAAAGTTGCCTTAACTTTCCCTACGGATATTGGATTAAGGTGTTCTTTAAATGATTTGAAAGAGAACTTCAAGAGTTACAACGTTTATGAAGACCTTGAAAACAAATTATTTCATCTTAAGGGTCAAAAATGGACCATACAATATGGTACACAGAAGAAGAAGTTTCGGTTAACAACAGAAGAAGCAAAAAGTCAACTATAGAAGATATGATGTCATCACAGATGATCCATCTTCACAGACGATATGACGTCATCACAAACGATACATCTTCACAGACGATATGACATCATCATAGACGCTATGACGTCATCACATACAATACTATTTATACTCCTGAGTATCTCCCCTTATAAGGACCATAACTTTCAACTCCAACGTCCAAAAATTTCATATTATACACCGTTGGAAAGCTAGAAAGATAAGTTACAACTTTTTAGAAGACAACTTTGCCTAATTTAGCCTAGATTAGACCATTTTTTCCCTGAAATTAGAACACAAAATTTACCCCTAAGGAAGACTTGAAATTTTGCACTGTGCAAATTTAGAAAATCCTAAGTATAACCATTCAGCTACCAATTTGACTTTATTCAATTCTCAAACCTCAACTCAATACAGTTTTCAAGTAAAAAAATTCCACAATGCCCATTCACTAAAATTGATTCTAGAATACTAAAACCCATATATTTCCTAACTCCATGGTCTAAAACTCTTTCAAAAATTCCAAAAGATTCAAATAATCTTACCTTGATTCTTTACCAAATAATACTAAAAAGTGCTGAAACCCTAGCTCAACTCTTTTCTTTTCTCTCAACCACTGAAATTCTCTTCTTTTTCTTTCTTAACTTCTCTTTCTCTCTCTCAATTCATGTTTTCCCCCTTCTTAAAAAGTAAGACTATAATTCTTCCTTCCATTTCTACCCTTAATGCACCCAAAAGCCCCCTTTTCAACTCTCAGATAACTATAACTTACTTCTAACAATTTACCAAAGCCTCTCAACACTTGTCACTTTCCTAATGTATATGCTCTAACCAAGTTCCTTTTAAACTAATTTCTTCAACTCTCATCTTTACAATCCAATTCTCTCCAATATTTTTTTGATTCCTTTTTCCTGTTTTCCCTAAATTTCATAATTTTTGAAATTATTCCTAAATTCAAAAAAATTCAAAAATTACAACAATTCCACTAATCAATAAAATTTCCAACATAAATAAAATTCAAAGTTCTCAAAATTCCCAAAAATCTCAACTCAATCCAATTATACCCGGAATCATTCATGAATGCATGTACAATTATTTTCATGTGCAAAACCTTCACTATTCTCATGTATTTATATGTCATATTATACATGAGCATGAAAAATGCATTTCTAAGCTCTCATTAATCACTCATATTTACTATTCTAGCCTCCCACCGGTGATGGGATGTTATACACATAATCTCAATTTGTATAAAAATTTAGAAAATAACTTCTAACCGTTGGCCCATAACTATATAAAGAAGCCTCTGATGCCAACAAACTGATTAGCGAACTAATAACATTACATAACTGCAACCATACAGTCAAGACAACCACAATCCTTTTTGTTCTTTCGACATTTCTACGTAAACTCAAACTAAAACGAGCCATAACTGTAAAAAATAAATTTTCTAATGTATTTACATAAATTTGTACAAGCAATGTATAATGTAAGAGAATAACCATGAAATAATTCAAAATAGTTTCAATTACGATGTAAGAGAACAACTATGAAATAATTCTAATCTTACAAAATTTTATTTCTAAAGTTGGTCTACAAAAAAGTAGGGCATAATTCTTAATGGATACTATCCCAATTTTCCAAACAAAACCTTAATCGTGTTTGCCAAGAAGAAAAGGTCAAAAGATTATAGTTAATGGTAAAGGTAAATAGTTTCTTATCACTAAACATAACTGCACATGCATTCATTCACTTTGAAGGAGAGAAAATAAAGAAGAGATTACAATACTCTTATTTACATTTCATGGAGGAGTTGTCGTGTGTTCATCATTATAAAATAAAAGAAAGAAACAAGAAGAAGCTAAGATAAAGAGAATATTATGCACATGTAAATGAAATGAAGGAGTGATCAAGAACTTTAAGAATGATACGAAGTATAAAACGTTCACATTACAAATGAGCTAACACAATAAGTTTGTTCAATCACAAACGCCTCCATTGTTGAAAAAGAAGCAACCCAATGCCACTTACAATTTAAGTTCTAATAAGAAGTTTTCTAAACATGAAAACATGAAAGTGAAACAAAACGAAGAACGAATCTGTCAAAAGTATCAGAACAAATGAAACATTCTAAAACGAACGACACAAGGAACAAAAGTTTACGAGAACATGAACATTGGCTAACCTAAAAGACCTCAAATGAATCCAAAGCCAAATAATGGGGAAAAAAGCTTACATAAAACCTAAAAGACGTCAAATTCAATAGCCTGAGTAGACCAGCTTACTTAAAAGTTGTGGCAATTATGCAAGCACTTATGCCAACAGCGTCTTTAACAGGTCAAATGAGATAGAAAAGCGAACAATGATCAATTTTGTACATGAATTTTATGTTTCAAATGCACTTAATAAGTTTAATATGGTTAGTGGCATCCACATGCTACCTTACAGATGCAAATAGCCTAGCAGAATAACTTAATTTGTTACTCATTGTTACTCAATCGTAAGTTATTTATCTGTAAAGTGATTGAACTCCAAGCATTAACTTTTAAATTTTAGACGAATTCCCTTTCATCATGACACCAACAAACCTTAAATTTTAATGTCCAAAACACAAGCTTTTCCTTGCAGTATGTCGAGTTCTAAATCAAGGAAAAGCTAATCACTTTGTAAATAATAATAATTAAGCAACCATGATTGCTTTTGATGTAAACTATAAATTGTCAAAGGTTGTTTAGGAAATTATATAATTTTAGATAGTGCTTTTATCTTACAAAGCATTTAAAATCATTCCTTTAATTAAGACAAGTCGTGATGATACTTGGAAAAGAACGGGGGAACGAAAACATAAATTTTCTACTTAGAAGCAGCAAAGTAATAATTTTTAAATGTCATCACAAAAAACATGCATTTCATTACTAATGAAGTATACTTTCCTCTTAGAAGAAGAAGGAAAAGGATGTTTAGCTTCTTAGGGGAATCACATAAACTATTCCAATAGCAAATCACATGTTGTCACCACTACGAGGATGGCTACAACTTTGTTTTAATGGGAGCGAAATAGTAAACCCATGTACATAAAATTATCAAAGACCAAATTCAGTAAAAATAGTATGATAAAATAAAATTAGGTCGCAGCTTTAATCAAACGGGAAGATTCACAATTCAAATCTCTCATGCACAAACTATGTTAAGGATAAACAGATGCCACAGTTCATTGATTTCAAGAAAAGCAACAAGCTAAATTAATATTAGTCAATTTAAAGGCTATCCCAATTTTAGGATAGAAAATGTTGGACAAACTTAAAGCTACAAGAATGGGCATACCTTGTAGTTAATTCGAGGGCTTCAAAGCTAGAAACACATTTTAAATTAGCTACAAAAGCATTGAGAAGAAAGATGTAATTGATAATTAAAATATGAGATATAAAATATTTATTGTAGAAGCATAATTTCAAGTTGGAAAATCAAAAACTAAAACATTTTACTAAAAGAGGATAAATTTGTTTATATCTGGTAATTTGTTTATATCCATTGGAAAATCAGGTATTTAATCTGATTTTCAATCCATTGTTTCAAAAACATAACACTACATATGATAATATGCCGCTATTAATGAACACCTGTAATAAAATTCAATCATTATCAAAGGCATGCAAAAGCTTGTAATCAATAAAACCAAGAAATTATTATAGGAAATTTTAAATAAATAAAAAGGTCCTTAAAGATTCACACCACACAACATAATTCAATGCATTAGAAACAAAAGAGCATGATGATTGGGACTTTGTATTTAAGACAAAAGGGACTTATGGGAAATCCTTGCTTTCTTTTTAGGATATCTCTCAAGAGATTATTTGTCAAAAAATGTTATAAGTTACAAAATAAGATTAGAAAATGGTCTCTTAAAACTTTTTTTGATCTAAAAATAATCTATTTGCAATATCAAAGAAAATTAGTGTAAACTTAGAACTATATCTAGATATAAAGTGTTATAACTAGAATTTGTTCATTAAAACCTAAAATTATTCAAAGTTATTGAAAGTGACAATTTACAAAAAGATTTTCTTACAAAGGATACATAAAAATGTTATGTTATTTACCATTTAAATTGTATTTTGTAACTACATGTAAAAGTGGCATTAAAGTACATGCATGATTAGTTTGTAGTGGTTGGAGTACTCAAGTGCACATGATTCACTTTATCTTAGGCCATGATGCACACGAAGCATGGGGAAAGTGACCCCTCCCCTATATTTCTCCCTTATAAATTGAACACACACAGAAAATGGGAAACAAAATAAAATTTATGAATCCTTATCACCACGAAAATGTTATTTGGGAATGTTTATTTTTACTAGCTAAAATGATTTTGGCACCATCTAAAACGTTTTATTCAAGTTACCAACCTCTGGACAGGACTAATTAACAACTAATATAAAGATATTATCAAGATTCAACAACATTTTCATTCAAGTTGAAAAATTATGTATCAACGGACATACAACTTAATTGTATAGTTTATCAAGAAAGTTAGATGGTAAACGTCAATTAAAACACTGAAAATTCATGTCTATTTCGTTTCAGTTAATTCATCTGCCAACCACTTCAAACAATTTCATCATCAAACTACATACTTAAAACGTGACTTTTCGTCATTCCTATTTCGTCAAATTACACATTTCAACCTAAACTACCCACTCTAATGATCCCATTTGTCTTCTTTAATCACAATAGAAAAAAAAAAGATGGTAAATGTGATAATAAAACAAAAAGGCATAGGTTTTATTCCCGTGAAAGAGAGATGCAAATACAGGAATTACTCTAACAATAAGAAAACGCAAATAGATGCACAAAAGCATGGCTGAAAATTTATGAGAGAAATGAGGGTACATGTGAAACATAAGTCAATAAGATAGAAAATTAAACTAGTTTTGAGAATCTATGATATATATGTACAGTATTCACAAACATTACTTTCTAAGAATTTAGCCCTAAAGTTTTATATATACTGCTAATCCAAATGACTTGTTGAACATAAAACTCTTTTTCGTAAAACTAGATAAGCTTTTTCTTTCCTTTTTTTCTCTTTACTTGCAAAGATCAAAGTTACGAAGATCAACAAAACCTAATCCCTCACCCAATCGAAACAAAACACAAACATAACTCTATTAACAAAACCCCTCACCCAATCGCAACCTATCAACATAAACGCATCACCCATGGGAAAGAACAAGAATAACTTACCCAAAAGAGAGGACAGATGGTAGAAGGCTGGGTTGACTTGAAGAGAGAGTGGATTTTCTAGAGAAGAGAATCGTGAGATTGAGAGAGTGAAAATGAAGAAGAAGTGAACATAGGAGTAAACTGTGAAGGATAAAATGAAGAAGTTTCTAGAGGGAGGGGAAAATGAAGAAGAAATGCGGGAGTGAAGGATAAAAAAGTCATGAACAAATGACTTTATTCTCGAAATAGATAAAGATAGGCGGGGATGGTCTTTAGTTATTCCTAAAAGTTAAGGAATATCTAATCCTAAGATTAGGTATTCTGTGCATTTTTTTCTAACCAAACAAAGACATAATTAAGTCTTAAGAATACATCAGGAATAGAATACTTATTCCACTGAACCAAACATATCATTAGTCTTTATTATTCTTATTTTATTATAAAATTCCAAGGGGAGATGTTGAAATTTTTAATTCATATTGGGCACTTATTAATTACTAATTTTAAAGTTAAAGAGAATAAGGATTAAAATTTGATAAGCTATAAAAATAATAAAATGACTCAACAAAAGATTTGATAAAATGGGCTAAGTTCAATTAAAAAAAACGAGCCTTACTGATGGGAGTCGAATATTTGTTAGTCTTATGATGGGGACCCAATAAAGTTAATATAAAGAACTGTGAGATCTCCTAGTGCCTGCTTAAGCATACTTATAAAAATTAGAAATCCCCTAATCTATTAGGAATTTTGTGCATTAAAAAAGGCATTGAAAGACCTTGCTCCTATCATTTCAAGTGACTTTCGTTAATGACAATCAAAAGTTTTAGTTGCTTGCTCAAGGGTCGAGGAGCAAGTTTAAAGACTTCAACAACTTGCTCATACGAACATAGATACCAAAACAAGTATATCAAATTTATGATTGATTTTAAGCCAAACAATAAAATTCTTGTTATGTCGTTAATTTTGGAACGGAGCCTCTCTTACCAAAGATGATGTCCAGAAAATGCAGTGGGAGATTTTGCAGGCAAAAGTTGGGAATTGTATACATTGCTTGGGAATTTCTTTGAAAATGTGCACTTGAAAGATAGCATACTTTTGATGGGAGGCAGATTGAAGCTCCCTTTTCAAGTACAACTAGCAATGAAATGGGGGCAGATGTAATTAATTTGACAATACGATTAGCTCAGACAACTCAAGAGACCTTTGTTAATTTCTAAGAAGCAGTTGAGAAAGATTACTGTAGAATCGCTCTTTTTGATGGAACATTCCATCCTCTGACCAGCTATGTAATAGATCATGGGAAGTTTGTCTTTGAGTAGGTAGACATGTTTCTGTATTTCCTCAACTAACTAGTTTCTGAATTATCTTCAATATTCTTTCTTTGGTTCTGTACCTGCTGACTGTAGGAGAAGATGTGATTACAAGTTAAGTTTATGATAATTTTCTGATTGCAAAACGATTGCTTTACTTCTCCCGTTAGAATTACCCGATGGACAATTCTGTTTCTTTTGCTGACCGACTGATTAGTAGCTGTTCCTCCCAATCATCCTATAATGCTTCAAGCTTATTGTTTTCATTATTCGCCTCTCAGTTCTGTCGTGTGTTGTCAGTTTCTTCATTTCTGTGTTAATAAGATTTTATTCCCGTTTTACATACTTGCAGTTACCAAACAACAGTTAAGCAGCTCTTCGAAGATTTGAAGCAAATAAAGTGATCCAGAGGCTCAGGTAGATTATGCAAGTAAGCAGCTCTTCGAAGATTTGAAGCAAATTAAGTGATCCAGAGGCCAGGTAGCAACTCTAACTACGTGGATTATGCAAGCCCGTCAGGTTAACCTAGATGGGAAATCCAATTCCAAGCACTACAATTACAAAGACCCTGTGCTGGCCCACTTATTTCTTATGAGCAACATTCACTATATTGTGAGATCTGTACGAAGGCTTGGTTTACATAAAACATGTTAAATAAGTGGCATTGTGCAAATCCTAAGATGTAGAAGCAAAGGACCTGTTGGGATAGTGAAACAGCATGCTAACAGTACAAGAGGATTTCCTGGGCAAAGGTTTTGTTTCTTTCAACGCAGACTCTTCACTAAATTCTTCTGAAATTTGTAATCAATGCCAATACATTGAATTGCGATTTAGCAAAAAAGTATTAGGTCATTTCGGTTGTATGAACTTATTAATATACTCATTGTCTTTAGATGCTCAGAAGGGGAGATGGTGTGCAAAATATTTGGTTTGCTAATACATTAGAATGTTTCATAATAATCAACGAGCAATTCACCTCCCCTGAATTTGACTGTTTAATGGTTGGTGATAAGAAAGTAGCCATACTTTTAGATCTCCTCGGCGCTCTTCTAAACATAATTTCCCCTTCTCCTGCTTAACCATTTTTGTGTTCTAGTGGTTACAACAAACAATAAATATCTGGTTGTTGCCAAACTTGTCGTTTGTTTATTTAGTGAAACTGAAGTTGTTATCTGTCGATCATGTACAAAACTAAAGGCTAAGCTACTGGAATTTTTAGAGAGATGAAGTTAGAGTGAGAAAGTATACGAAAACAGGGCTGAACAGAGGAAGGTGAAGAACTCAACAATTTGTTGAGGTTTCGTCAGAATATTATTGAATATCAAACTACAGAATGTGTATATTGAATCATATTGAATTACAATATTTATAAAGCTCAATTCCTAACTGTCAAGTAACTGACATTCCTTGATTTCTTGATTTCTTGCTGACTGCTTCTTTATTCTTTACGTTGCTACATGACTGTGTATGAACCCTGCTCTTGTCGGAATTTCTGAGACACTGCTACTACAGAGACTACTTGCAAAGAAAATGTGAGCTACAAACTGTACGCCTTAGGGCAATCTCGCAAAATATGGAGCAAAGATTCTTCTGTCAGACAATGTTCAACAGACAAAGAGTAAGAATTAAATTGAGAAAAGAGATCTCACAGCTGCATAGAGTCCTCGAAAGAAGAGAAACCAACCACCCTGCCTTTAGTCCTTCCGGTGATGTTTGTTCGTTCAAATTCTTCCTCCACATTAACAAGTATGACTCTGTAACTTGCCATTATCATCAACTAGAAGGCACTAATGGAAGGAAATCGACTGCTTTTTCTTGTAATATGCAGTGTGAGTCTTATTAAGTATCCCGGATCTACATGAAAGGATAAAAAATGAAGATAATGCGGAATACTTAGATTTCGGTTCCATCTCTGATTCCGAGCTCCAAATATTTCCGAATCTCCCGTGACCTTAGTAGAAAGTGCTTCTCAACTCACGAGCTAAGCCTTTCTACGGTTTCCTCAAAACACGAGCTTCTCTAACGAATCAAGAATTCCTTACACTAGTGAATGATATGAGTAATTGCATGAGACCTTAACTTTTATATAGCTTTCATTTCGGGCTTTCCCATCACAAGGTCGATAGGGACTCAGTCCACAATAATTGTGACCCATTTTTTACCCGAACTTCGATCCATTAATTTAGATTATTTATTGGGTTACTTTATTATCTTTATCTGGATCAAATGGCACAATTTAACTGATAATTTATTTAAAATCTAAAATTGCAATTAATGTTATCCAACTTTATGAGATATGGATAAAATTGTCCCTAAGGACAAAAATGTCTAACATTTCCTACACAGATCATGACCACGTAACCTTATAAATATATAAATGTATGATTCAGAGCATATTAGACAGACGAGTGGACTAGTGGGGTACGTGATGAAGAGTGATGTGGGATTGATGATGAAGTATCGGATTCTATTTGTGTAACATGGATTTTTGATTTCTGGAATTGGCTTAAATTCGTAGGTTCTGCAAAAAAACTGAAAATTGGAGACAGAAAAGGAGCAGACAAAGATGATTGCTACTCAAAAGTGGAAGAAAGCTAACACCATTCAGTCCTTTACACAAGCACCTTCCGATCCACTGCAACATTTGATGTAACACACTGTGCAAAAGAAAAAATTTACAGTTGGGCATTTGTTCAAAGACTCATATCACATAAGATATCAATAAGTTCATCCCAATAGCTTCACTGAGGGTCATACATGTAGCAAATGGTGTCAGTTTATCCGTTACCTTTTACAGAACTTCCACTGATATAATGCTTTGTTCACATTTCAACTCATAGATAGATACCTGTCTCCACTGAGCCATTAGTGACTCCATTGAACTCTGTAAAAAGAGTTTTTAAGAGATAAGTATGTATAGAAATGAAGGATTACCTGTTTATTCTTATCATCCTCACTCGCAGGGAGATGAAGAAGAATCTCATCTACCCAAATCCATATATAAGAAATATATAGACTGGTAGGAAACGAGATTGGAGAAATGAAGATCACTAAATCGGCATACTATTCCATAATGGGAGGAACCGTAATTTAGTCATGTGTAGGGATGGTTAAAGAGTATTAATCTAGTTCATATGATTTGATTGGATATAAAGTTGACATGTTTGATCCGAATTGATTAATTGTGTCAAATTTAGATTTTTAAAATAATTTAAAATTTTATCTAAATTTAAGCATACTGCAAATCCTTCAATTATTAAGATTCTTAATTTAATACTCTTTTTTTAAGATTCGAGAAAACCTTATAAGTAGGCCAAGCAGGCACATCTTTGTAAGGGCTCAACTGGCGCATCCCACAGGCAGACTAAGCTGGCACACCTCATCATCGAAGGTCTAACTAGTGCTCCACCTACGGTTAAAACCCCAACTGTCCTAGACTCTTACAAAAGAGACTAGCATGAAATCGAATTTAATACCCATCAACAAGCATTTTATAAATTATCAAAATAAATGTAATTTCCATTTTTTAAATAAATGATTTGATAAAAAAAAGTAATGAATTAGTGAATACATGTCATAACTCGTAAATTATAGAATTCAAATAAATTATTCAACTAAGACATGTTCCACTTATATCCTAACTAGAGGTAAACATTTTTTACTAAGCCTGACCTAAAATCATCATGTTCAAATTGAATGAATTTCAAGTC
>JANIPM010000004.1:53723494-53736601 GCA_027478405.1 Erythroxylum cassinoides
GTCAGCTGGGATGGATTTTGAGGATGACTTAGTATAGACTATTGTATCAGTTTCCTTTTTGAGTTTTGTTTAGGGGACTGATAGACTTGTCTATATTTCTGTTGGATGATTTGTAGCAAGCATAGTATTTTGGTTTTAAAATTTAGTGATTTTGATATTGTGGTTTTATTATTTCGATGCCATGTGGATTTTAGTCGGTTTGCTCGGTAGTGCACCTTTATCGTGGGTTACGTGTCGGAGAAACCTGCGGGCGTCCTGATGTGTACCATACGGTAAGGGGGCGCTGCACTAAACTTCCGTAACATTTCTCACATCAGCAGAGAGATATAAACGATGCTTCTCTGAGTTATGCTTTAATCCTGACCAATCAATAAATAATTTCAAGGCATGCATCATGATAGAAATGGAATGTGTATTAGCTCCACAAAGGATCAATAGATTATCAGCATACCTATAATATGTGCCTAGTACTTATTATATGAAACATGTTTACAAGAGTGAAAAGTTATTGAGACACCATAAAACTTAATTTCAAATTTCATAATCATAATATAATTAAATGAGACAATTTCAATTTATAGTAATTTGACAAAAATTTTTTTGATGTACATTCACTCCCTTAACTCCACTTGAGAATTAAGTATTATCTTCTTCAATAGGAAAAAAGAAGCCTTTCATACTTGTATCTAGTTAAGAGGAATCCTCATAGTACAATTATCAAAATTCAAATGATCAATAACTACCTTTTAGTTACATATTGAGCTTGTTATTTAAAGTCAAGAAAAACCAAAAGCTTCTAAACTAATGCAAGATATAAAGATTGAAAACTAGGTTGGATGTCACTATTTATATATTGTACATTTTATATTCTTTTTGAGCCTCTTTGATCTATTTCTCATTTTAGAATTTACTCATATTCCATAAGAGGCCTTAAATAGTCCACTACTATGTGGTAATATTTAGGATACGTTTCTTTAAATGCTATAACATCTCATGGATCAAGTCATTACTAATATATGCAGCTAGTTACATGTTTACAAGGTATCCCATTTACATCTTAGTACATATTGTCACATGTCCTTTTCTCCAAATCTATTGCAAACCTATTACTAAAGAAAAACCTCAAACTATAGGCTTCCATTAGACTTTTGTATGCATAACCTTGCTTCTAATTTCCAACCTCTAGTTGGGTCTACAATCCTGGCTGAGTAGACTATAGGGAGTTGGTGGAGATTCATCTAAGAGCAATTAGTGTGGGAGCTTGTTGCCTCTCTTATATTAATAAATTGACTTCTTATTATAGCATATGTAACATTGTGGGCTATGAGTAACCAATGTAGGTTGATTGATGAAATATTTCTTTAGCGTCCATTAACTTTCTTCAAAAAAGGCACTTAGGGTTAGTAGAGAATCTTTCAAAATGGAAAAAATTGACAACTCATTCCTTGTAAATAACACTAAATGATATTTTTCTAAAATATGAATGAGCCTAAATTGATGGACAAACTTGTAGGCCTGCAAAAACGAAGATGTTAGTGTTAAATTTTGTATGATTTGGTCTAAATAAACTAAGTAAATACAAGCCCAAATGTGGTTCTATCCTCAAATTAATTGGTTATATGGGAAATAACTTACTAGGCTTATATACATGCTCAAGGCCATATATTTTTTCCATGTGAGGTAAACTTCCATTTATATTTCAACACGTCTCCCTTATGTGTGGGCTAGTTTAAGGCCCAACATATGACATAGTTTATCATGTTGAGGTGATGACGACTTACCCAAGAGCAACCTTCTTTGATACCATGATAAAATTTGGGCCTAACTTTACTCTAGAAGACATCTTATAAAGGGAGGTTTGCTATAATTTATAAATCATTTAAACATTCTTTACTTGCTCAATGTGAGATTCTTGACACACCCCCTTAGCTTAGAGCAAGGCTAGATATCTGATGGGCATATTAGACAAAGGGCTATAACAGTTTGAGCACCACCCCAAACCATTAAGACAAGTTTAGGCTCTAACATCATGCTAAATTTACAATGGACCTATGGGCCCATATGAAGGAGAAAGTTAGATCACACAAAGAGGAAAGTTATATTTTTCAACATAGGTAGAGTGTAGAGCCCACTAAAAGAACTGGGCTTGGGTCTATTCGTTACCAAAGTGAATTAAAACTAGCCATTTGGATAGTTGACCATTATCACTTATAAACCCTTTAACATTTTCTAGTTTAGTCAGTATGGTATAATCTAACCTCCTCCTTAAGGGAAATTGAGACTAGGCATCCAATTGTCACTTGAAATAAATGCAACGTTAACCAGATTGAAGTATTGAGACTGGATATTTAGATGGACAATCAAGAAATTAGTAATTCGGACTAAACCTGCTTCGATACCATACTAAAATTTTTAATATAGGTAGAGTGTAAAGCTTATTAACAAGAATTATACTTGATTCAACCATTTACAAAATGACTAGAACTAGTCATTTGAATAGTTGACCCTTACCACTTATAAACCATTTAACATTTTCATGTTTAGTCAATATAGGATACTTTAACAATTAGAAGTATCAAAACTTCATCTGGTGATAAATCTTTAACACTAAAATTGGCAAAGGTTGAAAAGTATGTAAAGAATGAGATAAACCATTTAAGAGTGATATATTTGTGATTAAGTCTTCCAATAATTGAGATTCCCTTACATAAATCCTAAAAAGAAATTAATTAAGTCTCGAATATACTCTAATGATTACATAGTTAAGTCTTAGCATAACACATTTGTCATATTGGCTAAAAGCAATCATACCTAGATTTGCTTAGTTAAATTTATGAAATTTGTCTTTTAACTTATATCCAATTTGTCATATTGGACTTACATATATGTCTCTTGTTTGTAATCTTCAAGGATAATAAATTAAGAATAATCAGCTTACATGTGGTTGATATTGTTTTGCTATTTTCGACCTCATATAGAATTGGTCAACTTAAAGTGCTGCGAGAGTCAACTTCATGTGGTAATGATAAATAGGGAAAATTTAGATTCAAGGAAAGGCCACAGCTTCTAAATTAAATGCCATCCTCAAAGATGAAATAGGCGATATCGACATACATGATACTGTCATTCTAAATTTATCTATAAAAAAAAAGATGTAAAAAGCAAGTTGTTCAACTTGCGTGCGAGTTATTAGTCGCTACATAATAACTTAAAATGCAAGTTGTCACACAATGGACGATCTATAAAAGACACTTCCTTCCTCCTCTCTTAATATATATGCACATCAAACGTGCATAAGATGCAAGCTATTAGTCGCTACATAACTGCTTGCAATGCAAGTTATCAAACAGTGGAGGGTCTATAAAAGACCCTCCCTTCCTCCTCTCTTAATATATATGAACATCAAATGTGTATGAGATATGTGGTGAATTTTAGAGAGCCATTTTATATGAGAGAGTGATGTTTTGGGATATTTTTAGGTAACATTTTCTTAAAGGGTGAGTCACAAAATAGCTAGGATATTACACTAGGGACATTAAATTTGGAAAACACCTTGTGTGTGAATGTCACTATATTGTTGTATCATTTTTCACTCTCTGTACCAGCTATTTTTCATTAATGGAAGCTTTATTCAGAGTTTGACTCGTGGACATAGCTCAAATTAGAAGGTGAACCATGCTAAATTTTCTGCATGTCATTTCTTTGCTTATTTTACCTGTGGGACTTGATTAATAATTTTTCCTAACAAGTGGTATAAGAGCCAGGTTCAATTATGTGTCAAAGCATTTCTCATTGAAGATGGAGGCAAAAATAAGCTCTAAATGGCTCCAACTACCATATATGGAAGAACATGATGAAATATCTTCTGTTCGTCACAAAAATGCATTTACAAGTGTTGGCCATAACAAAACTTTAAAATAAATCGGACGAGGAGTGGGCATTTGAGCATGAGCAAGTATGTAGTTTTATTCGACAATTTGTTAAAGATAATGTGTATACTCATATCTACAATGAGACTCACGCACGAATATTGTGGAAGAAGCTCGAGGAGTTGTATGCCTAAAAAAATGGTAACAATAAATTATTTTACCTGACAAAATTAGTACAGATAAAATATCAAGAAGGTACCTTTGTGGAAGATCACTTGAATGAATTTTAGGGGATCATGAATCAATTATTAGGAATGGGCATAAAGTTCGATGATGAAGTGCTTGTCCTTTTTATGCTTACCTCCTGGCTAGATTTTGGGGAGACTTTGAAGATTTCAATCACCAATTCTATAGTTAAGGGTGTTGTTAACATGGAATATGTAAAAAGTGGAATTCTAAATGCAGAGATGAGATGCAAATCACAGAGTTCGGCCTCTTTAACACAATCAGAAGTTTTGGTCATAGGTTCTAGAGGAGGAGCAAATTCCAAAGACAAGAGCATAGGAAGATCAAATAAATATGCAAACTTTGAGTGCCATCACTGCAAAAAAAGGGTCACATCAAAATGTTTTGCCAAAAGTTTAAAGAAGAAAAGAACAAAAGCAAAGAAGTCAAAAAAGATGATAGCAATGATAATGAACATGCATCGATAGTTACTACCATTGATGACTTTCATATCATCTCATATGATAATGATGTGAATAGAGCACCCTGTGAGTGCAACTGGACAGGTGATATTGGTGCTACTATTTATGCCACATCACATCAAGAACTCTTCTCATTATATAGACTAGGAGATTTTGGGGTCATTAAAATGTGAAATAGCAGTTTAGCCAAAATCACTAGAATAGGTGATATTTACTTAGATACAAACAATGACATAAGACTATCTCTGAAAGATGCCAAACATGTTTCTGATCTTCAACCAATCTGATCTTGATTGGTATACTTGATGATGAAGGTTTTTGGAGAACTTTCAAATATGGTAAATGGAAACTTACTAAAGGCTCTTTGGTAATCGCCAAAGGTAAGAAGTGCTCAAAGTTGTACATGATGTAGGAAAACATCTCCAATGATGTTGTCAATCTAATGGAGAAAGATGGTGTAATTAAATTGTGTCATAAGAGACTCGATCATATGAGTGAGAAGGGTATGACTTAGTTAGTGAAAAAGAATGCATTATTTGTAGTTGACCAGGTATATTTAAAGAAGTATGCTGATTGTTTTGTAGGAAAGAAAAATATAGTTGCTTTCAAAAGTTCCTCTCCTTCTAAAATGAAGAATGTGTTAGATTTGGTAAACCCAAATCTATGTGGGCCAATGCCAAATTCATTAGGTGGTACTCAATACTTTATGACTTTTATTGATGACCATTCTAGGAAGACGTGGGTATACACCTTGAAGACTAAAGATAAAGTACTAGAAGTTTTCAAGTAATTTTATGCCTTAGTTGAAAGACAAACTAGGAAAAAGTTGATATACATTAGAATCGTTGGACCATTTTGTAAGATCCCACATTGGTTGGGAAGGAGAACGAAGCACCCCTTATAAGGGTGTGGATACCTTCCCCTTGCAGACGCGTTTTTCATGCCCTAACGCACCGGATCCCATCAGAACTCCGAAGTTAAACGTGCTAGGGCCAGAGCAGTACCAGGATGGGTGACCTCTTGGGAAGTCCTGTGGAAAAGTAAAATCGTGAGGGTGCGAGGCCCTAGAGACCGAGGCCCAAAGCGGACAATATCTGCAAGCGGGTGGACGCGAGGCCCGAGAGGTCGAGGCCCTTTGGAGGGCGAGAGGCCCGAGAGGCCGAGGTCCTACACTTAAACTAATTTATGAGTGCTTATTAGAGAATAAATTCACTAAACTAACCCGATTATGAGTATTTCAAATAAAATATTACTTATGTGTTTGGGATTTCTTCATTATGATGATCGTATAATTAATCATTAGACTTGAAATTACCAAGGTATCTTATGTGAGAATTAATGTATTTTAATACTACTTATGAACTATCCTAAGATAATTTAGTTGGAAGTACTTGGATGCAGTATAAATCATGTAAAGATAGTTGAGTAAGTTAATAAAAGATTCGTCATATTAAAGTAATTAGAGTTCTACTATTTTTGATTTGTAGTGATTTAAGGAATTCTCTAGCCAGAGTGATTTAACATTTACAAAGCTATTTTCAAATATCAATTATAGATCAACTACTAATTAGTAAGAACGATTATGATTGGATACAAAAGAGTAGATGATATATCCATCTTTTATCCAATTGGAACATTGGATGACGAAATGATTCAATTATACACCATAACCATGCTTGGACAAGTTAAGTCAAACAACTTTAACATTCATAATATTTAGGTGATCATGACATGTTGCAAGACGTCAATTTTGATGTATTATTATAAATTATTTAATTGAAGAATTAAAGATAAATCAAAAGAAGTTTTAATTTATCTAATTCTAATTATGAATTCTACTAATTATAATTTATAATCATTATCAATATATTAAGAACCTAATTGGTTACACATAAAGAGCAGTTTAAAAGAGATAAATTAATTTCAATTAAGTTGGACTTAATTATAAAGTTTGAGAAACTTCAGAGATCAAATATGAGATATTTGATTTTATTAAAATTAAATTAATTATAAATAAAGTAAGACTTTAATTATAATTGATGTATTTAACTTTAATAGAAATTAAAAACTCTAATGCATTTTTTATAAATAGGAATAAACATAAAGAACTAACACTCTTGCTAATTCCTCTCAAAGAGTTGAGTGACTACTCTATGGATACTGTTAGAGGTTGGCACGTGAACAACTAGTCATTGGCACATCAAAAATTTTTCAAAACGATGACAACTGGAATATCAAATCAGGTACGTTTTTATATTTTATTATTCAAATTTAATTTTTTCAGGTTATTATAAGAACCGATTGAAAATTGTAAAAAAAATTATTTTTCTACGGTGCCTATAATTTGATCACGCTTAATTTCCTAACAAAAGTGTCCCGTAGTGATCTTATGAATAAAAACTTGAATCATACATAATAATTTTATTGGAGGCATGGAATAGCCTGCAGGCCTCTTAATTTGTATGAAAAAGAAAATCATGCCATCTATACATGTATGATATTTGGATTCGATGGCCACGGTTCTCGGAATCCCCAAGTCTGGTTCTAAGAAGCAATTAAAGAGTGAACTATAACTGCGCTCCTTGTGAGCCAACCTCTGATTAACCATGTGTATGTTTACCTTTTCACGATTCTTGATTGAGCAAGGATTTTGCGAACCTTTTAAATGGATGGTATCATAATCTATCAGAAGTGGGAAAAGGTGAATGAAAGAAAAGTTGCATAGTGAAGATCAAATAATTTAGGTTGGATTAGAAAGGGTTAAATATCAGCCACAAGGAGTGAAAAAGCGAAGAGCTTTAATGCTTTAAAAGGGACACCAACTTTTGGCTATTTATTATTACATTGCTCTTTTCTAAATCATGCACATAACTTTATCTTCACTTCCTGCTTTTGAGGGCAAATTAGATTCCATTCCATGCACTATTATCACTTTTTTGCTACGTAGCCAGTGTTTACTGCAGGAGGGGTCTATTAACTGGATACTCGTTACGTGATTACCAACAAATCTTACAAGCATGACTGGTTCAACAAATATTTGCTCCATACCCTTAAA
Organism: Erythroxylum cassinoides; assembly: GCA_027478405.1. Lineage (NCBI taxonomy): Eukaryota > Viridiplantae > Streptophyta > Magnoliopsida > Malpighiales > Erythroxylaceae > Erythroxylum > Erythroxylum cassinoides. The sequence continues at coordinate 53,731,126 of JANIPM010000004.1, forward strand.
AGGGAGGACAATGGCCATTCCATTGAACCTTTAATTATCCTTCTTAACTTCCAAGGTGCCCTTTAAAATTCCTTCAAGGTTATGTATGAGTTCCAAATATTCTCTTTCAGATGCTAGCTTTGAATTATTTAAACATTCCTGGTATAGATGGTAAAGATCTTTCAAGTATATATATGAAGAAATGAAATTGTCTCAACTCTTTTTTGTACTCATCTTAATATTCGTGATATTGGGAAATCACTCAACCAAAAAGGTTTAAAATTTTGTTTGACTCGAGAATTATTACTCTTATTCTAACATCGCGCCTACCTAACAAGTAACCATTAAACCTACTAGGGTTCCGGAATCATTCCCCTCCTCTAATTTGATATAAATCATATGCTTTTAGAAAGTGATAAGATGGTGGCGCTCCATCAGGCAAAGACATAACTCATTTGTTGAAAGGTAAAAAGGAAGTAAATTTGTAAAGGGTGAAACAAAAAGATGATAAAGTGTAAAGGCAGTCTAAGATGAAGGCTTCTTCCATTTAGAGATTAAACAAGGTGATAAAGAAACCGATAAGTTTAAACAAAATAAATTTATAATTAAAATAAATAAAAACACAATATGGAGAAATGTATTATAAAATAAAATGTTTCAAACTAAGATAAAATTTGCTATATATTTTTTCAATAAAATAAAACATGTAACAGAGACTAATCTAGTAATGTAATGTGAACGAAGAAAAAGACTAAGAGCAAAAGTGAAAGTTGAAACAGGATTTTACAACTAATCAATGCCCAATTTCGTGTCCCAGATAATGCATTGATCTTTATAAAAGTAAGTAGCGACAAATTCCCTTCTGAATTTTAATTTGAAGTTCTCAAGATAACGATGTTAAAGCAGCAACATCTTTAAGGTTTACAGAAGAGATGCTTAGGGATGTTTTTATCCTCTTATAGTTTTTTTTTTTAATTTTATTTTACTCTTTGAGATTTTTATTTTAAACTTTCTAATGCTATTCTTAGGAGAAGAATGTTGGGGTTACGAAATCGAAGACGGAAAAAGGTTATTCTTTTTGGAAAACGCGTCAAAAAGCATGAAAAGTAGTGCTGCCTTTTGATATTTCTTAGGAAAGATTTTGCTTTTGCCTTCGAAAGCAGAAAAGTGCCTTCTCCTTTGCACAAGCGCAACCCTTGTGGTATGGGTCATACCTAACAATCTTACTTCGCACATTTTCCGAGCATTCATGTCCAGTGAAAAAATAGCACTAGCAGGAGCCAACCTCGTTCATTGCTAGGTTATTTCACCTTTTTCTATTTCCAGCCCTTACTAACATTAAGTAGGATTGAAATACCAGGTTTTTATGAATATTATTATATCATATAGTTTCAAGTCAGCAAAATTATGTTTAAATTAATGAAAAGTAGACTAAATTCAGTTCTTAAAATTAAAATATTGTTTCATATTCTTTATTCCAATCTTACTATCTATTTTCTTGATTTTTATAAAGTAAAAAACAAAATAATATTCCTTTTACATTAGCCAAGAAATTCATCTTGGAATCAAATGATGCGTTTGCTTTCTGCACGCAATTTGGGTTTTAATTACCTTCCTATCACTTGAACAAATCCCAGATACTCTTATTTTTGTACCTTACAACTCCTTTTTCATTTTAAACATAAAAATTACTACGTGAATAGATAAATTTTAAAGATAAGTTCTTAAAGTTTGCCGAATAAAATTACTCTAAATGTACATAGAAATTAACTAATACTTCTGTCTTTCTAGCATCAAGTTGAACTTCATGTAAAATGAACCTATAAGTAATATATCGTATACGTATACATTTCTAAAGTAGATATATTTTACATTAAGTAAGTATGATATTATTCATCCAATTTATTCATTATATCATATGCTTATTATTTCTTAAAATGGCATTCATATGAGAAATGTTTGTTTTAAAACTAAACATTATCAAAGTTTTCAGTACGTTGAAGATTATGATATTTTTACTATTTTATTTAGAATAAAGAGTTCAAACAAGTCTAACAAAATCTATCACTCATTTATATAAATTGTGTTATAGGACAACATATAAATTTTCTTTTAACATCTTATTCTATTAAGAAAAAACTTGAATTATTATTTATTAATTTGAAAGAAAGTGACAACAATTAGACTACTCTATAAACCCTTAATTAAGTTGGATATACATATTTATACAAAATGCCATGTAACTTCAGTAAGTTTCATCCAATAACTAAATTTAAAAAATAACTTAACTATATATGTTTGAAAACTATGGCTATTTGTTGTAGACTGAATTTCAAGCATATATGGGTTGGATTGGCATCAAGTTTGCATACTTATAAAAATAATTGTTAAAAGTACTAAAAATATTTTTGACCAGTGCCGGCCCTAGGTAATGACAAAAAGGGCACTTTCCTAAAGCCTAGATTTATAGCGGTCCACTTATTGGAAATTAAAAAGTTAATAAATTTATTTGTTAAAAGAGTTAAACATTTAAAAGTCTATTTATTAAAAAAGGTAAAAATTGAGAGGTCAATATATCTGATTGAAGATGTTTATATATATTTAAAAAATTTCTTGACACTTTTCCTTGTAAAAATTGAAAAGAAGAAATTCATATGATTGAGCTTCTTATTCTAAATTTCAAGCTTTATTGAATAAAGGTGAAAAGGAGTTCGTTCCAACTATCAATTAGGTAGTTTAATAATTTTATTTCAATTTTATCTGGGAAAAGAAAAGAACAATTTCTTTTTATATTTCTCTTTTATATTTTTTAATTGTATTTATTTTATATGTGTACATTTATGCAAGTTAAATGATGATAAATATACACACATGCACATTAGACCTAAAAAAATTTGAGATCAATTTGTTACAGATATATGCTCAAACTTTTATTAACAATAATATATTTTATTAATATAATATTAAAATATATCAAGTTGATTTTTATTTTATATTTATATCATTATTTATATTCATTAGGGTCCTTTTTACTTTACGTCAGGCCTATAAAATGTTAGGACCGAGCTTGTTTTTGACAAAGATACTCTAATACTCAAATTAGTGAGAACTGAAAGTAATTATGATAGTGGTTATCAAAACTTATATTGAGTTATCTCCTTTCATATGGTTTCATTAAAGAAATATTTTTAATCCAACTTTTATTATAAAGTTTACTTGATACTTAGATTAGGATGCTACATCTTTATGTGAACAAAGTTTATCTTGATTACTTCCTTCTATCCAAAATAAAATTCGTTTTAGAGGGTTTTAATTATTCAAAATAAATGTCATTCACGATTTTTCATGCATGTTTATAATTTTATTTTCAAAATTACCCTTTAATTTTTCTCACATCTTAATTATACAGATTAAATTTTCAAGGCAATTCAACATGCAATTAATAAGGGTATATCAAATATTTCACTAGCTTTCTTAATAAGTATGCATCTCTCTAAAACGACCTTTATTTTAAATAGGAGGGAGTATTTGTTAAGATAATTGAACCTTTTACATGTTAAAATCCACAAATTTGTAGAAAGATGATAAATACTACTAAATAAATCAAAGTCGTTCCAAAGATATTACTATTGATCTCAATAATTTTAGATTTTTTTCTTTATTAAAATGAAAAATGCAACAAAACTCAAATATAAGTATGGAAATAAGTTCTAAAATTTTGTATGGTTAATTAAAATACAATGTTTAAAACCAAATAATTTGGAATGCATTTCCAAATGAATTGAATTTCACCACAGAATTAATGTTAAATGAATTATTATGATTGAAAGAATATGCTTAATAGTATAAAGATGATTGTTTTATTTTTTAACAATTGCATAGTAATTATTCAACAGATGTAAATATAGACCTATTTTTTATAACCTATATAAGATAAAGATACAGTAAATAAAAAGTCTTAAATGTCCTATTTTATAAGAAAGCTTTTTTTATCTAATTTATTATTTAATTTAAAATTATGGTTTGAAAATAAGTTGCAATGAATTATGCCAATTTTGTGATATATGGAACTACAATTTAATCCGTTAAAATTTTATAGGATCCATCATTTTGAAACAATCCCTCTGTTAAATAAAGATAAGGCTACTTCTCTAGATCTTGCTTGTTAGCGATACCGGGTATTATAGTTGTAAAATTTTATAGGATTCTAAGTAACTTGATATAAAAAAAATAAAGCATCTATTGTTTTCTTTATTTATATGAAACAATTGATAATAATATTAGAAAATATCATATAAAAGCATATCACATTAAAGGGGTGTAATTCATCTTGATCTAAAAAAAGTAATTAGTTAATAATAATAGAGATTTGTTCTATCTGTAACCTTATTAGAATCAAGTTTTGTTATTTGATTAACTATTTAAGTAGTTTACTCCTAGCACATAATTTATGAATTATCATGTGTACTCAAATAAATATTTTTAAAATAACAATTGCAAATTCAATAGATATTTTATATTTAGTAAATGACTTCATTAAGATAATGATATTTGGTTCAGTCTGATTTTGTTGGGGCTGGACGTCGTTGCTTAGATCCATGATCTTGATGAGCTTCAACCGGGAGAGACCTGCAAAAGTAATAAGGCATACCGGGGGTTGATCGCCGGCTTGCCCCTCCGATGCCTAAGTTAGCTCTTTGTCGTTGGTTTACGTGTTTATGAACAAAGAGAATTAGGGTTTTGAGAGTCGTACCTGCCTCGTGAGGAGATAATGATCTTATATGGTAAATACCTGACATGTTTATGTTTAATTCAACGTCTCTATCGTGTTTTACTCAACATCATAGGAATGGGCCGATCGGCCCACATGCCATCCTAGGGCTGGACCTGGGCCTAGCATGACCGACCCGACCATAAGCCCTCTACTCCTCGAGTCTGATCAGGAAGAAGACTCGATGGAGTACATAGGGTTCGTGCATGACAGCTCGCGATAGGCCCGACCGGTCGGATTCGTGCTGCTCTCCTGCATGTTAGCTCACGATTGGGCCGATCGATCAGATTGAACGTCTAGCTAGGGTGCTGAATTTAATCATTACGTACGGCGCGTGTCTTCTGACGGATTTCAAATTTTGAAAAGGGAACGTCCTTTCGTGTTGCTTTTAGGATTGTGCGTATCGTTTCAACCGTTACGCCGTTCCGGGTATCTGACAACCCTAATTCGCTCGGCTCAGATTTTGCCACGCATCCGACTTCAATTACCGAGCCCATTCAGTTGATTTTGTGATAACCGCTTGGAATCGAGAAACTTCCTTATCGTTTCTGCGCATTTGGTTTTTCGACTTCTGCTCTCTCTACTCTTCACCTCTTTGCTTGCAGTCATCGGAATCTCCTTTTCACCGCTAATCCAAACTACAAACCTTAGTCACCGAACTAGGTACGTCCTTTTTCCTTTCCTCATCCTTTAAACTTCCTTTTTAGTGACCATGTCGTCGACTAG
>JANIPM010000004.1:53900665-53918545 GCA_027478405.1 Erythroxylum cassinoides
TCTGAGGACTGGACGTAGCCCACGGTTTGGGGTGAACCAGGATAAATCTTCGTGTCTATCACTCTTACTCTCTATCTCTATTTTAGATTCAAGAGTTATCATTACTTAGTTTGCATATATAGTATTCCATAGTTTTCATTACTCTATTTTCGTAAAAAATTCTGTAAAGAATTTTGTTTCATACAAACAGTTCGGAAAAGATTTATAAAAAGGGGAATACACAATTCAACCCCCCTTCTTGTGCAATCTAATATTGTTTTCTAAGTGTTGTATTAACGTGTGATTCACTTCAAGAGCAGGTGTCACCAGGGTGCAAGGAGTCATCACTCGAGTGCAAAAACAAAAAAAGAAGAAGAAGAGATCAGTGTGAGTAGATTCCAGGGAGCATGAGCAAATTCAATAGGGTAAAACAGAGGCCGAATAGTTTGGGCAGGAGATTCACTGCCAACTCTTTTCCGTTCAAGAGTTCTTCATTTTTGTTTGTTAAATTTATTTCTTCTATTTATTAAATTTATTTCTTTGTTTATCATTAAACATAGAATTGAATTTAATGAATATGATCGACAATTTTTATTCCATTATGGAATAACTATTTATTCTTAACAATTAATGAATCTGATTTAATAGATTATGCATGATTAAATTACTATTTGATTGTCTTGTTATTTTCTTTGATTTCTAAACTTATTGGATGTAATAGTTTGGCTAACTTTTGCATTATTTTGATATTAAACAAAGAATCGAGAGAAGAAATTTAATATTAGATCAAGAAATTATAGACTTTTAAGTTATGAATTAAAAATATATTAACTTTAATAGGTAATTATCAGTTGGGTTAAAATAATTGATTTGGATAATAGACCTGTCGAATACAAAAGTTAGATCTAGTTTATTATTTGACTTGATTTTAGAACCTAATTGTTAATTTTTGCAAGATAATTATTCAATCAACTTGCCGTAGTCATACATAGAAGATTAAATTAGTGAAATTAATTTCTCAAGAACTCACCACATTAATTGATCAAACTGATCTTTTCCTCTAATTAAATTAGTTTACTTTTTATTTTATTTTATTTTAGTTTGTTTAAATTCTTTTCTCAACAAATTAGGATAGACTGTTTAGGATTACATTTATTTTTATTCAAAGTTAATTTGAATGGACCAATTTCATCTTCTTGAGAGACGACCCTTGATATCCGACTATAATTACCTTATATACTTGCGAGTGAGATATCTAGATTTTTAGAAATTATTTTGGCATAATAAGTTTTTGGCACCGTTGCCGGGAAGGTGTTTAGTATTTAAACTTAAATTAATTTTGATCGTTTTGGCGTTTCATACATACATTTTTTTTATATTATTACGTTTTATCAATTTATATTTTTAATTCGTTACTGTTCTTCGTCTTTTTATGCTAGGAAGGAGGTCTTTAAGAGGTGAACTTGTTCCTTTTATTGATAACGTGAATCAAATAAGAGGATCTCAAAGAGACTTTGAAGACAATCTCGAGGAACTCAAGCCTAAAGTTTGGGTTAGTGATCAAAAGATGGGTGAAAGGTAGTTAGTAATGGAGTATGCTAGGCCAGTGATTGGTACGACTACTTTGTGCATACATTTAGGAGAGATATCCATAAACTATGAATTAAAGAGCATTCACTATAACATGTTACCATCGTTCTATAGAGTTCGCAATGAAGATCCTTTAAATTTCTTTAGGGAATTTTATACCACTCTCTACACATTTACTTTGGATGGCTTAAACGCAAATCTAATCAGAATAAGATGCTTCACATTAAAAGATCAGGAAAAGACATGATTGAAACCCTTCCATCCAATTCATTAACTACATGGGAGGAGTTGTACAACAATTAATGAGAAAATTCTATTCCCATCAAAAGACCTCTAAGTTGCGGACAAAAATAGCTACCTTCACTTAGATTGAGGGAGAACCATTCCATGAGGTGTGGGAATGTTTCAAACTCTTGCTAATATAGTGTCTACACCATCATTTTTCACTTCATATGCAAAATCAATTCTTTTATGATGTATTGACATAACAATGTATAGTAGACAGTGCAGTAGGAGGAATTATGGAAGAGAAGACCGTCAAAGAGAAATACCAAATCTTTAAAATGTTGGCAGCCAATTCTCAACAAAAGAGTGTGAGAGGGAGAAGAGTTGGAGTTCACGGAGTGAACTCAAACTAAGAAATTTCATGCAATTGGCTTATGTTAACAAAGCATATAAACATGTTAACTATAAGACCACCCCAAGATGCTCCAAATTAAGAGCAATGTTCACCTTACCACAACCACTCCACATCATTGCCTTGCTGCTACTCTGTGCGATGCACTACTAAGGCTCCATCTCACAATAAATAGGCCAACCAGTGTGCAACAACGCACGACCATACAACGTGCCTTGCATGCTCCAACCCATATGTCTTGCCACACACCACCACGTAGTGTTCCTTTTAGCGTCTCGCAACATGCAACCATTGCAGCCTCCTGAAACTTAGTCTATCTGCAGCACTTAGCTAGTGCAATCCCTCTAGTGTGCAATACCTTGTGGCTACACAGCGCGGCAATCTAGCATGCCTCCCAACCACTCCAAGCCCCTAGCACGCAGCACTTCATACCAACACCAACACTACACATTAGTTTCCTGAAAAAAAAAAAGAAAATGAAGCAGAAAGAGGGAAATCACTATAGCTCCACGAATAAGAGAATCAAGGGCTTCTTCTTCCCAACCACCTAATGACATTGACTAGAAACTAAATTCAGGTATTCCATGCTTAAATTTTGATGCAAAAGAATACAAGAAAAGGCAAGCAAATGACATGCCTAAGGAAAGTGTAAGAAAACTAGTAGTTGGAGCATTTGTGACTGAAATTACGGAACATCTCAACTTACTAGAAAGGAGACCACCTATATAGCTAATTCCAGGCAACTTGAGTCTTGACTTGAACTCCTTGGTGGCTATGAAAGTTATCAAGAGGCAATGATACCGATATGTTCTTCTTGGTGATGACAAGGAGGAGGCTTCAAGTAGCAAGTGAGCTCAAGTTGAGGAAGTTGAAGCTGAAAAAGAAGATGATGCTCTACCACTCGAAGCAATACATCAAAATGCTCTAATTTCTTATGAATAATATCACTCGTTGCTAACTCAATTCAGCGCCTTTTAGGACCAATTCATAGATCTTGTAACCTAGTCTAGAGCATTTAAAAGGTAAGCAAATGAGAGGATACACAACATTGAGGCTAACGTGGTGGAGATTAGGAACTTCATGGATAATATGAATGCTCACTTTGGACAGTCACCAAACCCACCTTAGTATTGTAGTTTTATTCTTTTTCTTTTCATTTCTTTTGGTTTTAATTTCTCTTAGTTTTAATTTTGTCCTTGTTTGATGGTTGTTCTGCATCTTAGGTTCCTCTTCTATTTACTTATCATATTGGAGACAATGTGATATTTAAGTGTGGGGGGATGGGGGAGTAGTAGTTTATTTAAAAAAAATTTGTGTGTTTTCCTATTTAATAGTCAGAGATGCATTGTCATGAAGTAAACTTGATCAGGATTGGAAATTCATAATCTGAGTGAATAAGTATACTTACATACCTAGGCTAATTGACTTGGATTTTGATTAAAAGGACATTAACTTCTTATGATGGATGAATGCCACTTTCTTTGGTAAGATTTTAAGCCTCTTTGAAATATTAAACACCAAAATCAAGTGTTCTTTGTTAAGAGTATCTTTCATGATTAAGGAATTCTAGAACTTGCTTATGAATACTAGTTAAGGTCACATAATCTTATGCAAATATTGAAATTATGAAGATAATTAGGATTTAGCCCTTTTTCTTAAAAAGTCACCATAATTTTACCTTTGTTGAGCTCCTTTTGAGCTTAACATCCCTTTCTTTCTTTAAACCCAAAATATGAGCCTTAACCTTGATTATTTATCCTCCTCATTATACCTACTATAAGGGCGAGTTGAGCATTTGAAATGGTATGATTGGATTTAGGGAATAATTGCTTGAATAAGTGTGGGTAAATCATTGCATATAGTTGGCTATTGAGCTAGGAATGGGTCTGGTTGTAACAATTTGTATCTCTCTTTTACATTTTTTTCTCTTTTAAACTTGATCTCCTTATTCCAAATTAATTAGAAGGAGAGAAAAGAAAGAAAGAAAAGAAAAGAAATAGAAATAGAAAAGAAAAGGAGGGAAGACAAGACAACTAGAAAATGAAAGAAAGAGGAGAGACAAAGAGAGAGAGAGAGAGAGAGAGAAGAAAGGTGAGTGCTAATCTTGTAAAATGAAAGGAAGGAATTGAGTATTCTATGCTTCATTGCTCTATATTATTTTAAATGCTCAATCAGTTATGTGATCTTAACCTTTGATTTTTCTTGTTTCTACCTTTAGCTCGACCCCATTAGGACAAAAAATAAAGACCTTTATATTGATGTTTGTATTTGATATAAGTGGTGGAGAGCAGATTAGTAAGCAAACTTATAGTAGTTACCTTACATAAAATGAATGATGAGTGAATATATCTTACCTTGAATGCTTGAGAGGATGGAGACTGGAGTGAGTGTCTATCACACTTGTTAATGGTTCTTTGAATTAAAGAACTTGTTATTTTTGGCTAGAGTATGAGGAAAATAATTTGTTCATGGAGTATTATGAGTTTCAGGTTCTCAGGTTATGATTATTAAAATGATTTTCGATATCTATGACTATTACTTAGGAAAATTATTGTTTTCATTATTTGTTCTTTGTATAGTTTAGTTTTCTAAATTTTGCTTTGAGACAAGCATAATTAGTGTGGGAGACTTGTGTTTAATTTTTATACACTTTGCTAGCTTTTATATTCTGATTTTGGTTAAAATTTCCTATCTTTTAATCCAAACTTGAATGAAATCTGGTTTTATAGAGTTATTTGAGAATATTGTAGGAAAAAAAAGGAGTAGAGAGAAATTGCGCCAAATGTCACCCGAGTGAGAAGATGAGTCGCTCAAGTGAGAGGAGATGTCACCCAAATGCAAGGAGTTGTCACTTGAGTGCAAAATTTCAAGACTTGCAAATTACACTGAGAAAATCACATAATCACATAGGTGCAAATATTCGTTCATGATTAGGATTACAACTAAAAAAAGATGGGATTAAACCCTAGACTCTCTCTATAAATATAGGCAGTTTGTTGAAATAAAATGAAGAGATCAATGTAAGCAACAATTTCTTAGGCAGAATAGAATTAGCAAAGACAGAAAGCATGAGCAAAAGCTAAGGAATGTGAGTAGAAGCCAAGGAGCGTGAGCAAAGCCAGTGGGGTAAAAATAGAGGGCGAATACGTTGGGTAGGAGATTCACGGCCATTCAGGAGTTCTTCAATTCTATTTGTTAATTTTTTTGTTTATTAAATTTATTTCTTTGTTTACCATTAAACTTGGGATTGAATTTAATGAATATGATAAGCAGTTTTTATTCCATTATGGACTAATTATTTATTCTTGAAAATTAATGGATCTGATTTAATCGATTATGCATGATTAAATTATTGTTTGATTATCTTGTTATTTTCTATAGTTTCTAAATTTATTGGATGTAATAGTTTGGTCAAAATTTTCATTATTTTGATATTAACGAAGATTAAGAAATTAAAGACTCTTATGAGTTAGAAATATATTAAGTGGGTAATTATCAGTTGGGTTAAAATAACTCATTTGGATAATAGACTTGTCGACTACAAAAGTTAGATCTAGTTTATTATTTGATTTGATTTTAAAACGTAATTATTAATTTTAGCAAGACAATTATTCAGTCAACTTGTTTTAGTCATACATAGGAGATTAAATTAGAGAAATTATTTTCTCAAGACCTCACTTCATTGATTAATCAAACTTATCTTTGCCTCTAATTAAATTAGTTTACTTTTTATTTTATTTTATTTAAATTCTTTTCTCAACAAATTGGGTTAAAGTGTTTAGGATTGTATTTGTTTTTATTCAAAGTTAATTTGAGTTGACCAATTTTATCCCCTTGAGAGACGAACCTGGGTATTCGACTACAATTACCTTGTATATTTGCTAGTGGGGTAGCCTAATTTTTTAGAACTTATTTTGGCGCAATAGTTATTTATTCCCTTTAAAAGGGGAAAATTGAAGGAAAATAATAGAGAGTAATGTTTGTGATATATAACAAAAAAAGGGGAAGCTGCAGAAAAATGGCGTAGATGATGGATATGATAATAATGGGAATGATGTAAAAGATGAAAATATTATAGATCATTTTTAATCAAAAAAACAATTTCAAATTTGAAGAATAAGAGTGGCTTGTTTTGGACATGCCCTGGTCCAGATTGAAGTACTGTCATTGCCTCCAATGAATTTGAGAGTCTGAACAAAAAAACATCCTCATTATTTACCATAACATCAAGTAAACCAAGTTGCTTCCAATTGTTGAAAACCCATAGCCTCATTACTGGAAATGCAATTCTTTTATCAATGAAGGAGCTAATTAATTTTCTTTTCCACCTGTCAGCTTCTGCCCTGAAGATCTCCAAAGGTGGTGACATAATTCTTTGCTCAACTATTTCTCTAGGTGGGCAATGTAAGTTTATCTGCCTCATTATTGAGTATGGTCTATTTATATAAAGCTTACCCTACCACTATGTTATATGCTGTTGCCCATCTACCCAACCTTTAGTCTCGATGATGGCCAGAGACAGGTATGCAGTGGGTGTTTAAAAGGTTGGTCCCTGTCGTCTCCATAAACACCAATTGTTGACACCATCCTCTGGAAGAGGACAGAAGCTCCAACCTGCACAGAAAACATTCAGATCTACGGTGGAGGCAATGGCTGGAAGTATACTTGTTCTTGGTTTAAGCTTCCACTATTGTTGTTACATATATGTATTTTGTGCATGTGTTTTATACATTAATGTTGTGTATGAAATGCATGGTTAAGTTTACAGGCAATTCATTAACTTCTTCTTAGGTCTTGCGTCTCCAGCTACCCGAGTCCATGTATTGCACAATGGAATAGTGTAGTTGGCTGAAGGAGGGTTCTTAGAGATGGAGGCAGGAGGTTAAAAAATGGGAGGCTTAAAGCTATTTAAGCTCAAAGGCTGGAGTGGCTACTACCTGTCCGGTAAAAGCCAGTTCAGCTGATTAAGTAGCGTATCGAAGAGTCAGTAGGGTAATGTAGCAGGAGAAGAGTGACTTAAGTAGAGAGTAGAGAATGAGGAGGGAGTAGAGTAGGTATTCTCGAAGTGACTTTGGAAGAAGGTGAAATAAATCAATAGATGGGACGATAAGCGGGAATAGTAGTGTGTAAAGATGAGAAAGGAGGTAAAGAGCTATAGTAGTTGAGACCATGAGTGCAGATGGGGAAGAAGAAGAAGATGAATGGTGCACTGTTCATACGAGTGTATCTCTATTAGAAGTTATGAAATGCTATCAACATAATGCTTCTAATATAGCATTTCCAAGTTGTGATGCTAAAGCTATAGACAAAATGTGTAACAATTTTTTTGGTCAGGTACCAATGAAGGGACTTACGAAAACAAACTTAAGTTGCATGAAGTTTGTATTCCTAGAAATCAAGGGGATCTTGGCATACAGTCTCTCAAATCATGAATATTATCCTGCTCATAAAGAGACTTTGGAGAATTATGACTAATAAACAATCCCTCTGGTATAAGGGGATACACACTTACATAAAGAAGAGAAGCACATGGGCTATAGATGTTAAGCACCTCCCTTCATCCTCTCTTAAAGCGATTCTGAGATTGAGAGAGAATTTTAAAAATGACTTCATTGCTTTTGTAAAAGATGGTAAATCTATCAGCTTTTGGTATGATAATTGGTTGTCAGTAGGTCCTCTCATCAATGTCAATGAAGCCACTCCACTTCGAACGTCAATATAATCAACTGACTCAGTAGTTAAAGCCCTCTCATATGAGGAGACCATCATGTAGTCATCCATGCCCAACTCTCTTATAAATGAAATCTTACAAATTCATATTCGTGGAAAGGAAGACAAATACATTTGGAAGCACACCAAAGATGGTCAGTTCTTTAATCCCTCCTGCAGCAAGCTAATCTTACAAAGATCTTCCTAATTTACCTTGGTCTAAAGCAATATGGTCAAGTTATCTCAACCCTCAAGATGCCATCACTCTATGGATTGCAATGATGAATAAGTTGAAGAATATTGACAAAATGGCCAATTACTTATATCTTACCAATTAGTGCTCTCCATGTCAAAAAGCTGAGGAAAAATCCAGAACATCTATTCTTCAATTGCAGCTACACTAAGATATCTGGAGGTCACTCCTCAATAGATGTTTGATAATAGAGAATCTAGCTAGTTTGAATAACATCAAGAATTGGTATTCAACAGGTAGGTGGACCAATAAAATTGAATGCAAATGCTTCTGGTTGGTACTTTCTTCCTTGGTTACAGCAATATGGGATGAAAGAAATCACAGAATATTTCAAGACAAGAGACTCTCTACGGAACAATTTTACAAGAAGTTGATACAACACATCAGAATGCAAATTTCCATACAAAAACATAGACTACAGTTAATATACCCACGCATCACAATATAATTTGTGCGAGGTACATACAATATAGATCAGGTAGTAATAGCTAGATGTCGTTGCATCCTTATTCCTTAGACTATAACATTTTGCACTATCTTCCTTAGTCTTCACAACAACGCCCCTCTTTTTCAAAAATCTTGTCCGCAAGGTTTGCTTCCAAATAACACGGCTGTTGTTCAAATAAAACTCTAATGTTGCTTCCTGTTGTGTTTTATAGAGCTGAAGCATGATAAGTAAATAAAAGAGAAGATAAAGCAAAGGTATTATCGTAGAACATCGTTATATTATTGAATAGAAGCTTGTTAATTTATACAGTTTTTCTCTAACTAAAATTCAAAAATCAGATAACATCTAATCTAAATCAGAATAAAATAAAATCTAATTTATTTGATAGCCATCATAATAATATCTCTAAATTGATTTCAAAAATCAAACTTTAAATATCATGATTAAATTTTTCTAAGACCTAGTCTTTGATCATTTATTTCGTAAGAATCTACAAGCTTAAGGGATTTTTCAACAAACTCCTCCTTGCCTTAGGAGTTGCAGAGCTTTAATGTCAAAATAATTAATCCTCTTGATGTACTGCTTTTGCCTCTTTATTTTGTGACTTGCAAATTTTTTCCATATGTCCAATTTGTATACATTTTTTGCATTTAATATCAGGCCTCCACCAACATTTTCTTTGTGGGTGATTTGTTTTTTTGCAATGTGGGCATGGTAGATATAACTCATCATTGTTTCTATTGTTGTTGTTGTCGATCTTGTTGAAACTCTTGTTTTTGTCTCCTCCTAAATTTTTTTTCTTTATGCATCTTGATTTGAGTCATTGTAGGATTTGTTGGCAATGGAGGCACTTCATAGTCTCCCTCCATAGCTTCCCAAACATTCATAGCATCAAGATGAGCTTTCATTCGAACAACCCAAACTTGATAGCTTTCATCATAAAAAATTGGTGGTGCACCTTGAGACAGTTGTGATTCAATCTCCATTGTTTGAAGATGGTTGTAATTCTTGTTGTAATTCTGGGTTGTAAATCAGGTTTGTGTTTTGGTTTCGTTCATCTCACAGGTCCCTCAAGACAAAAGACTTTGATACCATGTTGTGTTTTATAGAGCTGAAACATGATAAGTAAATAAAAGAGAAGATAAAACAAAGGTTTTATCGTAAAACATCGTTATATTATTGAATAGAAGCTTGTTAATTTATACAGTTTTTCTCATAATATCTAATCTAAATCAGAATAAAATAAAATCTAATTTATTTGATAGATATCACAATAATATCTCTAAACTGATTCCAAAAATCAAATTTTAAATATCATAATCAAATTTATCTAGGACCTAGTCTTTGATCTTTTATTTCGTAGGAATCTGCAAGCTTAAGGGAGTTTCCAACACTTCCGAAGGGTTACCGTTAAACCACTATACCAACACCTGACTCGTAAGTCTATTCTTCACTTTCACCTTCCTCAGATCAAGTATCATTTTTGAGATGTGACTGAAGTGGTGCGAACTCAGTGGTATCTCTTGCAAAACAGGATTCATACCAGACACATATCCCTCTAGTTTCGATAATAGAATATCAGTTAGGTAAGTGATTCAAGGGGTAATTGCAATTTATAGGTGACCTTACCCACTCTTTCAAGAATATGGTAAGGCCCATAAAACAAAGGACAGAGCTTGTGATTAATTTTATGTTACAATGACTGCTGTTTATATGTTTAGAGCTTTAAAAACACCCATTGACCCACCTTAAACTCTCAACCCATCCTCCTTTTATCAGCCTGTTACTTTCTGATGTTAGGAATAATGAGATGGAGGCAAAGAAGAGGGTTGTCTCTCTATCATTCATCTCTTGATCTACTACTGCATTCCTAAAATCCCCTGCCAAGTAATGAACATACAAAGATGGAGTGTATCCATATAACAGTTCAAATGCCGTCGTGTTGATAGATTCATGGTAGATGATGCTGCACCACCACTCAACCATAGAAATCCATTCACTCCATCGACTTGGAGCATCTCCACAGAAGCAGTGTAAGTAGGTTTCTAGGATTTTGTTGATGGGCTCCATTTGACAAACGAATTGAGGGTGGTAAATTGTGGTGAAGCTCAAACTCACCCCCTGTAGCTTGAATGTTTGTCTAAAAAATGTTTATAAACATAAGAGTCTCCGTCACTTATTATCTTGTCCAACGTGCCGTAGCGCTTAAAGATGTGATCTACAAGTAGCTGAGCAATCTTCGAGGATGTACATGGGAATAAGAATACTTACCGAGGTTACCAGTACCACAAAACTCCCCAACTTGCCTCGTAAGGTGGAAAGACTTTCCAAGACGGCGACTCTCAGGTTTTGCCACGTTTTGTACTTTGCTTTGTTAACAAATGGCATATGCCTTCACATAGCTCCTAACACCCCATGCCACATTCTTCCAAAAGAATAGAATTTAAATTAAATGTTTTAAAAATTAGATCAAATATTGAATCGATAAAAAAAAGATTTAAGATTTAAAAGTTCAATGGATGATAAATTATTACAAAACTAATATATAATAAATAAGAAATAAAAATTAAAGAGTAAGTTAAAAAATACAATATTTTAAATTTTGATCAACAAATGCTAATATTTTTAATATCACAAAAATTAAAATTTATATTTTCATTTGTTATTTTAAATTTTTACAATTTATTTTAAACACATTCTCTACTATTATATGAAAGCACTAAGTCGATAATATGAATAATAATAACAAAAGTAAAGAAGGTAATTAGAAATACAACAAGAAGTTGATACAATTTTTCTTATTATATCAAAGTACTAAGTCGTCAGAGAAGCAGAACAATAACAATAAAATTAAGAGGGCAAATAGTAGTTCAATGAGAAGCCTGTAACGCCCTGACAAGCAAGGACCAATCTTTTCTTATACTGACTAGTCTCTTCCATAGCCATGAGCAAGAACAATCTACCAAAACCAATTATTCTTGCATTCAAGGGTTTTGAGAACTATTTTCAAACATCACCATGTTTCTGTCTCAGAGAAGTGGAACAGAGAGACAGAGAGAGATTGAAAGATGCTACTTGTTTTTGGTTTGGTTTGCTTCTAAGAGGTTGTTTTCAATCTCAATACCCACTTTTTGCCTTGCGATAAAGTTAATCCCCTCATCGAATCCTAGAACAAGTTTATAAAAAATCTGTAAACACTACATGCTAGGTTTTGAGTTTGGGATTTCTATAACAGGGACAGATGATTACAGTTGTGTGTTGTAGAGAAGTTTAGTTTTGAGACCAGGAAACAGAGAGTTGAAAGAGAAAGAGTTGAAAGAAGGGTTTGTAAGTGTTAAAAAATCCATGGATGTGAAAGACCATTGACATTCAAACAACATTTGAAGGGAAGGTCTAGAGTTAGAGAGAGAAGTAAAGAAGATGTTGCTATCAATCGAAGGAGGAGAACATGAAATTGGTTCTTTACGGTTCAGGAAAAACTGACCAGTTCATTATTTAATCGGCTAATTTTCAATCATAGAAGTTAACAGTGAAAACCAAACTGAAAACTACTCCAGTTCTTACTTAACTAGGTCAAATCGGTCGGTTCGGTTCAGTTTTTATATCATTACTTGTAATAGTGGTTGTAATCACCGAGTGTCCCATTGCAGGCTATTCATGGCTTATAGCAATCACGTTCTTCCTAAGTCTAAGGCTAAGCCTATCACCAACTTGTCCTTCCACCTCAAGAGTTATCTCTTGATCATATTCCACACGATGGTGTCCTGATCCTAGCTATCTTTAATTTCTTATAAGAGATGCATTTGCATCTAAGAAACTACCATATTCAGTAATTTAGTACTGGTCATTATGGAGAGAGCGTTGGGGGTACCATCCTCTTTCTTGCTTTGTTATACCACTTCAAAGTCGTGCCCGAATAGTTTGGGCAGTGATTGTTAGAAGGGAGTGGTGATCCTTTATTCTAGGAGATATTAAAAGCTCCTATGATTTGTTTGAACCAAAAACTTACGCCCTATCAAATAATGATGCCACTGTTTTGCTGCTTTGATCATCATTAAAAATTATTTTTTGTTCGTAGACAGCCCTATAAGCTTTGCTGCTAGCATTTTACTTAAATATGCAATTGGATGTTTGGCTTATTAGAGCATCGCTCCAATTTGTATTCCATAAGTATTAATTTCTGTAGTGAACGGATGTGAAAAGTTTAACATTGTAAGGCCCCAAAATATACCCTAGATGAAATGTTACATATTTATGAAAGTACATATATGATATGAGTTAAAATTGTGCTATGATTTGAAATTAATAGGCATGTGACTTGAATTTTAGTATTGATGGACCATAGTTAGTGAATTGGAATTAATTGAAGTCATTAGAGAATTGAGGTACTTAAATGTACATTTGGACTAGGAAAAATGATCAAGGTACGATTTAAGTTGGTACATTAAAATTAGAATGATTAAACCTATAAGTTAGTGATATTTGGCATAGCTAGTGCATTGATATTTGGCATCATTTGTTGCGTGACAAATGGCTTAGCAAGAATGTGACAAATGACAATGTTAATAAGTTGACTAGTGGCCTAAATGAAGTGTTAAAATTGTCAGTATAAATGGAGGGAAAATGGGAGTTGTGCATTGGAGACATGTGTCAATGTATAAATAAGACACCTAGTAGCTTAGGTGTTACGTTCTTGTAAGCAAGTTTCTGCAGCCCTCACTTTGTTTTCAATCTCTCCACCGAAATCATCCTTGCCCATGTTCTGAATTTCTGCATCAATCTTACATGTTATCACATGAAGTCCTTTTCCAAACTATTCATTAAGGGAGTTACTTCATGTTATCCTTTTTGTTGTTGTCTCTATGGTGTGAAGATCATCTTAGTTTCACCTTGATCTTGAAGTTGGGATTGGTTGCTTGAAAGGGATGATATAGTTGGATCTTTGGAGTTGTTCTTTGAAATTAAAAAATTAAGGGAATACTAAACTTGGTATTATGTTAGAACATGTATTGTTTGATATTTGAAGTGGATAAAATGCGTGCTAAATTAAGAAATAGTTGAGGTTAGAAACTTGATATATGCTAGATACTTGTTAGAAGGAGTAGTTCCACTGGACAAGTATCAGTATTTTAGCCATATCTTGACCTGTAGGTATCCTCCAAATGGGATTATTTTAAATCATGTTAAACTAGATACACATATATAAAACTTTCATGAAGGAATTGAATTTGATTTCTGTCATTAAGGGTTTGAAATTTGACATGAAGTTGAGTTCTGATTGCTGTCCATGGTTGAGAATAGTCTGTAGTATTTTGGGTATAACTCTCGAAATAATGAACCAAATTGCATTAACTTTATTTAATTTGAAACTTGATACATATGGTAACATTTTTCTGGAAGAACATATTGTCTAAAAATATCAATTTCTAGGTCAGAATGATCATACAAAACTAATCCAAAAACATGTCCTGTGAAAACATCTATTTGGAGGTTTCGGGTCACTTATCCCACAATTATAGGAATTGATTAGCAAGGTGAAAAAATGGGATTTTATGCAATTGATGAACTATATAAGGTTAAGTTAATTTATTTGGTATAATAGGACTTAAATGGACTTGTTTAAGGTATGTTATGAACTTAAATTGCTATTCAATTTAATTAAGATGATAATATAAAGAATGTATGGTTTAATAATTATGAATACAATATTGAATTGCTTAGTGTGTTCATGAATGAATGAGTTCCAAAGGCTTATGTAATATGAATTGGATATGGATGTTTATGAATTGGGAATTTCTGCGATGATATTGTGCTAATTTCCGGATCATCAAGTGTTTGAGGAGTTTGATATTTGGGATTGTGTTGGAAGTGCTTTCTATTTGTGTGAATACAAATAATTTGTGATGACTCAATACCTCTATTGATGCATTCATGCACATACTGGTAATTGTATGACATGTTAGTTCGTTTGGAAATCAATGAATATGTTAAGTTGAACAAAATGGAATAAAGCGGTATATGTTACAATGCATTCCTCACATAAGAATTATGAAATGAACCTGTTTTGTTTTAAAACTGCTAAGTCCTAATCATGGGTAAATAGGCATACCTAGAAAGATCTGCAGCTGCCCCTATGACTCCTCAGTGTCTCCTGTTACTGACACTTTGATGTCTCCTATTATTGAGACATAAGTCTCTTTTATTTTGTGATATCAATCAAGGTTTCTCCTGTATTAGTTTCGGTACCTTCTTCTGTATAAAGGATTAATAGACTAACTTGTTTTGTACTCTGTTATATGCTTAGTTCTAATATAATAAGCTTTGATTTGAAACATTTGGATTCTGTTCTGAAATAAACAAATTCTACTTTGTTACAGACAAGTTTTGTTCTGATATTATAATATTCAGTTTTGAAGTTGGTGAGTTTTGCTCTGAAGCAAATTTGTAGCCTGTTCTGATATGTTACATTTTTAAAACCAAATTAAAAAAAGCAAAAAGTTATTAAGTATAATATACTAAGTGTAAACGGGGATGTTCGTCGTCCGCTGACTTGTTTTACATCTAACAGCCCAATTTATTAAACGGTCTTAATTTTTATTAAACTTCACTTAAAAACCCCACTCTGGAAGTTTATGTCATATTTACAAAACTCTCTCTCTCTCCCTCTCTCAAACCCAGCATCTATCACAACACCACCTTTACCATCATCATGACCTTTACCATCATATATGATGGTTCTGTCGAAAAACAATGTCATCTAATCCTCAATCATCAGTTTTTGTACGAGGGCCCAGACACTGTAGATGTGTTGTTAGATAGATAAGTGGTGAAGAAAGAGAAATTACTCAATGATGAAGAGGAGTTGATGAACCAAAGGCGAGCTGATGAACCATCGACGCGTTGATGAACCAGCGGCGAGTTGATGAAGTGAAATAGGTAGACTTGGGCTTAATGATATAGATAATAGGCTTAGCAAACACATTACATAGTTTCTATATAGAACTAAAGCTTTGGGGACACATGAAATCATATTAATTGGCGGTTTGCTCTCTACACATAACATGTGGTTTTATGTATGTGTTTGTTTGCGAGATAGAGGCATCTCATAAGCTTATTTTAGTAGGGTGAATGTTTGATGTTTATGTGTAAGCTATAGAGGGTGGTTAGGTATTTTCGAACCAAACTTGGGGTGTGTGCATATGTGTGTGAGAGCACTGTGTCTTTGATGGCCAAGTAATCAAATATCATGAGCATGATTCAAGTTTTATAAGCATGTTTAGGAGGTGTAGGTGCACTGGATTTTGATGTTGAATATTAAAAAAATAGTGGGTAATAAGTTACATGACTGTGGTGTTTTTTGTAAAGGTTTTTAATTTTTTGTTATTTCTTTTTGCAGTTCATCATCAGATGGTGATGACTTTGGTGATTCATTGAAGGCTGCAAAGGAATCTGCAAGTTAAAGAAGAAGAAGGAAATCAAAGAAAAAGCTCGAAGGTTTCTTGAAAAATTTAGTGATGAGAATGATGGAAAAAAAGGAGCTGATGCATCCGCCACTACCTTCTTCGGTCCCCTCACCTTCTCTAGCATCTGTTGTAACACCTTCTTCACCATCATCATCACTTGTACATAGTTTTAGATTTCTTGTTTGCGAGATAGAGGCATCTCAGAAGCTTATTTTAATAGGGTGAATGTTTGCTGTTTATGTGTAAGTTATGAAGGGGGTTAGGTATTTTTGAACCAAACTTGAAGTGCGTGTGTGTGTATGTATGTGAGCACTACGTCTTTGATGGCTAAGTAATCAAATATCAGAAACAAGATTCCAGTTTTGTAAGGATATTTAGGAGGTCAAGTGAACTAGATTTGGCTACTGAATATTTTAAAAAAGGATAATAAGTTACATGACTCTGGTGTTCTTTGTAAAGGATTTTAATTCTTCTATTATTTCTTTTTGTAGTTCATCATCAAATGGTGATGACTGTGGTGATTCATTGAAGGCCGCAAAGGAATCTACAAGTCAGAGAAGGAGAAGGAAATCAAAGAAAAAACTTGAAGGTTTCTTGGAAAATCTAGTGATAAGAGTGATGGAAAAACAAGAGCAGATGCATCCGCCAATGTCTTCTTCGTTCCCCTCACCTTCTCTAGCATATGTCTTACACCTTCTTCACTATCACCATCACTTATACAAAGTTTTACATTTTTTGTTCCTGACATGCTTAGTAAGCTTTGTTAAAACTAATTGTGCCTTATGTTCTGGTGTGAATTGGGTTGAAGTCAAAATTTTATTTTTCTTGATTGATTGATGTCCAATGTTTAATTTTGGAAATAGGTTTCATGATGTTTTTCAAGTTAGCAAGGTTCCTACAAACCCTACTCGAAACACTCTGAATTCAAGATGGGAACACTATTTCCTCTGTAATTTCAACTGCCATTTCCCTGTTAGTCAAAACCTCATGGTTAATGTCACTGTAGCTTCTTCTTCTCCTTCTACAAGACCTCAACCTTCTTCTCTAGTGACTCCTCAAACTTCCTCTCTTTCTTTGCCACCGACTTTTTTGATGCCCTCACTTTCCCTAGCATCAACACCAACACTTCCTTTATCGTCATCATTGCTGCCCTATTTGGATCATCAACGACTTACATAGTTTTATGCTTTAGACATTGGTCCATCCTTACACTTTACTTGTTTTTTTTTCAATATCTTTGTTGACCCTCACTCTATCTACTTTTTGCTAATATTTTTGTTTAAGCAATACTAGTTTTGTTTTTATTCATAAACTATAGAAAAACAATATTGTTAGTTTTCTTGCTATTTTAAGAGGGATATTTGTTCCACCAGCCATTAATGGGTATGCTTATTTTCTGTTCTTTATCCCTTGTCTATTTCTGATATGAAAATGGAGAAATATGTATGGATTCATCCTCTCTAGAAATCTTTAAAATAAGCCAGAATGCCAAAACTTGACATCAATGGCACAAACGTAAGAGTAATTGAGTAGGAAGCCAACTAAATCTCAAAGTAATAAATTTTTGTTATCTTGACTTAACTGAACAGTTAAACTTATCAACCTAAAATCTTCACTTGGATAAAAACACAGAGAGACGTATGGAACAAATACGTACGCTGCCAATTTTAAGATGTAACTGTTACGTGGCAGTCGCAAAAAGGAAGATAAGAGAAGTCATGTTTTAATAGTTTCAATAAATTGAGCTTTTTGTTTAGTGTCGTTGGATCTTTAGAGCAATTGGGTCATGTTTTAGTTTTGT
>JANIPM010000004.1:53927298-53940885 GCA_027478405.1 Erythroxylum cassinoides
CAATTCTAAAAATATATTTATTTTAAAATGATTTTAAATTAAAACGTCAAATGAAGCTTTTCTATAATAATTAAAAATGTCTTATAAAAGTCAAGAAATTAATATCCATTCATAAAAAGTGAAAAGTTTGATTTTTATTTAAAAGATTATAAATTTTAAATTATTGTTATTAATTTATATCATATTTATAATTTGATAATTATTTGATAATTTAATTATATTTTTGTAAAAATTAATTATAAAGAGTTACTTTCAATGACTTCTTAAATTGTATCATGAGAGACTTTGACAAATTAAAGCAATATAAACTTATCAAAAGCATTGTATATATGATATCTTTGTTTCAAAATTATCAGTTTCTTTTGAAATGAAAATTTATATTCATTTCAATAACTAGTTTGTGTAAATTTATATTATATATTAAAATTTTCCAACATAGTATAAAATTATTTTAAACTAAATTACCATTAACTGATTAAATTTATTTGCAAAATATAATTATTTAATATAGAATTAAATAGTACACATGTATAAAAAATCTATTATATAATTATACAATGAAATACAACAATTACTTATTGATAATTTTATCTTATTATAATAATTTATGGCTTTATTTTTCTTCATTCTTGCAATATCTTTTTAGCGTTTATAGTTGTTGGTTGTTTTTCCCTTCGTTCTAGGTTTGTCTACTTTCAAAGATGGATAGAAATGTCAAGAGGTGTAAAAAGTATGCTGAAATGTCAGAAAATGAAAAATGTGAGCTTTTACAATGGCATTGAGAAGCTTATGCTGCAAAGAAGAGTAATTCTACTTTGTCTTTTTTTAGTCGTAGAAATAAGAGGTGTAAAACTGATCTGTCCAAGATGACAGATAATTTTGATCGACCTGAGTTGTCTATAGGAGAACATCGATGTCAATCAGTTCATGATCAACCTATTTATTCTACCATTGATAGCATTATTGTAGATGATCAATTTTTTCTTCATCCATCCAGTAATCAACTGGTACAAAATCCATCTATTGATTTTAACATAGATCATGTCAATGTGAATCATTCCTCTCTTCGACTTGCGGAAGTTATCGGTAGAGAATCAACAATTAAAGTGTCTAATAATATGCATCATAATTTAGATTATCCAAATATATCTTTCTCTTATGTTCTATCCACCTCAATAGCACTTATCGAGGATCAAGGTATAAATCTTCTTAGCTATATTCTTTGTAGTTTTGTATTATTATTGCTCCTCGAAGTGATCAACCCTTTTATAAGTCCTTTTAGGCATAAACCATCATCTATCTCAGTCAAAATTAGCTGCCTAAAGAATTTTCCTACTGAACCTCTACAGCTTCCTTTTTTCCCAACTATGAGCATTGTGATACGAAGAGATTCTATTTAGAGCCCACATCATTTTGTTGTTTGTTAGGAGAGATTTCCATTGTTGCTCCTCAAATTCCATATGCTTTAAAATGATTATTTATTGATGTTGATGAAGATTCTGAGCACTTCAGAAAGAATATTCGTATATATAATAATAATATAGCTTTTACTTCATATAGAACTAGGTATGATTAATAATTAAAGAAAAATAAGAAAGGTGTTTATACATTTCGTGTTCAAGGTCAAGTTTATCATTTCCTTAACAGTTTAGTTTCGACAACTAATAGGGTGTCTGATATCCAACTCTACTTTTTTTATACTGATGAGGAACTTAGAAGAAAGATAAAAAGTTATGATAAACTTCATGAAGATACAGTAAAACTGATTATGAAAGTCTTAGAACATAATCCCTATGTTAAATTCTTCAGGATTTTTAAGGACATTCTAACACTTGATACAATAGTCTTGAGGTGCTATATTGGCCTTGATCAACATGTATACAATCTTCCTACTGCATCATAAGTAGCTGCTATATGGATTGAGGTGGATGATGAAAGGGTTGATAAATCTCCACACATCCAAGTCTATAGTCATTCAGGCACAAGTTATAGAATCCAATCTTACTAGACCTGTTATGATCCCATTCTGTATCCTCTTTTATTTCCTAGTGGTGAATCTGGATGACATCATAG
Source organism: Erythroxylum cassinoides (assembly GCA_027478405.1). Taxonomy (NCBI): domain Eukaryota; kingdom Viridiplantae; phylum Streptophyta; class Magnoliopsida; order Malpighiales; family Erythroxylaceae; genus Erythroxylum; species Erythroxylum cassinoides. Next base: position 53,929,372 of record JANIPM010000004.1, read on the forward strand.
AATTAAGCGGTTGTTTTCAAAGTGAATGAGAAACAATGCTTCAAATGAGAGATGTGACATTAATTTCAGTTCTTTTGTTGATCCATCTAATTTATTTAATATGGAGAATACATGCAAGTGTTTCTTTTCCTGTTTCGTTTTTATAGTGGTGTCTATCCTTACGCTTTTATTTATTTGATTTGTTTGTATAATTTTTAGTTGTTAGTCAAGAATATTGTGAAGATGGCACTGTTTCTGCTAGAGAGTAGTATTGTTATAGGCTCCAAATAAGAGATAATGATGAGTCAATATTGTTCCATAGTTAAGGCTACTTTAGCAATTTTTTGTGGGTGCTTATATAAAGATTGAAATATCTAGACTTGATTTTCATAGAAAGAGACAAAATGAGATAAGGACAGAGATATTGCAGGGTGTTTTGGACAATATTGTCATTGGTCAGACTAAAGGTTATCGAATTGGCCGTCGAGTTATGCTCTCGGCTTTGTTTGTTGGTGATCCAAAAGATATGAAATGTCGTTATCTTGATGTAATGACTCTGATATAGAAGTATGATAAACATGAATTTTTTCCCACCATGACTTGTAACCCAATATAGAAGGAGATTCAAGATAACCTTGGGTTCATGAAAAGTTACAAGATAGGCCTAATTTATTGACTCTAGTTTTTAGAGCTAAATTTAAGATCCTTAAAAATTAACTAATCAAGAAACAAATCTTTGGAGAGGTTCCCGCATATATTTATGTTATTGAGTTACCGTAGTTTCCCTCATGCTCATTTGTTATTGATGCTTAAGCCTCATTCTAAATTACTTAATCTAGAATCTTACAACCAAATCATATCTATTGAAATACCATATCGTATTCAAAATTTATAGTTATATTCTCTTGTCATTAAACAAATGATTTATGATCCTTGTGGTCATATGAATAAAGATAACCCTTTTATGAGAAATGGTGTGTACAAGAACCATTATCCCAAAAATTTTGCTCCTTTTATTGTCCATGATGAGGATAATTATGCATGTTATAGAAGGAGAGATGATGGGCGAAAAGTAAAGAATTATAGGAAGGAGGTAGATAATAGGTGAATGGCTCCTTATAGTCCATACCTTTTGCTTTTCTTTGATTGCTACAGAAATGTTGAAATATACTCTAATGTTAAGCTTGTTAAGTTCTTGTATGTCTTTAAGAGCCATGATCTTGCTAATTTTGGTATTTTTGATCAAGAGACTACTGTTGATATTGATAAAATCGGTAATTTCTAAGACAGTCGTTAAATTTTACCTCGTGAAGCTTTTTGGCCTATACATAATTTTGTTTCACCGTCAAATTTCTAGGTATAACTTGATCAGCTAACTAAAGCTCAGAAAACATAAATTGATTTTCTTTTTTCATTTCTTCAAATACTTATTGAAGTTAATCCGAATTATGAATGTAACCAACTTTCAATCGCCAGTTTCCCATTACATGATAATTTCAATCGCTACTATTATTTAATGCCAATAAAGTAAGATTATTTCAGCATAGAAGGATAAGAAATATAAGACCTATGCTACTTTGATATATTATAAATATAGATAGACATACACCAAAAAATTTGAAGCATGCATTATATTGAAAAGATCAGGAAGGGGGAAAACCAGGAAGGCTAAACTTGCAATTTAACACATTGGAAAGCATCCTTGGCTTAACTTTCCCGTCTATTTTTACTTTTCAACTTCTACAGCCCCCTTCAAATCTATGATTATGAGTGCTCAATATTAACTCTGCAGTTACAGAAGTTGCTCTAAAACCAAACAAAATCTTAGAAATTCTCATCACGTCATTTACTTTCACATCACAGGCTTCGACCAAGCTTCTCATACAAATCGCGAGGCCAGTTCCTACTAATATTATTTGCTAGAAACTCTGCAATCTGCCAAAAAGAAAATCCAAAACAAAGTGACAATGATGCTCATACGAATAAAAAACTACACATGTTGACGATTGTAGTCTTCCAACAGCAAAGTATCATACTCAAATTAATCTTTGAACTTTATTCATGTATCCAATTAGATCCGTTGTTATTTCTTTATATTGATTAGACCTTCAACTTTATTTTTCACACTAAACTGGTCCAAGTTAAGAGCTAATAGAAAGCAGTTCAAGAACTAAGTTGTTACTGTAATTCCTGACGTACAAGTCAAGGTTCATGTCTTCACGTATTTAAACTCCGTTAGGTAGATCAAACTGAAATTAGTTTGATCTTAAAAATGTGACAATGAAGTAACAGTCCAAAATATAGGTAAGAAAACTTGATTGAACTCTGAAGTAAAGTCTTCAATTTTCTGTAATAGCCAATTTTACAAAATCAATTCAATAGCTTGCTAGAGAATCTGTGGTGTACGAATGCAGAAGGTTGGTATATTTATGGAAAAGCTCATCGAACAACAAGAAAAATACACATCTATAGCAACAGAACAAAGTTTATATTTCGGCCAATGAAAGATAGACCTCGATCCTTTCTAGTAAAAATGGTTGATGAAAGAAAAAAGTAGCACCATGCACAAAATTCAATTGATAGAAAAATGAAACCAACATTTCTTTAAGGGTTTTGAATTATATTTGGGCTTCCCCTCGTAAGTAAATGTGACTACAGTTTTACTATGGGCATGCATTTCGTTGGTGTCTTCATCTTTCATATGTGGGTCTTCATCTAGCATCACAAAGCAAATGATGGCACAAAAGAAGCAAATGATGGAAGACACCACTTGGAGATTAAATATAATGACCAAATATAAAGGACGTGCAGTTAAGAAAACCTTAGCAACAGATGACCCGTATAAAGGAAACATGCAGAAGAGCAAAAAGGTAGTATTTTCAACAAACCTTTGCCCTCATAGCACGAAGAGATCCATCAGAATCTGGCACATTGTCAAGACATGCAAGAGTAACCTTCAAAAGGTCTGGTACACATGCTTGAACATGAGAAGATACATTTTTAAATGCTTCAGCATTCACATCCAACACTCGAGGATCCAGTGGAAGGAAGGGAAGTTTGGCAACTTCCTTCAAAGCGTCAAGATGATGTCCCAGTCTTGCCAACTTGTGAACAGACAATACTGCTTCAAGTTGTCTCAGCACAGTTTCTTGCTCTAAAACCCGCTCCCTTTCTTGAAGGCTGAAATCATAAGTGATATATTTAATGCCAGGCATACAGAGTACACAAAAAAGAACACTATACCATGCAAAAAATTCTAAATTCACTGATTACCATAAATAAAATTTCAATGTTGTGGATGAAAATCCACAAAAATTGTGATCAAATAACAATGGACATATGTGGTCTGTAACTTTAGATCAGACAAACCTAGTTAATTAAAGAATAATCTTTTGGTTCTTAAATATTGTCCGTTATTTTCTTACGCAAAGGTAAATAAGTTATACCAAATTCTGATAATGTTAGTTGCAGTATTGTAAAAGAAAAGGATTTAATAATTCATTTTAAAAATTATATAGTTTGTTTGGTTTCCGAACAATACCTTCTGCAAACTGCTAGATAACCTATTGAATTAGGAGTTCATTGCCTCTGATGAATAATCATAAATACAAAACTGAAGGCAATTAATGATACACAACTATCATCACCAAATGAAAAGAAATGATTATACCAAGAAATTCACCAATTATGATACTGTACTAGGTAGTAAAGTTAGTTCTGAGAAATATTTAAAACTCAACCCATCTAAATACTTTTTCAAAGTAAACTACCAGGTTATTCAAAAACAAGAAAAGGATATTCATCCCATTGAATTACACTTCTATCTTTTATTAATACAAAATAGTTCAAAAATCTTAATGCAAATGTTTTCTAGTATACCCAGAAGTTCCTTAAACGAAGAATACTGTCTTTTGGAAGCCAGTTTAAATGTGCTTCAGTATCAGCAACATCTGACTAGCTAAGCACCATGCCAATCATGATTTGAATTATGAAAAGAAAGCTTGCAGGAAGCAGTCAAAGTTGCAGACTAACCTGGCTTCAGGATAATACTTGAACATCTCCAAAATCTCATTTCCAGAATGAATAAGACCTGATGTCTGGCTCTCACCATCCAGTCTACAACGTGAAAGGGCACAAATTGCTTCCGACAGGCACTTATTAATGGTATCTAGTGCCATAGAAAAAGCTCCAACTCTCTTGTGAATTTCTATAGACTGCATATCACAATAAATTTATAGTAATAAACAAAAAGAAAATTCACAAGATAAATGTTGACAAACATAGTGAAAAATAAGAAATATATATTACAACAAGAAGAACTAAAGACCATTAGATGTACCAAACATTTACATGCAAGAGCAAACATGCGTGCACAGATGTCGAGAAAGCAATAGCCCAAGACTACACCCAGTGTTTTTCAAAGAACAGCATCTGACAGCCCAACTTTTGTTCAAGAGCCAATTAAAAAGTTGAAGACAACAATTATTCAAAAGCTGAGAAATATTGTCCTTCCAAAGGATTCCTAGGAATAAAGATTTCACTGCCCAAAAATGGAAAGTTGAAACTAGAAATTAAATAACATGCAGATTAGTGTCGAAATGGGAAAACTAGGGTGAGAAAATGACACATGCCTTGTCATAGAGTCCTGCTTCCTGACACTGGCGAGCAGTTTCAAGGAGAAATTGATGCCTTGCTTTGAAATCAGCAAAAAATCTTGCTAATTCACCTTCATCACCAGCACCTCTTGGACCAAGTAAAAGATGAATTCCACCATCTCGTAATAACAGCTCAGTAAGAAGTTGCTTCAGCATTACACTTTTCTGCCTTAGCTGATTTGCACTGGCCTTCCCAGTCCACGACACCTCTCCACCACCTACTGCAGCAGCAGCTTGTACATAATATTCCAATGCCAGTGGGATATCACCATGTCTTAAATATGCAGATCCATGCTGCCTAATAATGCTTGAGACCTCTGCATAAGGATCCATTACTCCTAATTTTTGTCCAGCGCCAGTGCTTTCAGACAGAACTCCATGATCTGCCAGTGCAATTGATATATGGACAACATCAATATCACACCCTTCATCAGTGGGTTCCTTTGCCAGATACAAGGCCGCTGGTAATAACTGGATGCTTAAAAGCAACACGTAAGGGTATACCAATGGGTCCTTCCCACTTTTGGTATAATACGATGGCTCAAATTTGTTGAGGTAAACCTGTAAGTCTTCCAAACTGTATGGCGATGAACCTTCATGTAGGTTTACAGGTGAGGCTCCATTAGGGACATCTCGCACAGCTGACAATGTAAACCACAAAAAATCTTCTATTGTAGTGAAAAGTGTTGGCAGATCTCTTAGGAGGCGGTCAATCAGCCTGCGAAAACCAGATACTATAGCATAGAGTAACAACTTTTTCTTGTCATATGCAGCTCGACCCATCCGATCACCCATTCTTAACATTTTTTCACACTCATCTGAAGCAGCAGCTGCAATTTCAGTGGACACCATGCCTCCAGTATTAATCCACTCACTAAGCTGTAGAAAAGGAAGGTTTAGTGGGGCTGATTATTAAGACTTATACATTTTTAGGACTTAGATATAGAACAATCATTTACCAGAGGTGCAAATTGATGCGAGACACGGGATGATTGGGCAACATTTCTTGCTTCATCATAATATCCAGTTCTTAGGCAGAAATAAATCTGTTAAGCATGAAATCAAGATTTAGGATGAAAGAATGTAAGAGTCAAAGTGACTAGTAATAATACATCCAATGAATGTTACCACCCTGTTGATCAGCCAACTTTTGAATGCATAACCATGGGTGTACATACGCAATATATAACATGGTTGTTTGTACACCATTCATCCTTATGTAATGGTCTTCTAAGTTACAAATTTACAAGTAACAAAGGATGAAACCCAAAACAGCCTGCGACATGTGGAAGTAGCACAAGCCCAAATGGTCACATTTTCTTGACAAAGCAAACTAGTCATGAGCAACAAATACAAACAATTGAAATCTTACACCACACTACTCACTTTGTTTTCCCAATCTCAGGGGAGCAAAAGTAGTTTATTAACTTAGTTGGCCTTAAGGCCCGTTCTCAGCAGTTTTTAATTGATTCAAGATCACAAAGATAAGGGAACTCCTATTTCACAGGAAGAATCAAGTGAAACAAACTGAAGAATCTCATGGACAGTAAAATCAACGCTAACCAATTTCACTTGTAGCACGCAAAGCTCTTTCTTTGTAGAATTTTATGTAATAATGAAGATGATTCGTTAACAGCTTTAGGCAAGACCATTTGGGCAACCCATATGCAGTGATTTTCAAGATTTGCATTCAGCTGTGTTTCCAAGCAGCACCCATAATTTAAAACAGTTATTGTTGGAAATCACACCAAAAACTCAGAATAAGGGTAATGCTAACAAAGTTCTCTACTCCTTGATTTTTGAACTGTTAAAAACTAAACAATAATCTGAAACAACATACTTGTTGCCAGGTGGTATCCACTGGAGGCTGTCTACGAATATCACCTGCATCAAAATCAAGAACTCCATAATCCCTTAAACGAACCTGTATAAAAAGGAAAAAGAAAATATTATAAAATCTTGAAAGACGGCCGTAATTTGTAAGTCAAGTCAAATAGAACCAGACAAACCCGAAGAAATGCGTGAACTCTTTGTAAATTTCCAACTGCTCCGCCAAGGGATGCCTGACATAAGATCACAATAAACAGGAAAACATTAATGAAGAGCAGAAGCAAGAAGGCATCAAGGACAAGACTTTAACGAGTTGAGAAACGAAAACTGATTTATAGCAAATATCAATTTCAAGATTGATGTAAAAAATTATCCAAACTTCTAATACCTGTGCAAGATGACTTTGTATTGTATCCATCATATATTTTTCATGCCCCCATTCTAGATGGCGCCTTGCACCAAGTACTAAAGATATTTTTCTCGGAAAGTTCCACTGCACACTTGAGTTTTCGCCCAGCAGTGTCTGTCAATCACATTAACGTTGTCAGATTTTCTAATGACAGAAACTCAAAAGGAAACAAACAAGTTCTGAACTAGATGACCTCAGAAGAAGCTCAGGAAAATGTTTTAGGTTTACCTGAATAAGGTGCCATATCTTCTGCATGTTAACTGATTTTCCAGCAGATGTTTCAAGCCCCAAACTTTCATAGACAACTTTGAAAGCTGTTGCAGGCTAGAAGAATAAACAGCAGATAATAAACATACAGAAATTGAAACCCTTTTGCTTCTTTAATGGATCAATGTGATAGAGAAACAAAGGCACAACAGCCCAAAGATTCAGTTTGCTTCTAATTTGGAGTCCCCATTACAAAATTCTTGGGCTTTTCAAGATGGTAAAGTTTGTTGTACAAAGGAGCTCTTACAGATTTTTCAACTTCTGCATAGTACATATAAATCTTTTCAGTGGCCACAAAATCTTTTTAGATCATTCAAATTCAATCCCCTTTATGTAAACATCAACGCGCGTTTCTAACCCACTTCATAACTGCTTTTTGCTCGATTACTAATGTCTTTCAAGTCAGTACATATGTGTTTAAATCAGCTAGCTAACAAGAACATGGTGCAGGAAGAAGTTTAAGCAACGAAGAAACAGTTCAGATGAAGATTTATCTTACTAAAGCCAATTAAAATATAAATCTTTCACACGCGGTGAGGGAAGAAGTATGGAAAAATAACAAACAACCACCCTTACTTTAAATAATAAGCCGCGCTCTCTTGCATTGTTAAGATTCTTCACAACAGCAGCATAGGCTGAAGCCTTTTTCTCCACTATAGGCTTGTTTGCTATGAGCTTCATGTCTGATCTGCCAGAGGAAACTTGAGAACTGGAAGTTATAGACATCAATTGACCAGGATGTGTAGGACCAGAGCTATCAACTAAGTTAGTTCTAGGCAAAGTTGATATCCGATTCAAGCTCTGAAGAAAGTCACGTTTTTCCTTTTGCCAATCTTCCTGCAATATATAGCATTATTATTATAAAGTCCTCATTGTAGATTCTTCAAATAATAATATCCTTTAATTGCCTAAATTTATTAGCACAATGTTAATAGCAGGACTTCCGTAAAAAAGTATTAGGAAAGATTGAAAACAAAATCCAAGAAAAGCATTGGGAGAGATTGAAAACAAGATACAAGGAAGAAAACTAACAAATTATCTCTATTAAATTAAGTTTATGGAAAGGCTTAAAAATGTTTTAAAGGGTTAATTATATTTAAAATTTAATTAATTCCTCAATACTAGCTAAAACTATTAAAAAATTAATAAAATGCATAATCAAAATTGTTTCAAATATAACTAAGACCTCAGGTCCGTTAACTCCACTCATTAGAGTGGTTGATGTGGAAGGCCAGATATATTTTAAAATTAAAATTTCTTCTAGTTATTTCTGGACTTTAAAACAATAGAATTGCAATCAAAATATTGGTGATAACTGACCTTACCATGAAACCCCCTCCTGACCCTCCATGTCAAAAAACCTAGCAATTGAGGTTAACAGCGCTAATGTTTGGATATATTTGAAACAAACTGAAATTTTAGGTATTTAATTGATCTTTTTTGTAAGTTTTGGCAAGCATTGAAATTTTGAGTAAAGGTATAAATTTAAAATATAATTTACTCTTTCTTCAATGGCACTAGAAAAATCAATTAAAGAAAGAGGGTTAAAGAAGGGAAATGCAATATGTAGGAGGATTGAAATTAGATATTTTCAAACAAACTCCAACGATATTTTGGTAAGCCAATAATTTTGACAACTTGTATGTTCGTATTTTAAAAAGGGGAAAACTAGTCTTTGCAAAAACAAATACAGATATCCAAGATAAAATGTTTGTAGACGACATAAATCAAGTAATAAATGGGTTGAAATCAGATTACTTGCTCGTAAAACAACCCCATAACACTCTTTTACCCATATTTCTATATCAAAAAGAGTAGGAGGGAACAGTAGCAAACAAAGGTTAGGTTGGATGGATAAGATTAGTCTATTGTAATTCTAGAACAAGCATCATTTTTTTTTCTTAATTCAATTCCACAACAATCAATAAAAACGTAAACCAAAAATCAAGAAGCAACAATAAGGCAATTCACCAAAATACCTATCTAAAATTGGCTACAGTTGAAACATAAGTCTTCTAAATGATATGCATGAAAAATTCTGATAATGGCAACTTTTGGACAACAAATAAATCCTTCACCCAATGGACTATAGCGTACTACCGCTTAAACATTTATGGATGTACTAAGGCCAAAATAGTAGGAAAATTGAATAATTGCATGTTATATGTCAAGGAAACTGAAGAGGAGATGAAGTTGCATAAGGATAAGCTGTAAAGAGACCCACAATCTCTTCGGGAACGTACAAAAAGACGAGTAGTGCATGCTAAAAGAGCAGCCCATTGCTCCATTGTTTATATCCATGAAGTCCAAATTCCATAAGGAAATGAAAACTATAACAAATCAAACATTGAATCAGCACGAACCTCCAAAACCTTCATCATATAATCATTAAAACTTCTAAGATTATCCTTTTGAGCTTCCTGTATGGCAGAAACCATGGCCATTTCATGAACCTGCACCAAAGAAAAAGAGGATTAATTCATTCTCATTGAGCATCAAGACAATATCTAACAAGTAAGACGAAATACACTAGGAGAACAGTTATCACTACTAAATAGAGTGATATAGAAGCAGTGGAGACATTCGTACATACTACAACCATGCATAGAACTGGAAACTATACATGAACGAAGACAAAATGTAACTTATTACAAAATCAATTTCTCACTTGGGTAAATAATTAACTAAGAAAATTAAAATAGACAATCGCAACCAAAAAGCAAGAGCTAGACACAAAACAGAAACATGAAGAATTGAGCATAAATATTTCATGAAATAGGAGAATTGAAAGATTTTCTAATTCAGAAACATTATGGCTTGCCTAATGCAAAACCAGGGCCACACTTCCTGGGTGAAATCTCTCATGTTCTTTATCCTTCTTTTCTAAGCGCTATTGCACCAAAACTTATAAGCTACTAGATACATAGTCATATGCACAGGTTTCAATACCTTTATAACACTTGGTTGGTTTAACGTCAAAAGGTTTGATGACTAATCAATATGAACAACGCAAAATACTTAAGCCTGTGATGGAAGACAATCCACAACTCAAATATTAGACTCAAAGAAATACACTAGGTTTAGGGTAAGTTAAGTCACATGCGAGTCTATAATTAAGAGTTCAAAACTACCTGTTGTAGATATTCTTCAATGCTTGTAGCCTCAGTTGAGAACACATCCTCAAATGTTGTCTTCAAAGAGGAAAAGAAACCAACAAATAAGAAAAGGAAAGTTGAAAGGAAATTTGCACTAATCCACCACAGAAATCAACTAGATCGAACAAGAATATTTACCTTCAACTCAAAAGACTTAAGATCTTGTGCAAGTTGCTCAGCATTTATTCCTTCACGTGCAAGAAGCCTGTGAAAGAGTAACACATTAAGAAAATAAATATGCCCTTCATATATTTACTAATTTACTTGGTAGGGTAGATGGAATGCAAAGCAAAATAGAGTGGAAATTTTAACTCTATCCTCCTGAAAGTGTATAAGAAATTCTCTCATGGTTTATGGGGAAATAATGTGTAGCTTAATGGGTGATAATCCCAAGTGTTAGAAAATCACCTCGTAGCAGCAATAGACTGAGAAGGGGCCTCATTCCTTAGGGTTTTGGCCTTGAGCTTCTTTGATAGGGCTTCTAACTGATCTAAGTTTCTCTGAACAAGAACAAAAACAAAAAATGAAACCATAACGGCTAGTATGGAACAAAGGCGTTCCGAACACCATCCATTACTGAGGTTACAAATGCTCTTTAAAAAGAGAATGGGATCAACATTGATAAGCCAATTTTAGTCTTCGAACAACTAGAACAGGAAGAAGCAACGAAATTTTGAGCACCATTGTTACGTAAAGACAAACTATAAGACTGGTTTCGAGTTATTCGGCATACATGAGAAATAGCTTAGAAACATTCAGATATACTTTGTGAAGAAACGAACAGACAACGGAAAAGAGAAATGGAGAGAGACCTGAAGAGGAGGAAACTGAGAAGAAGGAGCAGCTTGCTCCAGAAGCTTGGTCGAAGAGTGAAGGAGATCGGTCCACCCGCCCATGTCTTGTTCACTCACCATTCTTCTTCTTTTTTCTTCCTCTCTCTCTCTCTCTCACTCACTCACTCACTCACTCTCCTTGATTTTAACTCAAAACCCTAATCCTTTTTGTTTCTCGGGTTATTTAGAGAGGGCTTGGAGGACCTTCAAGGAAGATAGAAAACAGAAAGTTATTAGGAGCGTGTTTACTGCAAAGGCCGGGAGGAAAAATGTCCCGTAAACGGAAGAGCAACTCTCACACACTTACACATAGATGAATTGAATTCTTACATGGGTTTAAAACCCACCTCCTTTGTAAGTTCAATTCACGCTATAATTCACGTGAA
>JANIPM010000004.1:53967079-53982192 GCA_027478405.1 Erythroxylum cassinoides
GTTGGGTGGACCATCGATGATGGTTTCTCGCTGAGTTCGCAAACTCACCCAACATTGCAATTATTTTTACAGGTTTTAAAGAGTACCCCGTTAGACAAAGGGGAGTATGTCTACTGCACGGGAGTCAGAGTTTGAGATCGGAATCAGTTCGCATTTGCATTAGTGTTATTCTGTCTTTGTATAAATTTGTATTTCTGCAAATTAGTGATTTTATGTCAGTGGGTCCCAAATAGGCGAAAGTCGTAATTGTAATATGATTTCTGACAGTGTTCACTTATCGTGGACCTTTCTATGATTGGAATTGTGATATGAATGAAAATGATTTTGAACTATAGTGGACCCAATTGTTCATTGAATTCCGCGCTTGCGATGATTTCAAAAATATTTTTAAAAATGGCATACTGAGTTTTGAACTGTAATTGAGTGCTGTAGCATACCATTCTCGCGTGGCGCGGGCTCGGATATCACCCACGATATCGGGTTCAGGTCCTGCGGGAATGGGACGCTACATCAATAATTACCTAAAACATAACATAAATAAATTAAATCATAATAATTTATATATAAAACATAGAAAAATACTTAGTGGAATATAGATAAAATTTTATGTTTATTACTTTTAATAATAAAAAATCAAAAGATAACTAAAACTGCTTTAAGAAATCTTAAATAGTATAAAGATTATGGCTTTCAATCCTAGTCATAGTATGAGACACGACTATGTTCTAAATTGAAACTTTAGCATCGAATGACAATTTTTGTCTTACCATGTATGTTTTTAAAGTTATGCTTTTAGCATGATCTTGAGAGTATTTTACTAGTTTTTGTATGATTTGGTACTCAATATGCATATATTTTGTTTATAGGACTTGCTTTACCTCCTCAATGTAAAAAGAGCAAATTTGAGTAAGCTAGAGCCAAGTTATAAAAGTTTTAGCATGAATTTGGATGAATACAAGTTAAACATGGAAAACATATATTATTGCTCTTCCTTGTGTTTTTCCCTAGTCTATTTTTGGTTTTTGAGAAAATTGTTATATAAAGGAACATGGCCTAAATATGGACCCATATTTATGGCCTTTAAACATGTTTTCCTAAGATGAACCTTTATATGCAATTATTAAGGAGCTGCTAAGTAAACACAAGGCTCATGAACTCGTGTTGATAGTGATTTTTACATGAATTAGGATTTTTTATTTTCTTTTCTTTTTTATTCATTTTAATACTTTCTTTCTTGATCTTGTGATTGTTTTCTAAAATTTAGGATTTAGGTACTTGTCGTTACAACTATCAAACTCAATGGTACGATAGTAAGAATCACTTAGGTCAATTATGGTAGACCTTTGCTTATAAAGATAAAATCTAGCATTATTAGCCTAAGAGTGAAGGCTAATAATTTTGAGATTAAGCCTAACATGGTTCAAATGGTGTAACAACTTATGCACTTTGATGGGAAGTTATTGATTCCCTATGTTTTGATTGATAAAATGCTTTTAATTATAAATTATAATTATATTGTGTTTTATAGAGTAGATTAGAGATTTGGAGCAAAATGTGAGGACAAAGTTGCAAATTTTGGAAAAGAATGAAAGGACACAAAAAAAGTTCTAAGCATAAGGTATGCCCACACCTTAGTCAATATGACTACTCTAGAAAATAAACATGATTAAATGGATGAGGTCTTTCTAGAATCAGTAGGTCTTAGTTAATTCTACCTTTGTTTTGCTCTATTTAGGAGCTTTGATTAAGTAGCACTTGTTTTGATTGGAAAATTCAAGAGGATGTGGGGTTCTTCATATTTTGTCTTGATCTTAACTTCTATCCCTTATTTTTAGGAAAATTAGATAAGGTTTGGGATTATATAGAAGAAAGAGGCATAGGAGTAGCCATTTTGTCTCCCTCTTATATTAGTTCATTTTTAGTTTTTCTATACTCTTAGGATAGTTATTTATCTTTCTTTTATGTAATCTTTAAGAACCATATGTAACTAAACTCTCTTTTCTAGCCAAAAGATAAATAAAGTTTGATTCTTTAAGAATTGTAAGATATATTTATTGTTCTTTACTCTTTTATTCTTTAGTCTCTTTTTTTTAATGTTGTCAATAGATTAAATCCTAAGAGCTTGCTTAAGGTTGGTAATTGGTAAGAGAATTAATCAAAGAGCTTCTTTTTGGTTAACGAGGAAGTAAGAAGAGAGAGGTTATCAGTGCTTGTTCATAATCATAACTAGTTTATTAAGGAATAAAAGGGTCTATCCTTACATCAATAATCAATTCAAAGAATCAAAACCAAAATTATACCTTAAGCTAGATGTTCATTATTATTTGAGTTCATTTAATTAACTTATTTTTTTATTTTTTTATTTTCTTTTAATTTATTTTAATTTCTATCGTAAAATCCTTCTCTTTTATTTTGTTTTGTTAACTTGGAAGAAGAGATAAGCTTTACCAATCCTTGTAGATTTCACCTTATTCATCACTATATACAACTATTTTATGATTAGTGTAGAATTACATTTGTAAGATTCGACACCCACTAGATTTTATTGTTGTTGTTAGGGACTTGGTGTCAAAGAGAATTTATTTCTTTTATGCCCTCAAAATTCTTATACAGATGAACTTTAATGTGATCGTGAGAATGAGAAAATAACTAGGAGATTAAGGTAACTCTAATTATATGGTTATGAAGCTTCTTTTTCTCCATCTCCTTAATTGGAACCAACATTGATTTGACATAATCCTCTATTGATTCTAAAGTTTAAGTGAGTGACAATGATTAATCAAGAGAGAACCTTAAGAGAATTAGTAATGTAAGGTTTGACTCAATAACCTATTTTTATCAATATATGAATCTAAATATAGATTTTGAGCTTAAGTCTTTTCCAATTCACTTGCTACCCATCTTTTATGGCCCTAAGAATGAAAGAATTTCATATGGTATGCTCAAGTATGAAACCAAAAGGTGTACTTGAGGAGCAAATTAAGTTAGGTGTCTTTCCATTCTCACTAGGTGATAAAGTTGAAGATTGTTTTATTTATCTCTTAGGCCCATTACTAACGCAGACAAATATGGTGAAATTGTTCCTTGAAAAATATTCCCTGCCTCAGTAGTTGTCAGTATAAGAAGAGTGATATATAAAATAAAGTAAAAAGATGTTTAGACCCTTCATAAATATTGGGAAAGACTCAAGCAATTATATGCAAGATAGATTCAACATAGGATCTATAAACAACTCCTATTTCAATACTTTTATGAGGAATTAATACCAATGGAAAGAAGAATGATGGATTCAGCTAGTGAAGGTACTATAGTGAATAAAATTTCTCAACCTACTAAAGATTAAATCTCCAACATGGCTGCTAATTTGACTATAAATATGACTCATCTTCAAAAAGAGTATACTAGGTGAACGTCTCTAACCTTGAACAACAAATTTCTAATTTAACCTATCTCGTTCAACAAATGCCTATATGAAAGATGCAACAAGTTAATACTTTTGGGATTTGGGTTGCTCCTAACCATTGAACTGATATGTGCATATCATTTAAAGATGAAACTTAATAGCATACCAATATGTATGGAGGAATTTCAAGTCCATCATAAAGGAAATATGATCTTTAATCTAGACTTATAATCTATAATAAAGGGATCACTCTAACATCAATTATAAAGCAAAACCACCAAATTTCTAAAATTTTTAGAGTTAACTAGTGATTCCAACTCAAAGACAAGTATATTTTTAGAAGATATGGTTAAGGCACACATTACTAACTCACAATAATTTTAACAAAAGAAAAATAAAAAATATAAATTTAAAGATTAAATTAGTTAACTGGTATCATTAATCAGTAGATTGGATAATCAAGGTAAGTTAATTTCACAAACTATTATCAATCTAAAGTAAAATGTAAGTGAATCACCCTTTGAAGTGCAAAATAGTTAAAAGGACATCAAAAGAAGCTAGGAATAACCTAAAGGAGACCAAAAAAAAGAAGTAATAACTACCCAAAAATAATCCAATCACTCTAAGGTGGTCAATGGCAAGCAATTAAGAGCATTAGTGACTAATACTGCCTTCCTTAAAAGATTTTTCAAATCTAAGAAACGTGAGGAGAAGGAAATTTTTGAGACCTTTCACAACGTAGAAGTAAATATTCCTTTACTTTATGAAATAAAACAAGTACCTTTCTATGAAAAAATTGTCAAAGAAATATAAATCAATAAAGGTAAATTGAAAGGTAATGAAAGGGAAAGTGTGGGAACAAATGTGTCAGCTATTTTGTGAAGAAAATTTCCTCTACTTACAAATACATAGGTATGTTCACTACCTTATGTATAATTGACAATTAGAACTTGAAAGCTATGTGTGATTCAGGTGCTTTAATTAATGTCATACTTATATTTATTTATGAATCTTTAAGTGTTAGTCCATTAAAAAAGATCGGTGTGCTCATCCAACTCACTAGTAGATCTATTATGTAGCCTATGGGAGTCTTAAAGATCTTTTAGTGGAAGTCAATAAATTGATTTTCTCTGTTAGCTTTTATGTGTTTGATATGAAAGAAAATTAATTCTCCTAACTCTATATTTAATTTGTTAAGGAGGCCATTTCTTAAGACAACTAAAATGGAGATTATTGTGTATAATGGTACATTCAACATAGAATTTGGTGAAGAAATCATTAAATTTAATATTATGATGCCATAAGATACCTTTGTAATTTTTCATCTATTTCTGTTGTAGAAGCTATTCATCGTTTAATGCATGAATTGTTTAAGTTGGATGATGATGACAAAAAAGATCACACTTGGCAATAACCTCATGATAAAAAATTACAGAATTTAAAGAAATCAACTTGGAATGTGCAAATTATGAGACATAACGAACCATACTACCTAGCCAAAGAGGTTAAAGAGATTTGCTAATTGGGAGGCAATCCAATATTTTTCCTTCTACGCAAATTCCCTTTATTTAAATTATGAATTTTCTTTTTCATAGCTTACATTACTTTATTTTATTTTAGGGGTAAAGAATATTCTTAATAGAGTCTAGGCACACTTGACTATGGCATTCCCACATCTTACTGTATGACTTCTTCTATCTTAAGAGCATACAAATGAACAAATTTGATAAAAATGTTAAATAAATAAAAATTTTATTTATTTCTTTCTTTCTAACCCTAGCTTCTTTTTCACCTCTAGCTGCCATCACCCCCTTCATACAAAACCAGGTCTTTCTTGATAGCCTTCTTGGCTTTCATACAATTCACTCCACCCTCACTACTAAGCTTATAAGAGGTGTATCAACCATGCTCAACTTTGTCAAAGGAAAGTCTTACTCTTATATTTTTATTTTTGTTAAAATTGTTATGTATTAGTTTTGATACGTTGTTATGAAATATGTGTGGGGGAAGGTAGTTTAGTAGTTTACTTTTGTTTTATACATGTTTTTTTGATTTTGGCTAAATTTTCATAAAAATTAAAATTTTATTAAGCTTGCTTTAGTTCTTATTTATTGAATTATCTTTGTATAAGTCTCATTTATTTTGAAATTTGTCTCTAAATGATTTGAGTTGTCATGAATCATTGATTTTGATTGAAATCAAATTGGAAGACAAGAATGAATGTTAAGTTCTCACTTAGTACACAGTGAGTAATTATTTTTTATAATTGATTGGGATAAAGGTCCATAAAGATCCAATACATGTTAACCAACATTGTGAGCTTTTAAGCCTATTGAGCATTCATTATTTATGCTCTATTTTTAAAATAAGCAATTGTCATATAGTTTTATTTTTCTAGAACTTGTTTTTTTTTTAATGTATGTTAAGACCAAATTATAAGACAAGATGTATTAAAATGATAAGGATGTTTAGCTTAACCATTTTGAATTCTTAAAAGGTCTCCTAGATTATATCTCAATTAATTAACCAATTTGAGACTTAACTTTTTTTCTTGCATATGATCCATAATATAAGCCATATTTATTATGTTATGTTGATTTCTCATAATTTTGAACCCTTTGTTGAAGGATTTTATGATCTTGTTTGCAAAAGATTTAAAATATCATAATGAAAATTGTAGTGAAGTGATTCAAGTTGTATATTCTTAATTTTTTGCATGTGTGTGTGTGAGAGAGAGAGAGATAGAAAGAAAGAAAATAAAGGAAGAAGAGAGAAAAATAAAGGAAAAATAAAGAGGAAGAGATTAAAAAATGTATGATCATAATTAAGTGACTTGAATTAAGAGAATTGTAGAACATTTTTATGTAAAACTCATATGGATGTGTTTATTTTTTCTTTAATTTGATAATCCTAAGTCTCAACCTCATTACAACCATTCCAAAGACCCTTAGATTTCTTTAACTTAGTTCATTATTTAGTGGTAGAGATGTGATAAGGCAAGCCCATAGTAAGAGTTTCACTATTTTTAAAAAAGAAAAATTTATTTGTATTAACTCAAGCTAAGCTTGGCAAAAAATAACACAAAAATAGACAAAGTAAAAACTCAATTAAGAATCTACGTTTCCTTGTAAACTCAAAACATCATATATTCTAACGACTCCTCATACATGGATTGAGTTTAATTTTATTTTATTTGGCTATAAAAAGATCCCTAATCTAATAGACTGTTACTTTTATCAGCTTCTGCATCTCCATTACCCTTCTCATGTGTAACCTACTATTTTTTTCTTTCCAGATAGTATAAATTTCACATCAAAATATTGTTTTAAAAATTACACCATCTTGCCTCATTTTGGTCATCATGTTAATAGTTTAATGTAGTATGTTCACCTATTCATCTTGGTGACAATGAACTTGTAATATATTCTGGACCCCATCCCAGATAGGATGTGAAACCTTGCATTAGAAAAATAAATGATTCCAGGTTTCACTCGCCCTTCCACATAAGTTACATCTAATATCCAAGTTGGTTGTAATGTCATACCATCTATTTTTAGTTTTAAGCCTATCTTTCATTGCAAACCAGTTTACGATTGCTACTTTGGGGGATAACAAATTCTGCCATATTAGTTAGAACCAATGGAACTTAGGTTGAATATCCTTAAACAACTTATAGTAAGATCTGTCGGAAAATTCTCTGGAGTTAGTGAGCAACCAGATAATTTTGTGCTCCTTGCCTCCAACAGATGCTAGGAAGTAAATTATGCAATCTATTAGCCCCTCAGAAATTGCAGTTCTAGTTTCCATTGTGTAAGATTAAGGTAACTTGTGCTTCAATAAGTATCCTAGTAATCCTATGTCTAAGCTCATTCATATTGATTAAGGGACTCAAATTGCTCTAGTTATTAAACCAAAACCACGTTGATTTACCATTTCCAATTAGTTTCGTCATCGAATGGTATGTTTGGTCTCTTAATCTCAATACTTGCTTTAAACTTCATGAGATTTCTTTGTTTGACTTAATTGCTATAAACTTTTCTGCTTCATATTGTACTTGATAATCCACTTGGAACAAAGGGACTCCTTATCATTAAATACCCCTATATCTTCTTTGAAAGCATAACTTTTTGCATAGATATAAGCGAAGTAATCCCTAAACCCCCTTCCTATTTAGTGAGACACAATTCATCCCATTTCACCTTGGCCTCCTTTGAGCTTTCGATTTTTTTAGAAACTATTTGATGCATCTTTTAATATCTTTTATAACCTTCCTATGGAACACTAAATAGGTGCTCCAATACATGTTTACATTCCTTAACATAGTGGATATCAGCTGCAATCTTCCAGTAAAAGACAAGCAACTATTTTGCCAAGAATTGATCCTAGTTTTGTACATTTCAACCAAAGGTAAGCAATCCACATACCTTGGTTTATTCATAGTAATTTGAATTCCTAGGATTTGAAGGGGGCATAAAATTATAGGTTTGGCAACCTACTTAACTCTTCCACATTCTACATACCTGAAGAAATAAACATACAACTTTTATGAAAGTTAATATTTAGACTTGACATCTTACTGAATTCCTCAAGAATTGTCATCATTATAGTTAATGAATGTGTATCAGCTCCACACAACAATAACATATCATCTATAAAAGCTAAATGATTTAGCCTCAATACTTTGCATTTGTGATGAAATTTGAATCTTGGATTATCAATGATGAGGGTTGCCAACATTCTGAAGAGGACTTAATTGGCTATTGTGAATAGGTAGGGAATAGAGGGTCTCCCTACCTAATACCTTTAAAGTTCTTGAAGACGATTGTTGGAATTCCATTAATTAGCAAACTGAATTTCTTTGATGTAATACATTCCTCTATCCATTCCACAAAAAATTCTAGAAAATTGAAAGCTTGAATACTATCAATAATGAATTCCCATTTGATTGTATCAATGTCTTAAAAAAAATCAATCTTGACACAATAGCTCTTAATGGCCTTCTTGGAAGTATATTTCTTCAATATGTTTGCAATTATCTTCAAAATGAGTTTATATATGTTATTACAACAAGATATGGGGCAATAATCTTTCATGGAAGTAGGGTTTTGGATCTTTAGGATGAGGCATATGTATGTTTTGTTGATTTCCTTAAGAAGTTTGGAGGAGTAGAAAAATTCTTGTAATGCTTCCACTACCAACTCACTAGTAATGCTCCAAGTCTTTTTGAAGAAATGGGTGTTAAATCCATTTAGCCCTAGAACCTTAGATGGATTTAAGCTAAATAGAGTGTTCTTAATTTCAAACATTGAAATTAGACTAAATAGGATTTCCCTTGCTTCTTGACTAATTTTCTCCTTAATAACCCAAGAAAGATCTGCTCTTCTACTTAATTCAGGCATTCCCATCAGATTCTTGTCAAAAATCATCTCAATATTCTCAATCTCATCTTGCCTTATACAAAAATTTCCCCTATCATCAACTAACGTGGTAATTTTATTTCTATTTCTTCAAGCCAAGATAGTGTTGTATAATAACATTGTATTAGTATCACCACACCTAGGCCAATTAATTATAGAATTTTGCCTCGAAATGGAGTTAGATCATTCAACGTTGAGTTGTATTCCCTCAAGCACGCATCCTCCTGAATTTTTGAATTATAAATGTGAGGTGACATGTATCATTGCTGTTGGATTATTATCAGCTTGTCTTTAGCTCTTTGTATTGATTTTGTCGATTCCATCATATTAGTCTTTATGAAATCCTTTTATGCAAGCTTTGCCTTCAGCAATTTCCCCTTTAACTAATAAGCCTTATCACCGTCCACCTCCGCAAGCCACTTGTTCCTATCTAGTTCTTCAAATCCCTGTCTTTTAGTTAAATAATTGAAAAATCTGAATGGGGCTCTATTGATTTATCAATTTTCATGTTGTGTATTCCTATCCATGAGTGATCTAAGTATCTTGGCTCTCTAAATGGGCATAAGAATTGACATATTTATCAAGCCAATGTTGATTTACCATGAATCTATCCAATTTCCTTCTTATGAAGTGCTCCCTGTGTTGTTTGTTATTCCTTGTATAAGGATAACCAATAAACCTTAAATCCACTAGATTAAGCTCCTATGTAATTTCTGATAGTTCCTTTCCCGCTCCCCTTAACCTTGATCTATCACCCTCACTCTCTATAGGAGAAAGAATGCAATTGTAGCCTCCCACAATAGCCCAAGGTCCTCCTTTCAAAGAATAAATTATCTTGACATTCCCCCCAAAACTTTTTGCTTTTTAGAATGCATGATTAGATGCATAAATAACAAAGAGTTTGATGCTGCCAGGGATATCTTGTATTTTGCATATACTATGCATAATTTGACTTGACATAAATCTCGGATGAACATTGGCTCTCTTTCTGTTAAACGTGATAATGATTTTGCTATTATGTTGGAAAATGTAATTAGTAATCAGTTTCCATTTGTCACCTAAAAAAGAAAGTGATGCTTGTAGCTGTGGAAGCTTTATTTTAGTTTCCAATAAACCCAACATTATAGTTTTTTTCTTCAAAGTTATATTGCTTGTTATTTAAGAGGGTCATTGAGCCCTCTTAAGTTCCAAAATAAGAAGTTATTGCCTTTCTTTTGTTGATAATTAGCTCAAAATCCCCCAATTCTGTTCCCTTATCCATATCTTCTACATTCCTAAAAATATTATAAACATCTTCATTAGTTTATAATTCATCATTTTGATTCTTCTCCTGTGTAATCCCCTGGATTTGCTACTCCTCTAGCTTGCTCATATTCAATTTCTTTTCCTCCATCTAGCTATCAAAGAGATTATTAAGTTGTTTACCCATTTTCATCTCAGGTTTCCTTTCATTTTTTTTCCTCCACCCTCATAATCATTGTAGAAGCCCATAATAAACCTTCTCAGTAGGTTTCCAAACTTTATGACTCAACTGGGGCTTCCAAGGATAGCTAACTTAGATTACCTCCTTAACTAGTTCCCCCTCCTCACCTAGCCTTATCACTAATAAATTCTCTAGGAGTTCACTATCTTTCTCTATTTCCACACAAATCTTGGCAAAGCAAATTCGTTTCATCCTTCTTGTTTGATTGTCCATGGAAAGGGGCTTCCCCACTGAACTAGCTAAGAAGCTTAACCCTTCTAATGTCCAAAACTCAAGTGGAACATTGTGAAAAATAACCCAAATGGGAATTGATTGTTGCTGCTCCTATCTAAGCACATTCTGGGCCTCCATTTTTATACAAACTAAAGTTTTCCTCCTATATGGCATAGTCCTAATTCTAATATCTCATTTAGTTTTCTTTCACTGGAATATGTAAACATGAATGTGTCCTCTTCTATAAGCATAGTCCGTTCAAACCCTTTCTTACCACAATTTTCTAATGCCTATGTTTGAACCTACGGGTAAGATGATCTCTTATTCTAAGAATATCCCACCAACGCTAAAGACCAAATCGCTGCTCTTACATCCAGCATGTCCTTTGAGGGAGTTAATTAGGGGAGGCTGGATCTCTTTCCCTGCTTTATGTCGGACTCCCATCACTAACAGACATGAATTTCCTTGAGTTTTGTTTTAGATTCCTAGCACCTCTGGACTTCCCTGTATGTTAAAGATTTGGATAATCATCGTTAGAAGACTCCATACCTCTAGCCCTTTTTATGGTTGAGTTCCCATCTTTAACAATCTTACCCTCCTCCCTCTATTTGTTCCCAGACACTATTGCATCTGAGTTTTCCTGGAGCATCTATAGCTCTCGCCAGGATCTTTCCAAATCTCGAACGTTGTGGAGGGCAGGTAGGTAATTTTGGTAGTGAGAAGTTAAAGGATATTTTGTGTTGGACCCCACCCCCCACCTGTAGGTGTTTGCAGGTTATACTGCAGCGAGTGTTTGCGGGTTTTACCGCGGCATCTAACTTAATCAGTATTGTCCCCTCTGACCTCAGGTGAGTTCAAGCCCTCGAACCCAAGACCTCAAGGTTTTGTTCCACTTGCGTGGACGCCTCTCACCATTGAGCCAAGTACTTTATGGCTATAGAAAGCTCTTAACATAAACTACAAGTTTCCAGAAGACAATTTTCTCAAATTATGCCTAAATCAAAAGTCAACTATTAATGGCCAAAAAGTCAAACTTTTTATATTTTCACACTTTTTCTTTTTAGTTCTTGCCATTTAACCTTATTTCAATCAACTCATCCACTTTTTCATACTTCTTATTTTCACTCAAAAATCGGGGTCCAACAATTTAAGAAGATCCATGAGGTTAGACCAAGAATCAAGATTATTATAAATGCTCTTCAAGTAGAGTGGAAGTAATATTCACTTTTTTGGTCAGTGCTTAATAGAATATAGAAATGAGGACAAGAAGAACACAACAGCTTCACTTTGTTTCAAATGGCAGGGAAAGTGGGGAATCACTCTCACAACAATCAATATAAATACTATAGGCATATTCCCAAGCACCTTCTTTGTGACATTCTCCTTACATCTCATTCAACATTATATATTATTCCCTTACGGAGAAAACTATATAGGCCTTTTAAAGCTGGATTGGATTGTTAAAAACAAATATAGAGATTGATTACTTGTTCATGAAAATGAAACTTTTGAGTATTTAATTGTTATAATATTTATGCATTTTATTAACATTAAAAAGCATTTTCTTAATTATATTGGAAAATTTATACTTAATTTAAAATAAATATAACAATAACACCAAGTAAAAATTTAAATTTTATTGACATAAAATCTAATAGTATAATAGTATAAATTTTCCAAACATCAAATTGTATCATATATCCATTTCGATCTTGTTGGGTGGGGCACATGGTTTAATTGCATTATAGATACAAACAGACCTGCAATTCATTAGTTACCAAGCAGTGCACATTCATATCATTTTATGGCTTTTCATTTGTCTTCTAATTTCCTGTCCTATGTTTGGTAGTTTCCTAAAATGGCCCTGAAAATTAAAATTTTCAATAAAAAATCAACTTCTCATAAAGATACTATTATTATTGTTGCCCTTAAGTAATTTATTATGATCATAAGAGCTTCGGTTAATTGTAAAACTTAAAAAGAAGTGTAAATGGATGCTAACTAATTTAAGGGTAGATGCATAGGAAATTCCTTGTTTTTACCCATTTTTATTTTGAATATTTGTTACTTAACAACTTTCAATTTGATTTAGAATAATCATATTTTGTAATCCATGAAATTTTTAATTATTATCTTTCTATTATATATTAAAAGATTAATTAAAAAATTTAAAATTTGATCAGTTTTACAATTATAACCCGAACATAATGAGACTGGATAAGAACACAAATGAGCTACTTTTTTTGTTCCATTACATCCTAATAAATCAAATGAAGAAATGAAAAGAACTTTGTTTTACAATAAAGGAAACAATATTTCTCGGGTGGTCAACATTAAACATATTTGATAGTTAGATTAAGATTAGGGTTAACAATATTGACTCAGCCCAAAGTTAGCGAGTTAAACATGAGTTGATTGTCTCCCCGCCGGTGGAGTTGTTGCAAGCTGGAGCTCGGGCCTGGTCTCATGCTTTGGTTGGATTCTTCTGGTCCAAGCGAATCGCTTTCCCGGTGGTCAGTGCGTGGGCTCTCAGTCGATGGGGAAAGAAGGGATTTGAAAAAGCGATGCTTCGGGGAGATGAGTCGGTTCTGTTTAAATTCTCTCCGAGTTCGAATCTTGGGGAAATTCTGGAATTAGGGCCTTGGCATGTTGGGGACCAACCCCTGTTTCTCCAACAATGGCATTCGGGTCTGGGCGTTGACAAGGGAGCCATAGATGTCATTCCGCTTTGGGTCCACTTTCATGACCTCCCGATGGAATATTGGACAATCGAGGGCCTGAGCCATTTGGCGAGTGGGGTTGGGAAACCTTTATGTATGGATGCCCAGACAGCAGCGATGGATCGCATCGGCTATGCCTAAATCTGTATAGAGGTTTCCAAGGATGCTGAGTTGCCTGAGAGCTTGTCTATAACGAGACTGGGTGAAAATGGGGAGCTTCTTTAAGCTAGGATAGCGTTGTCCTATCCGTGGAAGCCTAAGGCTGAGGGTCGTTAGTGGGTGGCTACGGGGAGAATGTTTTCTTCTTGTTGGCATAATGATTTGGAATCGGAGGTGAGAACTGAGAAGGTGCTCGTTTCTGAGAGTAACGGTCTGGTTCCAGGAAGTGTGGGCATCCAGTCGAAGGAGCAGGTTGATCAGAGGCCTGAGGTAATTCCCCAGTCAATTCCGGAGGTTGCTGGGGTAGTAGTTATTGGTGCAGTGGTTCGAGAGGTCCAGGGGGAAACTAGCTCCTCGCCTCCTTTATCTCCTTTGGTTGTCGATGAGGCTGTGCCCATTGAGGACAGTGGGCCACATTTGGTAGCTGGTTCTCAACCGGAGGTGGAGTGACTTAATATGACTAGTACCAGTGTGGGCATAGAAGCTGGGTTGGTAGAGGAGCTGAGGGTGCCTAGCCCAGCGTCTGGGGACAGTGTTAAGACTACGACTATTAAGAAAAAACCAAAGAAAAAAAAGCGCAAAGGGTTGATGTCCCCGGAGTGCCTTTTTTAATATGATGATTTTAGTCTGGAATACGCGGGGGCTAAATGCTCCCCACAAAAAGCTGTTAGTCAAGCAGCTTGTTGATGATACTCATCCTTTTTTGGTAGGTCTTCTTGAAACGAAAATTAAGGCTACTCTGGCTGGTAGGGATGCTGGGTTTTTGGGGACTCATTGGGGTTTCATATCAAATCATGCTCATCATTACAACGGGAGGATCTTGTGCTGGTTTAATATGCGTAAACTGGCAGTGCAAGTCCTGAAGATGGGAGATCAGTTCATCCATTTGCAGTGTCAGATTTTTGGGCAGGGCCAAATCTTGGTGACTTTGGTGTATGCTTCGAATTTTGCTTTCCAACGGTCAACCCTCTGGAGCGATTTACAGGAAGTCCAGCGCGGTTTACTTGAGCCTTGGCTTGTTCTCGGTGATTTTAATTGCTGTCACAATTCGAAAGAGGCTGAGGGTGGTGTAGCTTTTCACGGTGGAGCAGGTCGCGAACTTCAACACCTTTTTTTGCAGACTGAGCTTGTTGATCTTAGAGGTTGTGGTAGATGGTTTACTTGGGAAAACAAGCAACGAGGTAACATGTACATTCGGAAGAAATTAGATCGAGCTTTGGTAAATCAGTCTTGGCTACGGTCCTTTCCTTATGATTATGTTGTGTTTGGAGAGCCTGGGTGTTCGGATCATTCCCCAATCATTATTCAGCGGCCTAGAGAGGGCTGTAGGCCTGGGGCTCCTTTTCGGTTCTTTAATGGATTGCTTCGGTTAGATGGGTTTATGGAGATGATTGGGTAGGTTTGGCGGACTGAATTTTTAGGGTACAAAGCTTTTCAGTTGATGCAAAAGTTGAGGGTAGCCAAACGATCGATTAAGGCGTTTAGTTTGCAGCGTACTCGGGATATTCACGAGCTGGGTGGTAGGTTGGCTGAAGCTCAGAAAAATTGCTACCTTGATCCTCTGAATGACCACCTTCGCGTTCTTGAAGTGGAGTGTCTTCATCAATAACAGGAGGCGTTAAAGTTGTCCGATTCTATTGCGCAGCAGAAATCCCGGCAAACTTGGCTTCAGGAGGGCGATTCCAATACTAAATTTTTCCATGCTGCCATTCTGGGTC
>JANIPM010000004.1:54116342-54126806 GCA_027478405.1 Erythroxylum cassinoides
AATGAAAAAAGATTATAATTAAATTGATAAATTCAATTAGTTGATGATAAGAACAAAATTTATTAATTAATGACATAATTTACAAAAACGATTATCTAAAATCTTTAGATGATACAATTTACAAAAATTTAAGATAAATCTTGAAATAATGTTGTGGATTGGGAGTTTGGGACTGTGGAGAGAGTGGAGACAAGAGAGAGCAACGAATCGTTATAATCAGGCTCATTAACAGTTTGCATCACTTCTTTTGTATGTAGAAACATTATAATTAGTACTGTAATGTTAAAATTAAAGGACTATTAAACACATAGTAATAACTATTAAATAATTAAATATACCTTTATCATTAAATATTTTATCAAAATAATGTCCATTTGATTGATGAATGTGAGTTTGTGTATGACTAGTTACCTCTAGCTTCACATCAGTACCTATAGTTTTATTAATATACAAATTAAAAAGGCAATATAAGGTAAGATAATATAAAAATAGCCAAAATTGATATATCAAAAAGAAAATAGTTTACTTTCAATATTTTTATCATCTAACCAACTTTGAACATCCATAAAAGCTTCGAAGTATGAGGATGAAATTGAGCACAATGACGACTAATAACTAGACCACCAGTACTAAAAGATAACTTTGAAGCAACAGTAGATGATGGAATTACTAATAGATTTTATGGAATTAGTTCATGTTTGGAAAATTATTTTCACAACTCTTACCTCATAACAATACATCAAATTACACACCTTCAACTTCGAGCACATAATCTTTCGTCAAATATTTATCTAACTTTATCATATTGTACGAAATCCTAGCTCTTTTTTCTTTCATGAATTTTGTATATGAAAGTAATAAACTGCTCTTAGAAGATGAGCCCTAAATAAATCATGCCAAAATTGTTTAATGATATCTATATACTCTTGAGCTCGATCATTATACAACACATTATATATAAAATTAACCTTATCTATATTGTATCTCAGGTCCAGCATAGATATGACTACAATATTATGTCCAATCATATACTAGTAAGAATTCAACTTCTCCATCATATACTCTACCATAACTCAAATAACCTCAATGGAATCAAACATCCAATCAGATAAAGCTTTTGTTTTAATCTCACACATCATGCTAAAGCAACAGTGCGAAGTTAGATATTTTGTTCCTAAAAGCAATTCAGTTGCAGTGTAAAATAATTCTAACCTTATACAAAGTTCTCTAGCCCCATTGGTCTTTTGTAAGCATACATGTGTACTGTAAATCTCTTTGTCTTATTCTAATAAACACATCAGCATAACAGATAACTGACTCCAACATCTTGAAGATTAAGTTCCATTTGGTTAGACAACCAAGATCAACTTCCTTATACTCGGAATGTATAATTGTTGAATAGTTTCTTCAAAATTCATAACTCTTTTAGGTATTGCACTGCAATATACTAAATTATTTTGAATCGAATTAATTGGTTCCTTTAACATCTTAAATTCACCCTTCACAATCAAATTCAAAATATGCACAAAACAACGCATATAGAATAATCTTCCACTAACCAACAAGCTCCCAACTTATATCTCATTCTTCAACTTTTCAATCATAGAATTATTCGTGCTATAATTATCGACTGTTACAGTGGACAACCTATCAAACAGTCTCCCACCATAGTTGCCAACGTTTAGCTTATATGTGATTTTGACACATAAATGAACCTACCATGTACAAATATAACCAATATCAATCATAACATAATGAAAATGTAAATGATAAAAGTATTGAAGAATATAAATTACGTCAAAAGTTTATTACCCAGAGTCCATTCATTATCAACATAATGTGTCGTCACTGCTATGTAACCTTTCTTTTGGTTATTAGTTGTCCATATATCTGTTATAATGACAATTCATCCTTTAATACTCGATAATATTCTTAGAATTACTTTCTTCTTATCGTCGTATATCTTTATAATGCCCTTCCTCAATGTATTCCGAGTTAGACCTTTAAAGGTCAGTTGTAGTGAGTTACAAAATATCCTAAATCTTTTGATATCAACTATAGATAGTGGATGTTTATCACCAACTACTATAGAAGCAATAAAAAATCTTGATTTGTTACAATCATAAGATATTATAGTCATTTTATTCTTCCCTCTTATAAGGTTAAGTGTAAAAAATGTTTGGCTCATGATAGTGCTACGATCTTTATTCTATTACACGAATTCACATGTTTCTTTAAATGAGGTATTTTACCTTTTGAACTCCTGACCAATATCTCCTGGCAATGCTTACATTTGATTTTTTCTACTCTGCCCATTGATCTAGTCTTATTGAAGTGACTCCAAAGTTAACTTTTCAATTGACCTGGACTTTTATCTTCTCTTGATATGGGATTAGAAGTTTTTATTTCTATCTTTGATACCAGATTACAACTCTTCATTGAAGGAATATACTCATCAATCTAAAACAATAAGTATTTAAATATATATATTGTTTATAATCATAATTGATAATTCATAAATACGGGAAAGAATAGGAGAACATAAATCATAATCATAGATTTAAAGTTTACCAATGACTTAACATGACATACAGGCGTGTATGTGTTTTTGGGGGCTCACATGATCATATACATGGGCATGTATGTGTTTTTGTGGGCTCACATGATCATATACATGGACGTGTATATAACTGTGTACGTCACTATAAAGTTTTTGCATATGCTAATATATATGTAACCGTGTATGTCTAATCATACTTACACAGTCATATACACGAGCGTATATATGACTTTGTAAGTTCTCAAAACTTTACAGTCACTTACGCGGCCACATATACGCCTGTGTATGTGATTGTGTAAGTCTGCAAAAATACCACCAAGACGAAACAATCTTAGAAATTTCAGTATTTCACAAATCTAATCTTCAATCAAAAGATTCAAAACCAGAATACGACGAAGGAACTTTACCTTGGTGAGTGGGTGGTAAAAAAGCAGAAAAAGACAATGGCAAGGAAGCAGGGCAGTAAGATAATGTGACAAAAGAGGGACTGGAGGGAGTGTGAAGGGGCAATTGGAGGGTGAAAGGGCAAAAGTAGACTGGTCTGGTCACAGAGAGAGAGAGAGAGAGAGAGAGAAGAAGGTAGAGGAAGAAAAGGGAAAGGCTAACCTAGACTAAAATGAAGTCGTTTTATACTTCGTGTAAAACAAAACAATTTAGCATTAAACATCGTTTTACTTCAACGGGAAAACGACGTCGTTTTAATTTTACTTCATATCCAACCTTAAATCAGGTTCGGCCTCAAACAAAATTTTAATTTTTGGGCCTAACGTCCAATTAACTTTAGGCTTGACTTGTTGATCTCAAACTAGGAAGGGGCAAGGCAGGCTAGGTTTGAGCCCAAATATCATCCCTAGATTTAACGGGATTTTTTCCCAGCAGTTTTAGATTTTATTGTATAATGCATTTTTTGGAGAAAAATGCTTATTTTATTACCATTCGATAGCAATATTTTAAAGCTAGTTTGGAAAGCAACTACCTAGGTAATAAATTCATTAGAGTAACATAATTTTAAAAATTATATTAAAGGTCTACCTATATATGGTAAAAATGGAAAGGAGAGGTTTATTAAGTTTGATGACAAGAGTAATAATTGAAGTATGGCCTAACATCTAAGCACGAATAACAGAAACATAAAGCCCCCACGTAAACTAATGATTATGACTTAATGTAAACTCTTGTATCCAGAAAAACAAAGATTAATAAATGCCAAATGCAATCATTTACAATTGTGCAAATACTTTTATACAACTTAAATATCGAGGGCAAAAAAGGGCATATGATGTAATAGGAGTCATAATTAAGTTCCACTGTTAGCCTATGGAGGAAATACGTAAACTTAGAGAACTCCACCGCATTTCCTTTTTCATAAACTTTTTTAAATGATATAAATTTCTTTTCTTCCTTTCTTTGCTCTTTCTCACTGGAGTCACACCTAATCCGAATCATGCTTTCACTAAATCCTTGGCTGGGCCTCCTTTTAGCATTGTTGCTCACAAACTTTGTGAGGTTATATAATATGGGAAATTGAATTCACTATTAATTGTATTATTAACTTTAGTGTCCTTAAGATTTATGTAACTTGACAAAATAGGAATTCTCCTCTTTTCAGAGCATTAGGAAAGGCCAATTATGAAGATTGTTCTTACAAAGACTCGTCTAAAAAACTCCCAAGTTATCATCAATATAATTTAATAAAATAAAAGGTATTCTCCATTATTGGCGGTATAGGTGAGAATTCCACCTCCAATCATGCGGATTTGCGGTGGCTTCATCGATCAACGAAGCCATAAAAAGTCACCTTCATGTGCCAGGAATTGTCAACCAAATAGAGGGATGTGCACAGGCGATTTAGCAAAATAGCAAGTGGTGTTTATGTTACTTTATGCTATCACTAAACATACATAACTTGCCTGCTACTTGCTCTCAAAGATCACCATTTTAACTACAATACGACAACGTCTATGGATTATGGGTTAATTAAATCAGTCTTATGTCACACACATGAAAAAACATAGGACCGCCGAAAGTACAAAACGACAAGACAAGCACGAGACAGAACAAGCTCCACAAAATTTATCAAGTTCGTGGGCAAACAAAACAAAGCAGCATTTTCCATTTTGGCAATGCAATCTAAATAAATCATAAGAAAAATGTCTCCCAGTAAAGAAAAAACACACACCGAAAAGGCTTCCATCGGGAGAGATAAAGATGATGACAATACGCGCCAATAATTGAAGCCAGCAATCGTCCACACAAAAACTTACAACCACCTATTGTTCTGCACGTTATATCCACGCGCCTCCTAATATAAATTCCTTCTCTTTCCTCTGTCCCCCGACTTTAGCATACGATGGTCATGGACGAATCAGACCCGCCCTCGACGTCACCTATCCGTCGGAGTAACTCCATCGCCACATCCGTAATGATACCGGTGAAGCTCACTCTGCCTTCCAAACCGCTCCGTACTTCAAGCCTCGATCTTCCGTACACTAACGGCGTCGCATCTTCCCCTCCTACCGGGTTAGACCTCGACCTGGTATCCGCCAAATCATCCTTAACATACACCTCCCTCAAGGACGTCCTCGTTTTCTCCTCCGTCAACTCTCCCACCGCAGTCAGTGGCTCCGCCTGCGAGATATCAATTCGCAACCGCCTGGTGAAGCAAGCGGCGTGGGCTTACTTGCAGCCCATGTCATCGTCTCCGAGCTCGTCCGGAACTCACTTTCTTCACCGAGTTTGGCTCCAATTCTCTGCTCGCAATCCTTTCAGTGCTTGTTTTGGGTTCATTAGCCGACATTTCTTACCAAGGATCGCCGGAGCTATCAATCGGGTCCTCTCGGTCTTTTGGGTCCACTTGAACAGATAGCACATTTTGTCATTTTGCTTATTTGTACCTATTGCGTGCTTCATAAAGCAATAATGTGCAAAGCAGAGAAAATGAAATGTCAAAATAAATGAATTCAATTAGGAAAAAGAATTACAGACTCTATCTAAAGTTTTTTTTTGTACAATGATAATGTGATTTTTGAGGGACTTGGCTTTTCAGTCGTGGATTGGTTTAGAGCGGCGGAGTCTCATCGGAAAATGGTGGCGTTTTTCGTTGACATCAGTTTCTGGGATGTTTTCTGGGTCAAACGTTTGTGTAACTTCTGTTTGGTTGTCGACTTGGACTTGGAATTGGTTGAATTTCGGCGACTCCGACGACAAGGACCGGTTGATGGTGGGTCCTGACCACATTGGAGGTCGTGGTGGCGGTTTTCCTTGCTTTCCAGCCGAGCTCGTGTCCGGTGATGCGAGGCCGTTTAGTTTCTGCAAGCATTGCTCAAAATTGAAAATCTTTTAGTTCTAATTGGATCAAGGTTAGTGGTGTTTTCTGACTGTACATAGGATAAACCATGTTAGTTTTGTATACAATACATGTAATGTAATGCGTATGCTTCTACTTGCATGTTTCAAAATGGAAGTTACAGTTCGGATCAGGCGTATCGTATTAGCTTACTAGCAGAAGATTCAACTCTTGTGTTTAGCCAAAAACAGTTGCAGAGTTGGGTTTTGTCTGGATTTGGAAGAGAGAAAATGTGGATTTGTAGATTAGGTAGAAATTAACTTGACAATTATCCCATCAAATGATCATTGTCAATATTAGGCTGAGTTTGTCTTGTTTCTGTATCACTAACAATAGGAAGAGATCCTGAACATACCTCAGAACCACTGGTCTTCAACTTGCTAGATTGAGCTGCCAAGTACTCAAGAGCCTGAAAGAAAGTGGTCTGCCCCAATTCGGTGCAGTTTTGCCAGTAATAAAGAGCAAAGTCCCAGGCTCTAGCTCTGTACTCCAGAAACTTTCTGTCTATGTCTGTTTCATGCTTGGCCACAAAAGGCCTTAACAAGGCTTCATAGATATATAAAGTTCCCTGCATCATCCACAAAAGTTTAAAACATCTAAATCAACCGCCTGCTTTGTACCTTAAAAACAACTTAGCCTGCTTTGTACCTTAGTTTTTGGATGCCACAAGTAGATAATAAATGCCAGCTTCGTCTCACCATACATTGGCATCCTGCGCCGATATAAAACAACATTATGCAAGAAAATCGATGGGGTATGTGCATACTTTTAAAAAAAATCACTTCTTGGACTCACCATGACATGAATACATCTCCAACGCTCTCACAAACGGTGAGAAGTCCAATGATGACCCTAAAAATCAAAACCAGAAAAAGAAGCGACCAGTGAAGGTGACTATTTTGGCATTGAATACGAGGCTGATTGATCAAATGAATTTCACGATGATCACAGGCCTGAGTTTGCAATCCTAAATAAACGTGATATTTGGCCAATTCTATTGCAAAAGGTTAGAAGAATAATTTTAGTTTTCCCTTTACAATAAATGTTCAATTAGGCGTTTTTCCTAAAGAGAACCAAAACAATTGGCACAGCGAAGGGTCCATTCTCAACTAAACCGTTAAAGAGTGGTTGAACAGAACCAGTTTTTGTGAATATAATGTGCCAAGGTCAAATCAAAAAAGAGTAGTTACCAATATTGGCACCAGAATCTGAGTTCGGCAATGTCAACCCTGTTCTTCTCCACAGATTTGAAACATTCAAACGCTGGATATGCGTACCCCAAAAACAACCTGCAAATTTATACGAACAACGTAACAAAAACCTTCTGCATAACCAAAAGGGAAATAAGAAAAAGATCAGAAATGAAAACAGGGAGATAAAAAGGCATACACAAGGCTTCTGGTAATGAGATCTCCTAACATCCTTGACTGTGTCTAAAAGGACACGGACCTGTTGTAATAACAGAAGTATTGAAGCCGACGACGATGACAATCGACCCTTTAACAAAAAACTTGGGTGTGAAGAATAATATGAAACAGGAGCAACAGAATGAATCAAGAAACAGAGAGAATAAGAACTGGAGAAGGAGATTCTTTAGAAAACAAAAGGGGTTTAATTAAAATCTCAACGACGAGTCTGCTGAGGAGATAATAAACAATATCCGCAGAAACTTGAGAGCGAAGAGAAAGGTTTTGAATTCAGTGATGGCGTCTTATATATATATACATATATATATAAGATTATAGAGAGACATTTCTTGGCTTGGACGCCTCCTCTCCTTAGTATTTTATACACGCAAGTGTGTGTATGCTTTTGAGTTATGAGTTTTGACAGTTAAAGATTCAAGGGTACTTTTGTCATACTTTATCGCGCAAATGTTGGAGGTGGTTAGTTACCCATATTTCGTGTTTGTTAATTTGATTACCTCTTATTTACTGCTGGTTTTTGGGGTCTCAGTATCAGTAACTAATACTTTTGCATGTCATTGATAACAAGTTCACACCATCAAATACTCACCGGAAGGCTCAGGCTCGAGTGCTGGGCTGTTTTTTGATAAATTGGTTTAGATCAAATCGTGATTTACCTTTCTTACATAATATCGAGCCGGAATGTGGGGCGGCTAAAATAAGCGTTCAACCTTTTAAGTTCAAGAAAGCCCAGGCTCATTTATCTAGGTAAGTTAATAGATTGTATGTGCCGACGGAAGCATTTATCAATTGAATTTTATACTTTTCTTCTCTAATTAACCAGCCCTCAATTTTCCAATTCGAAGCAAAACAAAAGTTAGATTCAACTTTTGGGAAAGCTAATAGAAGCATAACTCTATCCAACTTTTTAACCATCTCACTCACTTTATAGTTATAAAAGAATATAAAAGTAAATCAACATGTCTATGTTATATTCTTAAAGCAGATCCATGCTACAAATAGATAGAAAATTCTTTAAAATGCCTCTAGTATGTAAATAATCCTGTGAAATTGTTCTATTAGGCTTATCTTAAACTCTTCAATAAATATGAAATTTAGAGCAGTCAATTTACTGACAAAACGTGTATACCAACCATCATGGTATACTTCAATTCAATTTAATATTCAATATATCGATCATCCTCTGAATTAAATAGTGTCCTCATCTTAGACTAAATACCCTTACGACGTAACAGGTTTTTCATAATCAACATTTGCTATTCATCACATGACCTCAGTGCATTTTCATATAACCCCGTCACACCTTAAAAGTTGAATAGAGAATTTTACAGTATGATACTAAAATAAGCTACATAGCTTTGAATTTTTCACGCCAAAATGTCGGGACCATCTCGCACTTTCTGTCTTTTAGCAATGCTCACGGAAACTTACTAATAATGGGTTCATCTGGAATACTTTGACCGCTATATTATAGTTATTCATATATTCTCTTTTGCAAATATTAGAGAAAACTGAAACAAGCGGAAGCTGTCATTTTGCTCCTAAAACGTTGCAGTGGAGGAGTTGACACTTGTATTTAGAACATGGCTACGACCAAAATTGTCCTTATTATTGTGGTTTCTTCCTAGAAAAAGCATATATATGCAGAATTTCCTCTCTCAGCCACGCGTTTTCTCTCATAAATGTTCATTTCGTTCTGGAACGTCTCTTAGCTTCCCTGCATTGTCTGACCATATAATATAAGCCATCTGATGGGCCGAATGAAATACTAGTTTAATTAAAGGTATAAGCGAGAAGGATTCACAATCAAAAGGAAATAGAATCAAAGACGCTCATTAGAGCTTTGAGAAACATAGAAAAATTTACAAAATAATGCGCATTACCAATTGTTTCGTTGAAAGATTTATGTGTCAGAGGATATATAAAACCAATTGAGTTGACCTCACACAACAGCTTAAATTATTGTGATGAAATGGTCACTTAACATAGTATCAGAGCTTCTATAATTAAATAGTTATGAGTTCGAATCTTACAACCCACCTATTCTAATTAAATTAAACACAAAATAAAGTAGGCCTATACAAGTTTCAAACTCAAAAGACTTTCACTTGAGAGAATATGTTAGAGAATATATAAAACCAATTGAGTTGGCCTCACACAACAGCGATGAAATGGTCACTTAACTTTATGGCAGTACATAAAATACTAGATATTCAGTAGCTGACCCTTTCCTAACTACAAAACGTATTTGACTTGTAGTCAGTCACCTTAACCCCATTCCCCTTCTCCGTGTGGGACCTTATGACCCGACGGCAATCGATTCTCTTCAATTTGTCTGAAACTTGAAATGGTCAGCATTTCCATGCATTAATTAACTAGGTTTGGTCAAGTTTAGTGCCAATAATTGGTAACATTCATACGTAACGAAGCCATTAATTAATGTTATCATATTGGATGTGTAATCCATCACTTCACGCCAATTGCAAAGTGGATTTCTCATAACAGCATGCAGACATAGAAGGCCGATTACCCGTTCAACCAATTGCAATAATATCAAAAACATTGAACGTTGGACGATTACTAAACCTAGTCAAAATTTCAAATTTCAACTCCTTCTGAGAATGGGATGATCCATCGTTGACTTGTATCTTTTTGCTTCAGAAACAAAACCAAGCATACATATCTACACTACTGTAGGGCAAATGCTAGAAAGTAGAAACTAAAGTTTATTCATGACAATTTTAGGGTAATTCCCTATCATGTACCCATTCAGTTAAACTATTCTAGTAGTTGTTATGTTAAATATTAAACGAGTGCTTGAATAGAGCAAAACGTCTCCGGCTTACCTAATTAATCTAGTCGGACCAAAAGATTGATGACGGCGTCATCTATAAATCAACGGAAAGTTCGTTTATCTTTCTCTGCGGGGCCCGAAACATGTTTGACAAATATTTTAAGGAAGTTTCTGTTTGACAAATATTTTAAGGAAGTTTCTGTTTGACAAATATTTTAAGGAAGTTTCCGTGAAATTACCAAGTAAGAAACTTATTATATTTATTATTAATTATAATTCGGAGATGTACAGTATTAGTATTAATTTTGGTTTTAATATGGTACCATTTTAGTATTGA
>JANIPM010000004.1:54130324-54146664 GCA_027478405.1 Erythroxylum cassinoides
TCATTATATTACATTTCATTATATTATAAACTATTCATTTCGTTCTGTTATATTCTATTCTATTTTATTAATTAACATCCAACTAAACAGGCTCAAAGTATACATTTTTTATGCTCACGGTACAAACCTGTAAAGTTATTTCAAAGTATACATTTTTATGCTCACAGTACAAACCTATAAGGTCATAACTTTATTTTTTGATCCACCTTTGTGGCTTTTATTTGTCCTCTTGTTTACTTGTCAAATGTATGGGTGCATCTAGCAGAAGATTCCGCAACCCTAGCCCTTAATATCCAATTGAATTTGAAGATATTACAATGCTTTGTTTCCTACACCTTGATCTATATTCAATTTTAAAATCCTTTGACGCTAAACTAACGATGGTAGTGAACGTCGGAAAGTTAGTTGGATTGTTTTTTTTTTTTTAAGGGTTAGTTGAATATTAGTTGGGTTAGTTTAGTTTGAGACCTACGACTACCATATATATTTCTTTTGCTTCGTTAATGTCACAAATCATGCCCATTTGTCAGACTGTTATTCTATGTAGTCTAGTCTCAT
Organism: Erythroxylum cassinoides; assembly: GCA_027478405.1. Lineage (NCBI taxonomy): Eukaryota > Viridiplantae > Streptophyta > Magnoliopsida > Malpighiales > Erythroxylaceae > Erythroxylum > Erythroxylum cassinoides. The sequence goes on from JANIPM010000004.1 coordinate 54,130,883, forward strand.
ATACAACTGTCATAGTTTAAGATTGATTTTCTAGTAACCTACGACCTACTTAACCCAATTGGCAACCTTCTTTTAATTCTTACAAACAAGAAATAATTTATATCCCATTTATGTTTATTTTGAAGAGGAATTTCGAAATAGTTTTAGATATGCCGAAATGTTCTTTTTATATATGTATCTCAATTAGTTCCTTGTTGACTCGAACATAACAATTCTCACAAGTTCAGTACAATATAATGCGATTTTATATTAATGTATTTAGTGATGGAATGGAAGTCTTCACAATCAAACCATATAAATTTGAATTGATCTTTCTTGAGATTATAAATTTAAAAATTTATGAAGGAGAGTTATTTCACTGAAAACCAAAGGTGATTACATTCATGACGCTTTCAATTAGGGTGTAATGCTCCTAATTGTTTAACTTGGATCCTTCATTATTATAGGTTGATAATTAGACTTTCAGTAGAGGCCGAGAAGCAAATGCAGAAGGAGGATCCAAGAATGTTAGATTGGTCGTTATACCAACCCCTGCTTTTGGTGCAGAACTGCAGACAAGCATCCGTCAATTGAGCTTTTGTATATTAAGAAGTCCATGCCTGAAAAGATCAAAGAACTCGTAACAGGTTAATTAGTTGTAAGCTTAATCTGATTTGTCTCCTAGCTTATAGGATCAACATCATTTTTGTCTGTTAGTGTCCACAAAAGGTCAAATATTCATGTCCATAATTGCAAGATAGCATGTTGTACAGTAAATATATGAAAAGCATCCATTCTGATTCTTATGGACCCGTTAAGGCTGGGATGCTGATTTCCACTTCATGAGTTCTCTCGGTTCGGTTTTATCCTGGCAGGGGCAACAAGAACCATATATTTTGGGCTCTTCCAACAAATTACGAACAGCTCCAAGTCCAAATTCTAGAAACCGAAAGAGGTCTGACTCTGGACCCAACTGAAGACTTCAAAGCCAGTTAGGTTTCAGTGGCCTAGACCTGTAATATGTTACCGAAAGGGTATCTGGTGTAAGGTATCCCGTCGGTACCCAAAGTCAGCGTTTATTCCATCAGGAAAGTTAGCTACATACCTACACGCTAAAGCCAACTGCAAATTAACTATACAAGTACAAGAAAGCAATACCATACAAAGTGTGCATCTGGGCATTGTATATTTTTCTCAATACTAGGATTCGAAAAGATCGTGGAAGGAGACATGACCCGCGATAAGTGGAATTCTAAAACCAGGAGGCTTGTACGTTTTCGATTGTGCAATGTTTCCAGGTCCACTTTTGTTTGTTTGTTTGTTACAGGATACTCTTATTGTACCGATAAAAGTTTTGTTTAAGTTGGTGTGATTGGTTTTGTACGATCAGTTACACAACTGAACTGCTAGAGATTGTGTCTCAAGACCCTGCATTGCATGTTCTGTTTATTCCCGGGAATCCAGGTCTTACCTTGTCATGATTCTCTTCTATTTCTGCTTAGGAGAGTGTTACATTGGAGGACTATTTCAATTCTTGGTTTGTTGTGGTGTTATAGGCGTCGTTTCATTTTATAAGGATTTTTTGGAGTCATTGTACGAATTTCTCGGAGGAACTGCGTCTGTCACAGGCAATTCTCTTATTGTTTTCTTTCCTCAGTCAGTCGGTCTCTCTCTACATTGATTCTTCAGTTTCTAGTCTAATTTACCCATGCTTCTGTTCATGAGCAGTAATTGGACATATATCTCACACCAAAAAGGTACTTGTTTTTTTCTGCTGATCTTTTTGGTGTTTATATTTTTTGGTTGTACGTATCATTACTGTTTAACTTTAATTGTTTAAGTAAATGAAAATTTCCTTGAACGAGATTAACACCCAACACGACAGACAAGGAGGTTTCAATTTTAAGCTACCTAGTTCCATCCCTGAAAAAGAAACCATTTTACTTGCCTCAGACTTTTGAACTAATTGTTTGTTGCACATTATGCTTGACATGATGTGATATGAAAGTAGGTTCCAAAGAAATTGTGTTTATGGGTTCTCTAGGGGATGGGTAGATGTCACCCACTATAACGGGTTTCTGAATTAGATATTTTCCAATGCCCATGTCTAAAAACATATATCTTACTGAAAGTTTCTTCCTGCTAGAATTGGGAGGGTGGAAAGTTATTTTCATTGCAACAACAAATTGATCATAAGGTATCTCCTCACTTCTTGTTATGGCCGCTACACATACCACAATTTGATTGCCTTTAAAACATGTTAATTTGAGCTCTTCATTGATTGTCTTCATCCCTTAAAAAGGCCTTATGCCGATTCTAAAGTTAATTTTCCAAGGCACATATTTCATACATGCACAAGCAAATACATATGTTTCCTGGAAGCTTTTCATTGTGCAAAAATATTTATACAATTTTACTTATGATCTCCACTTATTATTGCACTTCCATAGGTGGATTTCATTCAACAGGAATTGCAGAAAAAGGAAATTCCTATCGTGCTGGTGAGGCTATACTCTTTTCGCACTTCTATTTTTCAATCACTTGATGTTATGTATTGATGATATAGATTTAGATGGTATACAATATCTTCCACACAAGTGCCATGAGAGACTTATTTTTATGAGAGAAATCTTCTTTTGTCTTGACATCATGATCTTCCTTATATTGTGCATCATGCAAGTGCGAGATAGTTAAGAAAAGCATATACTTTACTCTTGATTGTCCGTCTAAATGAAGGAGAAAATGTTTTGATTCCTTTTAATACTTTGTATAGAGTGGGGTTACATATATATACAAGTAGATCAGAAACTAATTAGGGAATGTATTCTCTATAATCAAGCTCGTAATAAGGTCTTGAGATGTCCTAAATATCTTATAGTTACATATTCTACAATTTGTAACACCCACTCAAGTTGGAGCATAAATATTAATCATACCCAACTTGTTACAAATATAGTTGATCGCACTCTTTAGAGCTTTTGTGAAAGTATCTCCAAGTTGTTCTTCAATTTTGACATATTTTGTAGAGATTGAGATTTGTTGCACTTTTTCACGGGCAAAGTGACATTCAATTTCAATATGTTTAGTTCGTTCATAAAACACAAGATTAGAAGCAATATGTAGAGCAACTTCATTATCACACTACAACTTTGCTAGTATTTAGACTTTAAGACCAATTTGAGATAATAGTTGATATATCCACATTATCTCACACGTTGACTATGCCATAGCTTTGTATTCAAATTCTGCACTAGATCTGGATACAACATTTTACTTCTTACTTTTCCATGATACCAGATTTCCTCCATCAAAGACATAGTATCCAGTAGTAGATTTCCAATCAATTTTATAACCTATCCAATCAGTATCTGAAAAATATTTAATGTGAGCATGTCCATGATTTTCATATAGTATCCGTCATCTAGGAATTCCCATTCGGTAACATAATATCTATTTTAGGATAGTCCAATGATAAATGGTTGGAGAAGACATGAATTGACTTATAACACCAACATAATATGCAATATCAGGGTGGATTACTATTAGATAGTTTAATTTTCTGACCAATCTTCTATGTGTCTTAGGGTCTTCAAGCAAGTCTCCATCTTTGGTAAGTTATAAATTAGGAAGCATTGGAATACTGTATGACTTGGCTCCCAACTTTCGTGTCTCTATTAATAGATCAAATACATATTTTCTTTGAGATAAGAAGATGCCTTTCTTGTTTCTTGTCGCTTATACTCCCAAAAAATACTTTAAAACTCTTAAATGTTTCATGTGAAACTCACTGTGAAGATAGGACTTTAAAGATAAAATGCCTATAGAATCACTTCCAGTAATGGCAATATTATCCACATACAAAGTAAGTAAAATAATGCCTGATGTAGATTGTTTATAGAAGACTGAGTGATTCGATTTGCTCTTATTCATTCCAAGCATTTGTATTACCTGACTAAAATTTTTAAACCAAGTACGAGGACTTTATTTTAAACCATAAAGAGACTTTCAAAAATGACAAACTTTTCCATATTTCTCTTGAGGAACAAATTCAAGTGGTTGCTCTATATACACTTTCCTTTGGATGTCACCATGTAAGAAGGCTCTATATACATAGGAAGTAGAATAAATGAAGGCATATGGTTGATAAAAAAATAGGCAATGTAGACTACATCAACCTAAACTGGTTTTGAGAATGTGCATTTGAAATAAGAGTGCTCTGATAGTTTTAAGGAGATTACAAACTTTCCTTTTAGTTACAATATTTTGAGATGATGTGTCAATGCATGAGGATTGATGAAGAATAGTGGAATACCATTCTAGATCATATAGGTTTGGAACGATATTGAAAAATATTCTTTAACATTATCACTTCTCAAAGTATAGACAGATACGTTAAACTATATTTTTATTTCATTGCAAATAGTAGACAAGAATTTAGATTGACTTTTTATTAAATAAATCTACATCATATAAAAGAAAATTTCAACAAAACTAACAAAGTATTGAAACTCAATTTTGGAGACAAAAGGACCTGGACTCCTAACATTAGAATATACTAATCCAAAAGGAAAACTAGCTCATTTATTAACTTGAAGAAGTAAAGAAGGATGATGATGTTTGTTTGGCAAAGTGACAGAACTCGCAATACTAAGGCTATAACTTCTTTAATAAAGGTAAAAAGGGATATCTTAACTGACAGTAAGTTTCAAACAAAATTAAGACATCGGAACAAGCAACAGGTTTGGACACCTGGGTATCCAGAATGTAAAAAATTCCTAATTCAAGTCCTTTACTGATAATTTTCTTCGTCATAAGATTTTGAAAAGATAGTAATAAGGAGGAATAAGATACAATAATTAACACACGAGTGAATTTACTCGTATAATAAATTAAAGAAAAATCTTGGTAAGTTTAAGACCAAGGATAGTAATAGAGTGGGGTTAATAGTAGTGGAGTGGGATGAATAGTACTTTGTCGTAAGAAGTAGATCCATGAGCTAAAGTAACATGAGAAGTGGATGACTACTTTTAAAAAGTAGAAAAAAGGTTGGAGTTAACTATCATATGGTTTGAGGCACCAAAATGAATGACCTATTGTAAGGAAGAGAAAATAAGCCATGTAGGTGTATTACCTGAGTCAACAATTGCAATAATTGGGTGAGATGAATTTTTTAATGCTTCTTAGTACTAAGTGAATTTTGCAAATTCATTTGTAGAAATTGTAATTGTGTTCTTAGCAGATGAATCAGGAGTAGTTGTAGTAGCTAAATGAGATTTTTAATGCCTATTTTGTAGCTTCCAGCATGTGTGTTTGGTATGACGACTCATGACAATATCGACATATAATTCCCCCTGTATTTGATTCTTAATGCCCCAATTTTTTGTTCCTCCTCTATTATTATTCCTATGAGAGGACTTTCCCATGTCAAATCCATTATGCCGACTCATATAAGAGCATTAGATGTCTGAATATTAGAAGCAACAAATGCACTGTTACATGTACAGAGTATTCGAGTAAAGATCTTGTGTAGGAAGGTATCTTGATCTTAAACTAAGAGTTAAGACCAATCAAAAAGCTCATTATTGCCATTTGTTCCCATTGAGCTTGTTGGACTTATATTAGGACTAATTGGTAAAAAAAATATTTAATTCTTCATAAGTCTTTTTTAAATTCATAAAATATGCTTGAAGAGATTGTTCTTATTGTTCTGTTTGATAAAACTCATACATATTTCATAAGTATGAGAAATGTTTATTTTCAGAATACAAAAATCCTAAATAATCTATCAATTCTTTGCTTGCTTTAGTTATTTTAGGTAGGCCTGTCTTACTTCACGTAATTGATTCTAGTTTCCAAACTGAAATTATTGGTCACTAACATGAAGATCTTTCTGAAGGTTGGTCATTCCATTGGTGCATACATATCCATTGAAACACTAAGAAGGTGTCAAGATAAGGTGATGGCTATTTTTTGCCTCCATCATGGTTTCTGTATGCCATTATATCCTTGTCAAGACTTTGATTTAGATTGCTGTTCTGATTTTAGGTCATCTATTATGTGGGATTATATCCATTTCTGATGTTTAACCCACTATCAGAGAAGCAGCCTACATACAAGAAAGTTTCAGCGTAAGCTCTTTCTTTATCTTGAGTTTTGCTACTTCTCAAAAGCTCCTACTTCATCTTGCATTGCATACATTTCTGCTCATTGCTCTTCGCCCACAGAATCTTCTTTCCCTTATGAATATGTCCTAGTTGATGGACATGTGGATTACCTTATCATAATGTAGAAAACTTAAATTAAATAAAATTTCTTTGTTCAGCTCATCTAAGTTACTGTAATATTTATACTTCTGAATGTTCCCGTTTCTTTTGTCTGAAATTTGTGCTTATAGAGAGAATATTCCTTTTTAACTAATGTTGCATACATTTTCAAGGAATACAGAATTTACAGCATCAGCATATTTGTCTGTATTTCAGGTCGCCTGTTATATCTGCTCTACTTAGTTTCTGTATAGGATCCTTGGGATTGTTACCAAAGTGTGCTAGAAGATCACTTGTGTCGAAAACTATTGGAAAGTCATGGTCTGCCCCAGCCATCGACGCTGCTTGCAGTCATTTGCTGCGGGTATAGTTTACTAATTGTGTTATGTAAGAGCTGGGTTGCAAATCTACTTGCATGTTGAGTTTTGTCCTTTTCAAAACTAATGGCAGTCAGTCCTCATCTTTACACTAAGAGTTTGCATTGCCTAAATTTCCGATATGATCTGAAATTGAATTCCTTCTCTTTCATTTGTTAACAGTACCACACATTTCGGAATATGCTCTTTTTGGCACAGTCGGAATTCAGAGAGGTACTCTTGCTTATGAGTAAAAATCTAGCAAACTTTTGAAAAGTATTACATTTGCTGCTATCTTCCAACAAATTAGTTTGGTTTGGCCATATTAAGCTATAAAGGGGAACCTCACCCATCTTCCCTACCCCACCTCCCATAAATTTATACCTAGGCAGCAAAAGGATGACACCCTTCCGTGGCCACCTCCTTTGTTTCTGCTTTGCAGAAAATTCATCTACTTTGGTGCATTTGAAATATAATACTATTATGTCATTTCCTTTTTAAGAAGGCTGGTGCAATGGTGCAACCACACCTCCTCTTTTTACAAATTGTCTACAGTTGCGCAAGACAGGGTTCTTGAAAGATGATTATACAAGAATCCATATTTCGTTGACCACATTTGTGCACCTTCGTTGTATCTGGTAGCTTGTTGCAAGTTATGTATCCCCCTAAAAAATTGTTTTGCTTGCCAAATAAGGCTGGCTTGTGCCATCTTTTAGTGTTTAGTGACCTCCATCAATGTGAATTAAGGCTGCAACAACATTCTATGCACCTGTTTCTGGTGGAAAATATTATTGGTGGAACTTCACTTTGATCAAACTTGTAGATCGATTTTCATCTGTTTGTTTTGTTTACTACTTTGTTTCTCCACTTATAGGTACATTACAGAATATATTGCCTCTTCAACTCCAGCAGGAGGTTTAAGTGGGCAGCTATGCTCATCTAGAAGTGCTAACATATGTCTTCAACCTAGTGTTAACTACTTCGATTCTTTTATGTTAGCTTTCAGAAGCACCAGACTGGACATTCATGAGAGAAAATAAGCGTAAAATTACGTTCTTGTTCGGTGTTGATGATCACTGGGGTCCTCTGGAAATGTATGAAGAGGTAAGTGATAAATCCATGATTTTAGTTTTCTGTGATTTATTCTCTTAAGAACTTCACTCGGATATTGAGCATATTTGCAAACAAAGCTTATGCACTATAAGATTGGTATAGAGCACATGCTGTTTTCATCACGTAATGTTATTGTTCTTTCATTTTAAACTTGAAGATGTTAAAGGTAATACCTAATATCTTCTGTCAGTGTGGTGTGTAACATTTCAGTGCCCCATTAAGTTCAATATAATGATCTTTGCATTTCAATTTCAGAGGTTTAGTTCAAGAAAATTGGACATGTAGGTGTGGCCTAAAACATCAGTTTTAACACTTTTCCAAGCTATAGTGAAGAACTCATCTTTTAGCAAGATCAAATCTTGGCGAACTTATTTGACATGGTCATTACTCGTTCAATATAATGCGCCTCATTTGACAGTAATTTCTACCTTTGTGATAACTCTTGCGAGGTTAACGGTGGTGAAAAACGTGATGACCTGTTATTTCAAAAGAAAGCCATGCCGTTTCTATGTATATGGCTGACAAAACAAGTACTGGTTCCGTTACCCTAGCATGGTTGGGAGGAACTGGATAAAGATGTGAAAAATGAACAACTACTTGCATTGTTTAAACTGCAGTTTACTTGAATCACGCTGTAATACTCATTTGGTAATATCCAAGTAAATTCACTTCTATGTTGTGTGCAGATCTCTAAACAAGTTCCAGAGATTTGTATGTCAATTGAAAGGCAAGGACTTGCGCACAGTTTTTGTTGCACCGAGGCTGGCTCAGTATGGATTGCACGCCACGTAACAAGTTTGATAAAGAACATAAGATGAAAGTTGATGTCTCTGTCTCGTTTCTCACTAATTATTTGGACTGTTGTGAAGGAATTCTTTTGAATATAACAACTATTTACTCTCGCATTTTTTTTCGTTTGTATGCAAAATCTGTCATCTTAACTAACTGAAACATAAACGCCCACAGGACTTGAAGTGATGTAGCTAATACAAGTTTTTTAACATCCTAAAGTACAAATATTTACAAGGGTTAATTACCCTAAATTCTTTGCAGCTTGACTTTTTTTTTAAAGTTTAATCCTTAATTTCAAAAACCATCATTTACTTCGTTATACTATTGTTTTTCATCCATTTATAAAACTTAAAATTTTTAACATTATTGTTTATAATAAAATAAAAAATTGATAAAAAACTAGCAAAATGTTATGGTTTAACAGTACCATCAGGAGTAAGTAATAGTTTTAATTACTTAGAACGTGGCTTGCTTTGACTTCTCGCTACCTTTACTAACTTTCTAACACTCCTTTTTGTGGGAAAGAATTTTTCTGTTTCTTATATATTAGAAAGGAGTATACAGTCTTATATAGGACATTACAAGTAGGAATTTAAATGTCGAAAGTTTATCTAATGTAATATCTTAATTTAAGGGATTTCAAATTTATCTTATGTATTTACAACCTATCTATATCTAAGTATAATCTATTTACAGTTATTTAGTATCTTAAAACTCCCCTTCAAGTTGAGGAATAGATGTCTTCTATTCCCAATTTGTATACAGGATCATGAAAACTTGACCTATTCAACCTCTTCGTTAAAACATCAGCTACTTGATCTGATGGAACATAGGACATGCACACTAACCCTTCTTCCAATTTTTCTTTAATGAAATGTCTATTAATCTCAATATGCTTTGTCCTATCGTGTTGTTTAAGCTTATGAGCACTATTGTTGGCTAACTTATTGTCACAATAGAGTTTCAAAAGGGCGTTCCATTTGAATCTTAAATCATCTAAAATAATCTTCAGCCAGAATAATTCACACAATCCTTGAGCAATAGCCTTAAATTTTGATTCTATTGATGACCTTGCCACCACATTTTGCTTCTTGCTCCTCCACGTTATCAAATTTCCTCCAAGAAACATATAGTACCCTATAGTTGATCTTCTATCCACTATGGAACCTACATAGGCAACATCGATGTAAGCTTCTAAAGCAAGAGTATAATTTTCTCGAACAAAATTCCTTTTCCTGGACTGCCTTTCAAGTAATGTAGCACCCTATAAGCAGCTTGAAGATGAGGCTCTTTTGGATCATGAATGAATTGACTGAGCATACTTACTGAGTATGCTATGTCTGGCCGAGTGTGAGTAAGATATATGAGTTTACCAACTAGTCTTTGATACATCCTTTTATCAACAGCTGGTTCTTCTTTAGCTTCTCCCAACTTGTGGTTTGGATCCATTGGTATGGACACTGACTTACACCCAATCTTCCCTATTTCTACTAACAAATCAGTCACATACTTCTGTTGAGAAATAAAAATCCCTTTTGTGGAATATGCCACCTCAATACTAAAGAAGTACCTTAGTTTCCCAAGTTCTTTTTACCTCAAACTCTTTTTCTAGTCTTTACTTCAATTCATCATTTATAGTCATCATGATGTCATCCACATAGACTAGAAGTGCAGTAACTCCCCCCTCAGCATAATGTTTAATGAAGAGAGGGTGATCACTTTGGCTTTGTTTATACCCAAACTCTCTCATGACTTTTTCAAATCTCCTAAATCAAGCTCTAGGAAATTGTTTTAACCCATAAAGGGTCTTCCTCAGCTTGCAAACTTTGTTACTCGTGTCTCCCTCAAATCTTGGTGGGATGTTCAAATAGATTTCTTCATCTAAGTCTCTATGGAGAAATGCATTCTTCACATCATATTGTAGGAGCTGCCAATGGGCAACCAATGATAGCAGAATTCTCACAATGTTCATCTGTGCAACTGGGGCAAAATTCTTTTGATAATCAATACCATAGGTTTGAGTGTACTCTTTGGCCACCAATCTAGCTTTATATCTCTCAAGAGATCCATTAGCCTTATATTTCCATGTGAAAATTCACTTACAGCAATAATGATTTTCCTTTTCGATTTATCAACAATTTCCTATGTTCTATTCTTTTCCAATGCATTCATCTCCTCGCCCATATCATCCCTCCATTCCTTTTTTGACAATGCCTTAGAAACAATGTTAGGGATAGTAGTGGTATTTAAACTCATAATGAAGCTTTGGTAGGTTGGTGACAGAAGCTTAAGAGAAACATAGTAAGATAGAAGATAAAATGGTCGTTTAGTGCATTCTCTAGTTCCTTTCCTAACAACAATAGGTTTAAAACATTGTGTGTGTAAAGGTGAGTTAGATTTTACCATGATTTCATTTCCAAAGTCTGAGTTGGATTCTTAGACTTGTGTCAGTTCTGGAATGACCTTCCTCCTTGAATACACCTATGTAATGTTGGTTAGGACATGTGATGACATAGGCTTAGTAGTAGAATTGGGGAACTCAGATGTAATTGGTTCAGAAGGCTTGGTTGTTTCAAGCCTACAAGATGGAGCAGGAGGAACGTCAAGGGTTTTAAGTGGTTCAAAGGACTCATAAGTGCTATCTTCCATCATTGAAATCTCCCCCTGAAGAGAGGGCTTGGAGAAAAAAAGGTGTATTTTCTGTGAAGGTGACATTTGTAGAGATATGAAATTTCCTAGAAGACGAATTATAACACTTATATCCTTTTTGAGTAGGTGAGTAACTACGGAAGACACATTTGATGGCTTGAGGGTCTAGTTTGTCTCTATGTTGGTTATGAACATGAACAAAGGCGATGCATCCAAATACCCTTGGTGTGAGGCCATTTGAGGTTCTAAAGTGTGACTAGAAGCTATTAAGAATTTCTATGTGGCTTTTGTTGTCTAACAAATGTGATGGAAGCCTATTTATCATGTATATGGCTATAAGAACTGCCTCTTCCTAATATGATTTAGGGACATTCCTTTGAATGAGTAAGGCTCAGGTGGTGTTGAGTAAGTGCCCATTTTTTGTTTCTGCTACCCCATTTTGTTGAGGTATGTTAACATATGATGAATCATGGATAATGCCTTGTGATTGAAAGAAAAGTGACAAAGTCTGGTTGAAGTAATCTCTGGCATTGTCTGTCCTAAAGCTTTTTATTTAAACCCTAACTTGGTTTTGAATCATAGAGTGAAAATTAGGTATAACAAGGCTAACATTAGATTTTTGTTTAAGAAGAAAGGGTCATGTTACCTGAGTGCAATCATCAATTAAGGATACAAACTGTAGCCTAGTCAGATGCGGATTTTGAAAATTTTAAAGAAGGAGAGCTAGAAGAAGTCAACAACGTTTTCTTCATGGCTGAATTAGGAGACAATGAGGTATATTATTCTGACTCTAATATTGAAATTGATGAATTGAAAAATGCATATCATAAATTGTAATCAGTATAAAAGGTTAATAGTGAAGTATTTAAAAAAAAGATGAGAAGTCCAAGAGCAATGATACATCTATAAAGAGTAAGATTAAATCATTGGAATTTGCAAATGAGAATTTGGTGATTAGGAATATATAGCACCCCACTTTTGTAAGACACATACTCGACATCTTGAGTGATATCCGAGTCTGTGTCCCGTGAGGGTGGCGCGCTAACATACTCATTTTGATACTCAGACACTCGAAACTCAGTACAAATTTTTTCACACGTGTATGCGGAATTCAATAATAAAAAATTTGGGCCCACTTTTATTCAGAAATATTTTTAATCACAGCAATACAATCATCAGAATTTCAATAGCCATTTGACCCCATACTTTTATCTCATAAAACTCGAAATCACAATTATTTATTACACTTTGATCTATCTCTTTTGCAAAACATGTCGAATTGGAAAGTTATACACAACAAATATTGTAACACCCCACCCTCTCGAGACCCGACATACCGAGTGATGTCTGAGTGCGAATCTTGCAAGGGTGGCATGCTAGAGTGGTCAAACACTCAGAACTCAATATAAACTTTTTTATTTTTATTTTTTAAAAAGCAATAGAGGCATATGCGGAGATCAGTAATCAAAATCGGCTGGCCTAATCTTTTCTTTAGTAACATAAAAATCACATTTGTTAACACTACACTCCAATTCATTCTCATTTACAAACCTTTCTAATATGGAAAGTGATTATATGTTGAAACGTATTCAAATACACATTATACAAAAGTTGCGGAATACATAAATAAGAAAGTATAAATGCAAACGTCAATTGATCCCGACCTCTACCTCTTACTTGAATGCAGTGGCTATACTCCCGTTTATCCAACGGGTTAACTCTTTTGAGCCTTGAAAAATAGTTACAAATTTTGTATGAGTTTTGTGAACTCAGTGAGTGACCATCCTCAATAGCTCACTCAATCACAAAACACATATAGATCATGCAATCACTTAATTCACAATTCACATTCAGAGCAGTCACACAATTCAATTTGTTCATTTAAAACATACATATCAATTTTATGTGCAATGCATGTGAGACTCACTTTTATTTATTACTTTGTTGTGATCGAGTGCCTATAATTGTCTCGTATCCATTGTGACCATCGGGCTCATTGATAACTGTCCTATACCAGGCTCATTGATAACTATCTCGTATCTGTCGAGAATACCGGGTTCATTTGAAATAGTGAGCCTTTGGCTCTTAATCACTTTCTGAGCTCTTGACTCTTGTTCACATTCTGAGCTCTAAGCTCTTTTTCGGTGGCTATTTTGGTAATAACTGTTTTTATCTTTCATGCATTCATGAAATGGAATGCATCAATCTCATTTGCATATTCTCGTTCAATCACATTCGCATATTATCGAATCTTAGTCTGGCATTTAACATTAAAGTTGAGAATCATATTTTCATTTATATGCAAATGCACATTCAGAACACATTTATTATCGGATCGTGGTTCGGCATTTAACAATCAATTTATGTACACTTATTTCAATCAAATTCACATTCATAATCACTCAATACATCATATAAGCAAACAAACAATACAGTAAGACTATCTAGGTCTACTCATAGTACGCTCCAGATTAGCATTAGCTTCCATGATATGGAAACGTTTGAATATGGATATTTATCCTGCACATCAAAATTATGTAATACACACATTGCATATACACATTAATAACTTTGCGTAATTATAAGCATTCAGTTATGTACACGTGTGTATATGAACCATGTACAATGCATGTTCATGACAATCCTGGGTATATTATCAAATTTCATATCTTATGCTCATTTGCATCTCATAATTCAATCACTTATCATTTCTTTTCTCATATTACTTGCTCTTATTATCAATTTCTCATTCATTTAAACTAGATACACTTTACTCCTCTTTTTCAAATCACAAATTTAATCAAATGAACCACTTCATCTCCATTTTACACATGTCTTTGGTAATTTAACACCAACAATTAGCTCATTAATGTAATTGTAGCATTACAAGACCAAACAATTATCCAACTCTCATTTCAGTCCTATATCGCTTCCAAAAATTCAGACCTTTGGGTTAATCTTCTATGATCATTTTGATTAGTAAATGAAGTAATTTGATAACACTTTTTACTAGAAAAGTGTTCCCTATTTAAGTTTCTAATGACACCACAATTATTCAATTTGGCTCAGTAATTTGAAAGTTAAAATTCAAACATTTTCGGACTGTTCTCATTCTAAAACATTATACTATGCACAACTTCCATTCAGAAATTGAAAATCTTAGAGGTTGAATCAAAATTCAACTTCTCATATAATTTATAAACCTATGTCTCTAGTTTACTCCAAATTAAAAATTATCTCAGTAAAATAACACCAGTTCAAACTATTCCAACAGATTCCCTCACTTTCCTTCAATCAAACCTTTTCCAATCAATTTGGATTGCTGCCAATTTTTTGTGGAGAGATAGAATAATGTGTTAGGAATCTGTTGGCTCAAGGATCACTTCATTTGAAGGTCTGATAACAAAGTTATGGCCAAAAGAATCAAATAAGGTTTTGTCCTCAATCATATTGAACCTATTTCGGAACAATTGGCATATCTTTCTCTATATCAGATCCAGGTTATTCATACATGGTTTGAAAGAGAACTTTAGGATCTTCAACTTTCATAAAGACCTTAAAGATAGATTCCATCATCTAGAGGATCAAAATTGGACTAGAAGATGTAAGATGAACAGTACCCAGAAGAAGTTTATGAACAGTGCACAAAAGATGTTTAACAATTAACATAACTTTCTCTAGAGATATCAGATCAAGGCCATTCTTACATGGTTTGAAAGAGACCTTCAAGATCTACAACTTTCATGAAGACCTTGAAGATAGATTTTGTCATTTAGAGGGTCAAAATTGGATCAGAACATGTAAGATGAACAGTACCTAGAAGAAGTTTATGAACAATGCACAGAAGATGTTTTACAATTGACATAACTTTCTTTAGAGATATCGAATCAAGGTCATTCTTAGATGTTTTTAAAGAGGACTACAAGATCTACAACTGTCATGAGACCTTGAAGCTAGATTCTATCATCTAGAGGGTCAAAATTGGACCAGAAAATGTAAGATGAACAATACCCAGAAGAAGTTTATGAATAGTGCACAGAAGATGTTTAACAATTAGTATAACTTTCTCTAAAGATATTGAATCAAGGTCATTCTTAGATGGCTTGAAAGAGGACTTCAAGATCTACAACTTTCATGAAAACCTTGAAGATAGGTTCTATCATCTAAAGGGTCAAAATTGGACCAGAAGATGTAAGATAAACATTACCTAGAAGAAGTTTATGAACAGTGCACAGAAGATGTTTAACAATTAACATAACTTTCTTTAGAGATATCTGATCAAGGTCATTCTTAGATGGTTTGAAATAGAACTTTAAGATCTACAATTTTCATAAAGACCTTGAAGATAAATTCTATTATCTAGATGATCAAAATTGGACCAGAAGATGTAAGATGACCTGTAGCCCCCCTTACCGTAGGGTACACATCGGGACGCCCGAGGGTCGCTCCGACACGTATCCCACGATAAAGGTGCACTACCGAACAGTCTGACTAATAATCCTCATGGCATCGCAATAATAAAATCACAATATAACAGAAATCACTAAATTTTAAAAACCATAATATAATCTTGATACAGTCATCCAATAGCAGAATAGACAAGTCTATCAGTCCCCTAAACAAAACCCAA
>JANIPM010000004.1:54210413-54220677 GCA_027478405.1 Erythroxylum cassinoides
ACAATCATCATCATACAAATATAAGATTAAAAACAATACAAAGTATTTAAAACATTACAATTTCAATTTTCATTATATAATAAATAATAATTACATTAAAACATCCAATAAAAAGAACAATAAATATTCTTAACTCTCAAATTATTACAATTTACAACAAGAATTCGTGATGAGAAAGCAATCAAATAAAAATTAAACTTGAAACAAAAATATTTACAATTATATTACATATATAGAAATTAGCATATACATAAAGATAAGTAAAATTAAAAGAAGAAGAAAAACAAAAACCTGGAACGAAATTCAATCGTCTACGGGAGGATGCCCGCTACAACTGCACTAATTCCAGTTATCATTTGATATAAAATCCTCATTATTGATAGGAGCTTTATCATCATTATCAGTCAAATTTAATGCACCAATTAACATGTTAATAATTTCCCATCCAAGATTATCTTTCAAGTCATTGACATCTACCAAATTCGGTTCTTCAGAAACCCAATCCACTAAAAGATCAATATTATCAATAAAAATTGGATCAGTTGAACTATTTGTGCTATTGAGACTCCTAATAAACAATAAAATTTAATTATTAAAAAATTTTAAGAAATTATATCGAAATTAATAATAATAATAACATACATTTTCGAAGCTTTAAATTGTAACGAACAAAAATCAAATCATTCAATCTCTTATGCTACAATTTATTCCTTTTCTTAGAGTGGATAAATTCAAATGTACTCCAGTTTTGTTCACAGCCTACTGCACTCACATATTGACTTAAAATCTGAATTGCAAACCTTTTCAATTATGGAACATAATTTTTGAATTGATCCCACCTAAGAAACTATAATTTATAAGATAACAAAAGTAACATTATAAACAAAATAAAGTGATAATTAATTCTCAACAAATAAGAAAAAGGAAACAACTAATACTTAGAGAAAGTTTTCTTCTTTGTTGAATAGCAATCGATATTCTAAAATTCCCTTAAGACAACTTATAAAGCTTCATTTATGAGCTTAAGAGATTTTGCATTGCGTCAATGTCAACAATTGTTGTAATAGTTAAAAGCATTCCTCTATTAACTTTAACTTACTTAGTAAAATCCAGTCTAAAATAGACATTAGGATTCAAAAATATCCCAGCTGCAAACAACGAAGAAGAAAGTTGTCTTTTCCTTCTCTCATTAATGATTGAGAGATATGATATGTACAAAGAAGATCTATGTTTCAGATTGACCTTAATTGCTTCCATCGCTATCTCTATAGCATTAAAAAAACCTATTGTTGGCTTTTCTTCACTATCAGCCAAGTAAAACACTTTCACAAAAGGCTCACAAACTCAGATAATAAATTGACATTGAGACCATAATTCTCTATCTTTTAACATAATTATACAAACCTCCACCCCAGCATTAGACCTAGCATGCTAAGATGTAATCCACTTATCATTTTTAAACATTTGTCTTAACTCTTTCTTCATCATAACAAAAGACTGAAGTGATAAGAAATTTGTTGCAAATCTTATCATAGTAGGATGACACAGATTTCTATCATTGGTAAACTCCTTTCTCATTAAATTCAATACATATGCACAATTATAGATGAACTTGGTCACCTTTTTAGCTTTCTGCATAGTTTCATTAATAATAAGAAAATACATGGGATTCCCTATATTCTCCAACATTAGGTCAATGTAATGTACAACACAATGAGTCAAACAAAAAGAATTACTCTTGTTCTGTAACCATTTTCCTGCCACTTTATAAGCGAAATCATTGTCAGTAATAAACTGAATAATGTTTTCAGGCCTTGTTTCATTCATAACTTCATCAAATATCTCAAACAAAGTCTCAATATTCCTAGCATAATTTTATACTCAATTAATTATTTACCTAAAGCCAATACCCAAATACTAAAAATGAAACACCATTTCACAAATTTTAAAAATGTATCAATTAATTATTTAAGTCTTTGCATTCTCGGTTTTAAATTTTAATTTAAGTTGTTTCAACTTACAAACTTTCAGTTGAATCAATTCATATCATCATAGATTCACATCATATGCCGTGCATTTCATTCATTAAAAAAACTTAATATAAATTTCTCTTAAACCAATCCACAATCAATGAAGCAAACCAAAAATAAACCAAAACAAAATTGTGAATCATTCAACTCCAATATCTAACCAACGCAAATCACAAATCCAGTTCAGAATTTAATTCCAACTTTCAACTTTCAAGTTTCAAGTTTCAAGTTTCAAGTTTCAACCAATTCATAATTTAAAAAAATGCAATTAAGCAGAAAAATTGAAAAGTAAAAAAATACCCAAAAGCTAATTCACAGCTTGGGGATTTTGGGTTGGGTGATGGGTTGGGTTTAGATTTGGGGAAAGCAATGTTACGACAGTGGCGTGAAGGAGGTTCAGACGTTCAATGGTGGCGACAGCGTGGTGTGGTGGTCCTCGTGGAGGAGGGTTGAAGACGATGGCGTGTTCGTGACTTCACGTGGAAGAGCTAAGGAAGGCTGAAAATGGTATAATGCTGGTATGGATAGGGGAGGCAAATGACAGTCGCCAGAGAGGGAGCAACACCACTGAAGATGGAGAGGATAATGAAAGAGAGAGAATGAAGGTAAGTGAGAGCTAGTGAGAGAGAGTGAAAAAATTCACAAGAAGTAGAAGGGTTCAGGTGTGTGGAGGCACACAGGGGGGTCTTTTTAGAATAAAATTTTTTCATATTTACAAAATAGTCCCTATATTTTTAAAAGTTACAGTATCGACCTGTAACACCAGGCGATACCGAATAAAAACTCACAGTACCAACCAGTATCAAAGGTCGATATCAAAAACATGAATACCATACCGATCAGTACGGAACAGTATTCATACCGTTGGTTCTAATAGTGAAGCATAACGACAATTTGTCTGACTCTATTTTGAATTATACCTATATTGTTACGTACAAAAATATTATAGCTGTTCACAGCTGTAACTAGTATAAAACTATAATCGTTTCTCTCACAAGGAAGGATATATGAATAGCTAATGTGTTTGTGTCTCTCTCTTTCTCTCTAATGTTCTGTATTCTTCTCTCTTCTTTTTGGACCTTCTCTTTTTCCTTCTCTCCTTCTCTTTTCTGTTCTTCATTTTTATTCGCAACAAATGGTATCAAAAAAATTGATTCTGCGTGAAATTGAAGAAAACATGAAAAGCTTGATGGAAGCACAGAACAGAAGTGAGAAAATGCTTTTGGAATTTCAAAGTAGGAATGAGAAAATGTTTCTGAAAGCTCTAAACAAAACAAAAAAAAATGGAGAACTTGTTGTAGCTTAAAACTGTGGTGACAAAATTTTTGAAGTGACAAGAAGTGGAAGTGGGAGCTACTATGGCAATTACTTCGAAACTCATGAATTGAAACGAGCAACCTATGCAAGAGGAGGACTACATAAAGTCTTTGGCCGTGGAGTCCAATGCTTTCATGAACAGCAAAGACGTCACCTCTGATGGTTCCTTAGTCATCCCCTCTCCCAATGAACCTGGTAAGATCGAGATGTACTCTCTAGCTTTCTACGCTGCTTGTACGGCTAGTGGTCTTCTTAGTTGTGGTCTAACCCACATGACGGTTGCTCTTCTTGATTTCGTTAAGAGTAACATGTAGATTGACCCTGCAAGGTATAGAAGCATTTCATCTAGTTTGAAATTCTATTAAATGAGCAGATTGTGAACTTTACAGGTGGTTACATTGCTGGAGTTTTCTTTGCGATTATGTCTCATTATGATAATCTATTCTCCTTCCTCTATGATGCTAAAGGAGCAATTGCTGGTGATGTTAAGAAGAAGATGGGTGATGTAAAAAAATTAAGATTATTCATTTTTTTATCTATTCTGTAAACCTCCTTAACCTTGGGAACAAGATTTTCTAAAGAAGAAAGAATTGTTATATATAAAAATGTTATAGCTGTTAAACAGCTGTAACTAATATAAAACTAAAGCAGTTTCTGTTACAAAGAAGGATATGAATTAACTAATGTCTCTCTCTGCCTCTCTCTCAAATTTTATGTTCTTCTTTCTTCTCTCACTTTTTCAGTTTTAGTCGCAACATATATGGTAGATAGCATTATTTTGACATGACTCTTGGTGCTTTAATCAGTAACAACAAAAATCATATCAATACAGAAATGATATTTTTCTGTTGTTTTGCTTTAATCAGTAACAACAAAAGTCATATCAATAGGGCTTTCATCGGCTTGAGCTGGAAGTGGACTCGGTGGGGGTGCATCAGCTCCTATCTTCTGTGACCTCCCGCTCTCAGTCAGGCAACCTTCTAGTCATGGGTATCCGGGAACTTCTCAACCGGAACTGGTCAGTTATTCATCGGCATGTGTACCGAAAGGGCAACAGATGCGCGGACTGACTCGCTGCTCCGACAGGTCAGGACGGCATTGGAGTCACTTATTTTGATGTTCCACCTTTAGGGTGCCATTGTCATCTTTTAGAGGATATATCGGGGATCTGTTTCCCCCGACGCATTTAGCTATCGATGTTCTCTTTTCCCTTTAAACAAAAAAAAAAAGTCATATCAATACAGATATGATATTTTTCTGTTGTTTCATTGCTAACAAAAACTTTAGGACTTCATTAATCTGGGAATAACATAAGATCAATTGTAATAAAATATTTTTGACACAAGAAGTAAACTAACACTATCTGCAATGGAGATTTATTAGAGCTTGACAAATAAAGCCATTGAAGCTAGTAATCTCGCGCCAGTGGGATTGAAATTGTCGCAGGGCTTGAGTTTTCAGGATATCTATCATATCCAAAGTTGGGATAGAAATATACAATTTTGTTTTTATGTTCTCAATTGCAACACAAATTATATACACATGGACAAGCAGCTCTTACCCCAAAAAGTGATAGTGTGCATCCTTATTCAGTTCATCTTTCTTCTTGCAGATCTTTAAATCTTGTACACACGAGTTCCACAATGCAATCGTTTGACCACCCAGAGATCAGAAGTCAAAACTGCAAAACCGTTCCTATCATAATTGAACGTCATTTTAGCTTCAGGCCTGAATACAAGTCCGATAACAAAGCAAGGGCTTGCCATAGCTGTGAAGCACCCATACCTCAAGGTATGTACCTGCAGGACTAATACTCGGTCTGACCTTAAGCCACGCCGAAGAAATCATGCGATGGATACGAGATACATACAATTAAAACTAGAAACTATCCAATTGGTGAAGAGAAACCAATAAATTTAGCATTCAAGTCTGTAGTTTGTACAAAGTCCTGCTCAAAACCAATGACAGTAATACCAATTACTGTACCTATTATCCAAAGAGGAATTCTTCCAGTAGTATTGGCCATGCCATTACACAGTAACTGATACGACCCTCTCAATTCCTTGCCATCTGGATAGGATTGCCTCCTTCAGCTGTGGCCCTTCCTCTTCTCCCGGCAACCCACCAATCTAGAACAATGCAGCTTTTCAATGGACAATACTAGCAACAACATTTAGAAGGATTTTGGGTTACAAGGTGGGATATCCTACCAAAGATAGTATAATTGACCGTTGAGACCTTACATGCAACTCCATATTCATGAACACTGCAGCTAATACAACTGCTATTGTATAACAACTCGCAATTAGAAAAAGACTTGAAATACCCCCTTTCTTTTGTTCAATTAATCATAATTGCAATATAGACCATGTCCAAAATTGATCATATGAATGTATAAGTGCAAATTGTCAAGGGAAAGAAAGGAAAAGGGAGGGGGGTGCAAATGCTGCGCCCAAGCAACAGTTTCAGCCAGCAATGAAATTCAGACCAAACTGCAGTGCTCTTTCGCACTGATCTTGCAGACGTATCCTTCCTGGTGCTCCTTTTTATTTTTGGATTCTCAATACAGTTTTGCAATCTCACAACAAATGAAGTTCCGGCTAGCAATTACTATTAATCACATACCAGCATGGAGTTGCAATGAGCTCTTCGTAGACCTGTCCTTCAATTGCTTTCCAGTTTCCACAATGCCACTCAAGCCGAAGGTAATTATGGTCCTCCATTCAGATTTTTGTGAAATGGAGCAAATAGATGGACAGTTCTTTTATGCCTTTTAAGATTGGTATCTCAGTATAATTCACTCTCGAGAACCCACAGTATGAACTAGAAAATTTTGTATTCAAATGACTGAGCTCTGATGAATAAAAGAAGAATTAGTAGAAATTCTCATAGGAGAAGCGCAAAGCAAATCTATTTTCAGAAAAAAGGAGATAAAACAGTAAAGCTATATAGTGGCTAGGAAGGCCCCGGAGATTCTTTCAATTCTAGTTTAAAACTGAAAAGCAGTTGCTGAAGAATTCAAAATGCTAAGCCTAGCAGGCCAACATGTCAAGGAAGATTACAAATATCCAATAGCAGCAAATAATTCGAATGATAGTGGGAAACCAGTTATTATTTATAAAGAGAAGAATACAAAATATTAAACAGTATACTAATCAGGGTTTGGCTACTGGAAAGCGAACTTACTGGCAACCTCTATCTTGAAACAATATATACCACAAATCTAATTTCCATAAATCAAACCAGACAAACTTCTTCTTTTTCCCTATCGTATATCATAAGCAGCAAAGGAAAGAACCATGCATGTTACAGAAAGTACAGACAAATGCAACAAGAAAAGCCTAAGACATCAAGAAAGAGACAATCATCACCTTGAATATTGAAGCTCCTCCCGAGAAGCAAAATTGGTAGCGTGCAAATTACTGCACCAGTCATCAATAATTCTTGTCAAACGTCTTACCCAAATCTGAATAAGCAGCAAATCACTGATCAAACCACAGCTACTGTATGCTATTAAGGATTGATATTGACCTTACCATCTTCCAGGCATCAAAGATATTTGTACTAATAAACATCCATCCAGGCATTATATATATGTATTACGCATGTATAAATACATATATATACGTAGATACATACACACACATACACAAATATATATATGTACCACTATACCAAGAAAGCATGATCAATAAAAAGAACGCTTTAAAGGTGGTCTAAAAGCTCCATAAGCAATAATAACATTATCTTTGAGCAGTAAGCAGCTCGCGTTAGTAATGCAAAAGTAATTTGTGATTCATCACACAGTAATCATTTGCCAGTTTCGCCTTTGCTCATAAGCAAAAAAGTTGCGAATGCAGTCATAAAACATCTAATGCTTGACGTACTTATATCAAGACCTAGGTTTTGGGGCCAAGCCCAAATTTACCATATCACATGAAGTCGGCTTAATTTTTTCATACAACTGCTTATCGTCATGATCCTGAAAAACCATCAATCGGTTCAGTCTCGAGTCTCCACAGAGGTAACACAGACAACCACCATACTCATATGACCCAGAAGCAAATTCCTGAGCAAGAACCAAAATCCACAATACTCTTGTAGGCAGGAAATCCTACTACAAACCAGAAAATTTGTTACTGGGAATACGAATATAAAAAAGGTAAAGCTGAACCAGAAGGACTTTGTCTTTCCCCTAAAGAGCACATGTTTATGAAAGTTTTTTACCTGGAAAATTGCCACTTTTCAGTAAAGCAATATTAAGAAAAATGGAATGCACCTATAATTAAGTAAACAATAAACTCATATAAGAGCATTTTTAGTTCCTTTTATATTTGCAAGAAGATATCCAGAGCATGAGGAGTTCCAACTTCAAAAATCTAAGGTTCAAATTCATTCATACAGGCGGCAGAGGGGCATAAAGTTTAGCATGTACCTTCTAATGAGTGTATATAGCTTACAAGCATTTGAAAAAAAGGAACCAAAATAAAGAAATCACTATACTCTAATACCAACGATCACCAATTAAGAGAACACCAGTAAGCAGGACTAGAAATCCAGCCTGAAGTTCACTTCAAGACCACAGCAAAAAGTCGGCACGCTAAAAGGCAAATGAATTGCCAATTATCCCCCATGAATGAAAGACTGTAAGTTTGGTATTTTTACCACAAAAGATGATGAACTAAAGAACAGCAGCCAACCTACCTATCTAACCAATTAAGCCCCTCGCCCTGTCACCATCGCAACAAGTGCAAGTTGGCAACATTCCACAAAAGGAAAATCACTTCATTTTTTCTGGTCTGCGACTCTGTGCTTGAAGCAGTTGAATCTTGAAAGAAGATTGTGATGAAACTATTGATCCAGTCCAAAAATAAGAACCAATTGTATGGTCTATTATTCTAAAGCTAAACCTCTCTGGCTAAGATCAAGTCACATGATTAGCAAAAAAATATCTCATATCAAACATGAGGAGCGAATGTGCTACTCCAAAGAACGGTCCGATAAAAAACACCAAAGCCTGCATTTGATCAAAGATGGAAGCTTGTCACTGGTCCTCAAACTAGCTCTTTGTAAAGGTATCTTATCATAACAAATTTTCATATCCGTGATTGCAGTGGTAAAGCGCAGTAAAGCAATACCGTTTATCAAAATATTCTTACAAGTTCGGATCGTAGCCACAATCCCAGAAAAACTATAGCCAACAGCTTAATATCCTACCCAATACAAAGCCTGCTAAAAATTTTATGTTATTTACACCGATTCTTAAATCGGTCAACCCAATTATGGTATGTAAAAATGTTGCAATTGTCGAAAAAAAAAACACTCAACAAAAACATCAGACATTAAGCAAACCAACAGGACAAATGCAGGGAAATGAAAAAGATTTAAATCCGTAACTAGCATTAACGCTTGATAAGCACCAACATGTTTACAGAAGACCCAACTTCTAAAGAGAGAACGAAAGAAAAAAATCTACAAATCAGACAAGAAGAGATTCAAGAATAAACTTCCAGACCATACAAAACATTTGCGTACTTCTCTAATACTCCACTGCCTTCATCATCAAAATACTTCTCTCTTATCTTCCGAAACGCATGTAAGGTCAACAAGCTATCTGACCCTGCTTGGTGACTCTTACCCGCAACTCGCTCCACGCTCAGTGTCTTGCAAGCCCGATCTAAACCACCATACAAATTCGCTGAAAATCGCATCAAATGCTTAACATCATAAACCCTTGACCCAAAGAATATTCCTACAATGTTCAGAAACTCGGTTAATGAATTCGGTAGAAGCCTTCGAGTTAAGCACTTGACTAAATAACCGAAATCGTAAGCGCCATGAAATGCGACCCATTTCACGGAGTCGTTTAGAACGAGTCCCGAAGACATCATCAACTCGGCGAATCTCCTCGAGTCAACTCCATAATGCCGATTCTTCTCGAAATCAATCCCCTGGCGCCTCAACAACTCGATGGAGTCATGCGCGTGGGCATCACGCGCCACGTCAAAATCCCTAAAATTGAACTCCCAAATGAAACAGTTGTCCAATCCAAGATCCGGCAAATTGCCGTCTTCGTCGGCGATTGTGAGCCCGATTTGGATCAAATTAAGATGATCGACGTTGGACTTTAGGTTGAAGTAATGTTCGTCGGGATCATGGTGCCGGTTGTAAGGGTCCTTAGCACCTCGCCGGAAAACGACACCAGGAAACTCCGTATCCAGTGACACGACGGTGTACTTATCGATCGCCGTCCGGATCAGGTCAATTTCAGCGTCAAGATTATCGGCCCAAACTGAGCGGATGACGACGGGTCGCGGCGGCGGTTGATCGGCGTCGGACATGATTGATGACGATCCTATTCTGGTTTTCTATTTTTAGGAGAAAATGGTTGGAATAAAGTAATAGAGTGAGAATGCAGAGAGAGAGAGACAGTAAAACGACACCAAGAAGCGTAGTTTTATAGAGAACGTGGTGCGTGGGTTTCCTCTGCATCTTCCTTTCTGGTGGCGACCAGAGAGATAAAAGGCGGCTTTTGTTGCGTTGGGTTTTTTTGAATTGTTTGTTCAATTAATTTTATTTGTTTGTTATTATTTATTAAGCAATTAAAGTAATTAAAAAAGCAGCAATAATTACGTTGAGAGGCGATGATGGAGGAGTTAGTGGGGTGCGGCCCACGTTCGAAATTTAAATAAATAAATGAAATAAGCAATTATATATCTAATTAGATATTTAATTCATTCAAACCAAGAGAACTAGGTTTCAGATGTTGGCCCAACTTCTTATTCACAATCACATGGGACGGTCATTTGTTCTTGTCTGTAAAACACGCATGCTCATTTTGCACGTGTCTTCTCTAATAACTTATCCATTCATTAAATAGGTTTTTTAAACAAATAAGAAAGAATCCCAATAAAAAA
>JANIPM010000004.1:54230799-54245392 GCA_027478405.1 Erythroxylum cassinoides
ATATTGATCCTTATTTATTAAATATCTCATATTTAATCATAAAGTTTCTCAAACTTTACAATCAAGTCCAACTTGATGAAATTAACTTTGTTCTCTACAACCCATTCTATATGTGAGATCCATTAGGATCTCAAATATGTTGGCAATGATTATAAAATCTAATTTTAATTTACATTTAAAATTAAATAAATTAAAACTCCCTTTAATTTATCTTTAATTTTCCAATTAAACAATTTATAATTATAGATCAAAATTGGAGTATAGCAACGCATCATGACTACCCAAATATTTAGAAATGTCAAAGTGGTTTTGACTATCCTTTCCATGCATAATTTTCTGTATAATTTAATCATTTCATTATACAATGTTCCGATTAGACATAGAGCATGAAATTAATGTCTACTCTATTTTGAGTCTAATCATATTAGTTCACCGCCATTAGCTATCGATTCAATTAATGACATTTGTAAACTATTTACAAAGCATCATTTTACCTTGACCAAGGATTTCTTGAAATAATACTAATCGAGAACAACAAAACATTCTCCCCAATTGCTTTAGGGTGATGAATTCTATCTTGATCACTCAACTATCCCCATATAGTTCATGCTACATCTAATGACTACCGATTAAATAACCTATGATTAAATAGATCATAAGTAGTATCAAAACAAAACAAACCCCATATAAGATAACTTTGATGACCTCAAGTCAAAAAATCACTTATACAATCATCACAATGAGAATTCCATAGACATACAAGTAATGTTCTAAATGGATTTTTCATATCAAGTTTGTTCAATGAACTGGTTCTCTAGCAAGCACCTACACGTTTGTTTAAATATCTCTATATTTTAACCTATAAAATCGACTATTTCCTTCATTAAAAAAAACAAAATGTGCTAACCTTTTTATATTATATTAATGCCTAATCTTAATAAAACAATGACTAGGAACATTTAAAAATAATATATAAATCCAATATAAATCTTGTAATTATAATTTCATTTACAATGTTCAATTATCCCATAGACTGTATCATATACATCTAAAAATGTATAAAATAAAAAACACCTTTAAATAATCTGTCACTAAATTACAACTAAAAGAACATTTATCCCATAAACTGTATCATATACATCTAAAAATGTATAAAATAAAAAACACCTTTAAATAATCTGTCACTAAATTACAACCAAAACGTTTTAGTGTGAATCGAATATGCAGCCTCTTGTTATGGCTCCATATTTCACGTTTTAAAATGCAAGAATATCCTTTCGAGTTATTACGAAAATTCTACAAATGTCATATTTCAGAAGCTTGATATTTAATCCAATCCCACCGACACTCGCCAGGTTCATTGCTATTGCTAATGACCAATTTTATGCCCCAACAATGAACAAATTTGAGGATTGAATCTTTCGAGCCAAACAAGCCGAATGGCACGGTGGAAAACGCAACTCCATGAAGCACTTTCCGGCAGTAGTTAGAATATGTGAATAAGAAAATTGAAGGTGCTGATAAAAGCTTGAGGAATTAAATACTTGACGTCCATTATATTTGACATATAAAATAACATCAATCAAACAGCATCCCTGCATTACAGTTACAGAAAAGTCAACAAGAAAATGACAATGAAGCCATGGCGCAGCAGAAACTGGAGAATCCTTCTCAGGCATTCACCCGTATGTTTTTAGTTCTCACAAGATCGTTACAGGATTACAAACTATATATTCCATATTGCTAAAAGCAATATTGTCCACAATGACCATTAAAAGCTAAAAATATGTACCCTCTGGAGGTTGAACCAGTTTTCGGTTGTGCGGAGCTGCCATCTCCTTCTTGAGCTGAGTGAGTATATCCTCCATAGTGTATTCTCTTTGCCAATTTGCAAGAACTCCAAACTTCTTTGGTTCCACCTGTTGTAATTCCATGTTATGAGAATCCAATCATCCAACACAAACTCCACCAACAAGCCAATGAAGTACAAACATAAATGAAAAATCATGTGTGGGAGAATCCAGAATCAACTTTGTAGTACATAGGACAACAGGGTGAATAAACAAACATGAATAGAAAGATGTTATAGTCATTAAATGACCAGAATCAGACTCGGCTGCTAAAGTAGTACCTTTGAAAGTTTACCAACGAAGGCAACAAAGGCGAAAGGAATGATGAATAGTTTATGCTTGTCTTCAGTTTATATATTCATTATTAGTTACTGCCATATGCAGCAGGGTAGTTATTATGTTTAAAATATTGCAAATTTAAATCTGCTATTTTTAGGGAGGTTAGTTCTTAGCAATTTTATCTATAAACCTTAAAGACAATTAAAGACAACAATAATAGGAGGTATTTTCAGAAAAGTTGTTGAATCCTTTTACTCTTGGAGATCGTTGGGTTCTATGTGACGAGCCCAAGCTTTCATACCGTAAAAATAAGTCAAGAAGGAAAATGAAAAATCTGGTGAGCTAGATATAGGGAACTTGATCATACCAAAAGACAACAGGCTCACTATGAAAAGATAAATACAAGGCCATGTCACCATAAAACCATAATAAACAATGTGTCCAATGTGCTGAAAAAAAAGAAGACACAAGTGTGTGGAACATACCACTCCAGTTTCATGGTTAACACATGTCATGTTGACTCGAGAATGAAAACGGACACTTGGTGGCTTCTCTGGGTAATCTTTGTCACAAAACAGCTTCAACTGATAAATACGACCTTCATGAACGGTCTAAGAAAGATGAAATTCAATTATCAGGCAACCAAGATTCTGAGGGACCAAAAACATTGGCAAGAATATAAAATTTCATTCTACAAATAAGACTCATTTGACACATCTTACACATAAACAAAGATTGACCCTTCTACACCTACTACTTGCACTCTATAAATAAGGACTTGGTGAACAATTCAGTCTTTAACATATTAACCCTAAAAACAATTGATACATCAGATTTAAACCACATATGATATCAAACCATTTGATGCCTGCTTACATCTTACCAAGAGCCACATATCAATCATCATACTTCACATTGCTCAAATGGTAAAGTAATATAAACAGAGCTCAGCTATGATGAATCTAAATGAAGAACTATGTTGTTGCTTTATTCAACAGACATTCCAAACCTCCTTCATCTACTACTGAGATTAAAAATCTTAATACATGGAGACCCTACTCATGTAACCAACCACCCCTTTTTTTTTCCAAACACATACATACAATAAAGTAAAAAATAGAGGAACTTAACATGACAAAGGTTAGTCTGCCAAACTATAATAACATGGTTAAAGCCATATGAAAATCGAATGCAGAACCACCTTATAGTTTGGGTCTATAGGCTGATGAAATTAAGCGTGCCCCCTTTCCTTGTCACAATGAGGCAATGGCTAATCTACTATGTATCCATGTGCATTACATCGGTCCATATAAATAGCATAAGGTCCATATAAATGACATATGCATGTACATTCTCAAGCACAATATTTCATTTTATAGAATCATTCAAATAACAATTTTCACAACAATGCTCATCTGCTAGGAAAAAAAAAAAGCATTTACATTGTGAGGCCCAATTATAGTGCCTGTCCAAGAGCGCATATAAATATCATCCCCATCATCCATCCCATAGCTCACAGTGCCATCGCCAATACCTTTTTCTCCACGTTCAAGTTCCTCCAGTAGTCTGAAGTTCCGAGGGACTGCAAAGAAACTTAAACACTGAATGATAAAGCCCTGAAACTCAACTTAACGCCAACATACTGATAAGCATAGTGGTGAACAATTAACTAGACTGAGACATAGTTAATCTTTGAATTGATACAGTTTTATTGGAGCAGATAACAAAAAATGTACGAACAACTATATTAGGACCATTGAACATGTTAGAAATAGAATCTGAACTCATTTCCCATAAAGCAGACAAGAAGGACTAAACTATATGTTTCAGAAAACTGAACAACAACCAAAATCGAAACTCCCAATAACCAAGAAAAGAATCCAAGTTCCATTAACATACCATTAATTAATAACAAATTCACATCTGTCCACAATTAATGACCACAGAGAGCTTCCACAAAATATCTGATACATAAAAGAATTTCACCATAAATAACAGGCATAAAAGCTAAGTAAATAAGAAAGAGCCCATAAACCCCAAATTGAAGAACCAAAAATGCCCATAGAAACCCGCCTCAGAAAACCGCTAAATGCACAATAAAACCTCAACCCATGATCATAATCCGAATAAAAACCAGAGATCAGGGGTTAAAAGAAAGGCACAACAAGAATGTGTAACATTACAAGATCGAGGGACTAACCCACGACACTGGATCCTCCCGAGCCAAGCGTCATGGGTGGTGAAGTATAGTTGGTCTCGTGGGAGAGATCTGATCGAATATCTATCTCTCTCTCTCTCTATATATATATGTATGTAGATATACGCAGAGAGAAACTGGGAAATCTAAAGATTGACGATGAATAGAAAGCTGAGAACAACAAAGGAAAGGGTAAAAATGCAAGCCACTTATAGTGGGGTTTGAGGTTCCATTGGCATAAGGTGGACTTTGTCTTTTATTGATATCTCATTATATAATCTATTTATTTATTCTTAAATATTTTCTCTTATAGAAAATATATGGTCACAAATTTGAGAATTACTCTTATGCATATTAAAATCTCTAATTTTTCTATAAGCACGATGATATGAATATAATAAAAGCAAATACGTATACATCAAAAAGTAAAATAAAAATCCATCTGTTAAGAGACATTTAGGATATAAGAATAATCCAGCAACAACAATAACAATAACTTAGATGAAGTTCTACCAACATGTGAAATATGAAAAAATCTAATATATAATATGCAACCTTACCCTTAATTGATATTGAAGTTGATTTTAATAGATTTCTATAAAAAGATAAATATATACATGTTAAAATAATAAATTAAAAATAAACATAAACATAAAAGATAATAATACTAGTAAAATAAAAATATAAAAAATAAAAATAAGTTAAAGAATAAAATAAAATAAAATAAGTAAATAAATAAATACACAAAAAGAAAGAAAATTAAATAAATCAAACAAGTCACTATAAGAAAATATTTAGGCTAAGTAGGAAAATACTTAGTCCAGGAGGTCAGTACTAAATATTAAATATTTAGGCTAAATACAGGGCATAAGATTCGAAAGAAAATATTTAAAGACCTATGAGAAAGATAATGACCTCTTTATGTGAGATCATTTATCTATTTTCTAGCATGTCAAAGTTTTTTATGAAAGATCATGTCCTCGGTAAGTTCCAACAGAGTCATATCCGGTGCTTCTTTTGTCTTCTTATAGTAAATACAATTTTCTCTCATTTTTTATTGAAAAGTTATGATGTCTCCTCCGAACCACTTAAGCTTTGACTCTCTTAATTTTTTATTAATATTATCACGTTTAGTTTATCTCTTATCATTACATTATTAACCTTATTTTTCTAGTAAAGTTGCACATCTAGTAAAACATCCTCATCTCTGTCACCATATTAGTTATGACCATGCACCTGGTTAATGGGTCAATACTCTATCCCATAGAGCATGATTGGCCTAATCGTTAAACGATATAATTTACCTTTGAGTTTGAGTAGTATTTTTTCCACATAAAACTTTTGATGCATTTCTCCATTTAAGTCACCCTGATATGATCTTCATCATTCTCTCCATTGGTTTGGATAATAGGTCTTAGATACTTAAAATACTCTTTTGTGGTATAAACTTTAAATTAATCTATATTTCCATATCAGAAGCCACCCTAGCTATGGCCCAAAAATTTACACTCTAAACACTCAATCTTAGTTTTGCTCAATTTAAAGTCCTTCGACTCTATCATATCTCTCTAAAGTTCTAGAGTAATATTGACATCCTCTTTTGTCTCATCAACGAAAACAATCATCAGTAAATAATATATATTAAGGCACATCTCTTTGGATATTCTTATTAAGCTCATCAATCACTACTACAAATAAAAAAAAGCCTCAATGAGTAGCCTTGGTGTAGCCTAATACTGATAGAAAAATGCCCTGTATCTCCTTATATTGTCCTTACTTTATTCTTTACACCTTCATACATATTTCTAATAACCCGTATATAGTCATAAAAACTCTCTTGACTTCTAAAAACCTCCATATGATATCCGTAGGTATCCCATTATATGCCTTCTCTAAATCAATAAAAATCATGCGTAAGTTATGCTTTCTTTTCCTGTAATATTTTATTAATCTTCTAAAGAGATGTAAATTTTCTATCGTGGACCTTCTTGGCAAGAAGCCAAACTGGTTCTTTAAGATAGGAGCATCTTTTTTCACTCTATTCTTTATCACCTTCTCTTGTAACTTCATGGTGTCGATAAGTAGTTTGATGCCTCTATAGTTGTTACAACTTTAGATGTCCCTTTTTTTCTTAATAAAGGAATTAGCATACTAAGTCTCCACTCATTTGACATTTTGGCGGACTTAAAGATCATGTTAAAAGCTTGGCTAGTTAGGTAAGATCCTCTTCACTTAGGCATATTTCACACCTCTATAGATGATCAAGTCCTACTGCCTTTTACTCTTCATCTCCCTCAAAACTCTTTTAATTTCTTCCCTTTTAATCTGTCCGCAACAAATTATGATACCTCTTAGATATACTCAGATCACCTAAAGCGATGTTGTCATTTACGCCTTCATTAAAAAGGTTATGAAAGTATCTCTTCCATCTTTTCTTAATATAATTTTCAACCAAGAGCACCCTCCTTACTTCATCTTTTATACAATGAACTTCATCTAAGTCCCTCGCTTTACATTCCTAGCTATCACCAACTTAAATATATCCTTTTCTCTGTCTTTAGTTTCAAATCATTGGTATAATTTTTCGTAAGCTCTAGTTTTAGTTTCTAAAATTATCTTGTTTTGCTTGTTCTTTGTCACTTTGTAACTTTCTCTATTAACTACTCTCTCTACCTATATGGTGCTACCAAATAAAGCTTAATAGGCACCATTCTTGATCTTAACTTTTTTTATATATCTTTATTCCACCACCAAGACTCTATCTTACTACTCGTAGGCTCTTCAGAAACACCCAAGATCTATTTAGTTGTATTTTAAAAAAATACTATTCTCTCCCACATCTAGTTAACATCTCCTTCTAATTCCCATTCATCTCCATATATTACTCTATCCTTTAGTTGTTCCATCGTATCCTCTTTTAGATTGAACCATCTAACTCTGTTACACCTTATAAGAATTATCATCTTCCTCCAAACCTTAATTATAAGATCAAAAAAACAATCTATGATGAGTTGACAAGCAAACGTTAGGTATTACCTTGCAATCCTTGCAACTAGGTTGATTGCTTTGCCTTACAAAGAAGTAGTCAATTTAAGGTTTTATAGTTCTCCTCTTAAAAGTCACTAGGTGCTCCTCATTTTTCTTAAAAAAAGAGTTAGGTATCACCAACTCAAACATTACCAATGAGATCCAAAAAAGCAGTTTCACTACCATTCTTATCACCATACTCAGAACCCCTTTGAGTATATGAATATTTGCCTAAGGTTTCCCCTATATAACCTGTAAAGTCTCCTCCTAGGATAACTTTCGTATAAGGGGGATCCGCTGAATTACCTCATATAGCTCTTCTTATAATTGACATTTAAATTGTTCATCTAACCCTACTTAAGGTGTATAAGGACACACTATATTAAAACATAATGTATGAGTTCCTTGATAACTAAGATACCTACCCCATTTTGTCATCTCGAACACCCTATATATCAAAGTTTGAACCCATTAATCTCTTTTGCTTTATCCCCAATCCACTTTGTGAATCTTATATTTGTCTAAAATCTCCACTAATTTCAAAGAGTTCCCTGTAAGGGTCCCAATGTTTCAAGAACCTACCTATAATATGTTAACATTTTCTTTTCTCCTAGACCCAAAACTCACTAAAAGATTAGCCCTTACTCTATCATCAAAATTCAAAGTTACCACTCTTTCCCTAATGCCCAACATGAGTTATAGAAGACAAACGCAATAAGTCCCTAAATGACTCTATTATTACTCGAGAAAAGAAATAAGGGCTGAAACTTTAAAAAGAAAAATAAAAATAGATAAATGAGATAAGAAAAAGGAAAATTGAAATAGTATGAACAGAAATGCAAATAAGTTATACTAATATCAACCTTAGGAAATAAAAAAGTGATAATAAACAAGGAGAATGAAAGCAATCATGAAAAAGGTAGAGATGAAGTCTCTTATCAATATCATGATTTCCACTAATATTACTACCAATACCGACAATGAGAAAAGAAAAACAAAGAGACCCCAGTTAGAGTGAATTTAAATGTAAGTTTCCTATACAGTTAATAGACTTCCTAATTCCTATCCAAAATAGATAATAAGAAATTAAAATTTTCTATATTAAAGAAAATTAATTCCAAAAATAAATGAAACCTAAAAACTTCAAATTACAGTTGCTTGCACAAATTTAGAGGTGGCAAAAAGGAAATGAAGAAGCTCAAAAATAAAATTTCTAAAGTTACCATTTAGAATTTACCATTAGTTGTTACTGACAATATTTAAGATTGATAGGACTCGATGATGGTTTGTTCAAAGTTTCCACTAGTTTCTGAAGGAGCATTCAGCTGGTACTCAGAAGTTGCCTCTCGATGATGACAAAAGTATATAGTGTCAGTAATGATATCAGCTATAATTTAATAAAAAAATTCCAACAATAAACTAGAACTAGATTAATGCAAGAGCATTGAAGGAAGACTATTGGACTAGCGATGGCACTAGAGCAAGCAAGTGGACAACTGGACTGGCATTAGAGCACTGAAGGAGGATGATTAGACTAGAGTTGGTAGACAACTGTAAGGAGATTGGATATAGTCAATATTGATTATTTTTTACAAGTAATTATGTTACAACCAACCAAAATCAAAATTTCCAAAAGAGAGTGATAGAAGAAAAATGAAAATAAAAGTCATCGGGAATTGATTTAGCAACTGACCGGTGGTGTGGTGATGATGTGTTATATTATTTCATCCTTAGACAATTCAATCAAAATGTTAAAGCATTTAATAAGGATATTTATTAAATAAACTTAATAACTTGTTTATATATTTTAATAA
Organism: Erythroxylum cassinoides; assembly: GCA_027478405.1. Lineage (NCBI taxonomy): Eukaryota > Viridiplantae > Streptophyta > Magnoliopsida > Malpighiales > Erythroxylaceae > Erythroxylum > Erythroxylum cassinoides. The sequence goes on from JANIPM010000004.1 coordinate 54,239,967, forward strand.
TTTTATGATCAATAAAATTAATTATACAAAATTTTTATATATTAATAAAATAATTTAAATTATGTGAAAATAATTTAGTTAATCTTAATTTTGTTAAACTAAGGGAAGTTTCAGTCAATATTTTGATGATAAAAAAATAAATACTACTAGTGACTATTTTTTTGATGAGAAACAACATGAAAATAAGATCTACTCATAAACTTAAAAAGATGCTCTATGAAGATTATAAAAGAAATGGCGAAGTTTACAACTTACAAAATGAAGGTTAAGATAAGAACAAATAAAGGCTTTGTTAGAGAAACCATGTGTGCAAAAATCCATTGTCTTATCTCTACTTTTTTCTTCCTTCACCTGGTTACCTAATGTATCCCTTCGTTCATACTATTACCACCCTTCCTCCCTTACCCTAGCTTTTAACTTTCAATCTTCTTCTGCACCCCTTACTTTTTCTAACTAATTGCCCCCACACTTTCCACATGGGCCTTTTGGTATATTACCATATCCTTTTTCCTTCTCGCTCGTCCCCTTTTACCATTAATAATAACTACTTTCAAAATCTTTTTGGACTACTCCTTGACACATTGCACTCCTATGCAATGTAAAATTCTAATGTAGACCCTTTCTTTGACCCTATCTTGGAAAACAACTTTCCACCCCTCCCACTCTCCAATAATTTCTCCAGAAAACCTCCGAGCTTGAACCCACAGTATGGACCAACACCACCCCCAAAACCATGCCACTTTAAATAGGTAAACTTGTTATACAAGACATCAAAATCCTAAAGGAAGGAGCAACACTATGGAACACAACAATCATAGGCTTCTTCCTAGATAGAAGACCATCATGCCCGACAATTATAAACTAGGGATGACATTTGAGCTCGGACTGAGATCAATGGGCTAGGCCTTGGGTTAACTAGGCCTCGGGATCAAAAATTCTAAATTTATTGGAGCTCAGGCTTAGGTCACTAAGTTCGAGTCCGGATCAAAGCCTGATAAACCTCACACCAAAGTAACTTTGCTTTCTTTTAAAAACAAAATGACATCGCTTTGTTAGTAGGTTTTCTGGTTTTATATAGTGTAAAATGGCATCATTTTAGTCTAGATTAAAAACTTCCACCCTCCCTCTCCTTTGTCTTCTTCCTCCCCCATCAGACTCCTACCTTCTTCACTCTCTCTCTCTCTCTTACTAGACTTTAATTTACTATTGTATCCCTTTTACCGCATTGCCCCTTCGTCACTCAACCCTTCGCACTGCCTCCAGCCATCCTTTCTTCCCGTTGCATTACGTTGCATTGCCTTGCTTCCCTATTACCATGATTTTTTTGCTTCTTTACCACCTAACCGTTAAGGTAAAGTTCCTAAATATTTTCATTGAAGATTGAATTTGTGAAATATTGGAATTTTTTATATTGTTGCCATATAAGGGGTGTTTTTACGGACTTACACGGTCACATACGCAAGTGTATATGTGATCATATAAGTTACTATAAGTTTCGAGAACTTACATGGTCATATACACAGCCGTGTATATGGCCACATAAGTATGATCAAGTGACTTATACGATCAACGGGCATATACACACTCGCGTGTACTGTGTAACATGATCTTTGTTAGTTATATGGTCACATGCATAGGAGTCACTGATAAGTGATAATTAACAAACTTTAAATATATGATTATTATTTATGTTCTCCTATTCTCTCCTCTATTTATAAGTTATCAATTATGATTATGAATAACATATATATTTATATGTTGATTTTTTTATGGATGAGCATATTCCTTCAATAGAGAATTGTAATATGATTCTGGAGACAGAAGAAACTTCTAATCTCATACCAAGTGAAGAAAGAAGTCCATGTTAATTGAAAGTTGAAGATTGGAATCACTTCAACAAGACTAGATTAACAGATGGAATAGAAAAAGGCTAAAATAAGTATTTTCATAAGATGTTGGTCAGGAGTTTAAAAGATGGAACCTCTTATTTAAAGAGACATATGGAATCGTGTAGTAGAAAATTTTTTGTATTAGGAGTTAAAAATTTTGTAACACCTAACCTTATAAGAGAGAAGAATGAAATGACTATAACATCTTATAACAACAGCATATCAAGATTTTTGATTGCTTATATGGTAAATGGTTTAGGATGTTTTCTAACTCACTCTAACCAACCTTCAATGTTCTAACTTGGAATACGTTAAAGAAGAACATTATGAAGATTTACGAGGATAAGAAGAAAGAAATTTTAAGAACATTGTCGAGTATTGAAGGATGAATTACTATTACAACAAACATATGGACATCCCATAACCAAAAGAAGGAATATATGGTAATGACGACATACTATATTGACAATGAATGGACTCTACATAATAAAATTTTGAGGTAATTGATATTATTTAATATTGTTATCATTTACTTTTTCGTTATGTTATGATTGATGTTGGTTATATTTGTATATGGTAGGTTCACTTACATGTCAACACTACATACAAGTGAAAGGTTGGTAACCATGTTGGGATACTGTTTGATACATTGTAATATTGACAGTAAATTTTTCACCATAACAATCAACACTTAGAGCACGAATGATGTTATGATTGAAAAGTTAAAGAATAAGATATGGGTTGGAAGCTTATTGGTTGGTAAAAGGTTATTCCATGTCTGTTGTTTTGCATATATTTTAAATTTGATTGTGAAGGATAGGTTGGATACTCTGAAGAAGTGATAGATTTGATTTGGAATAGTGTAGTATATTGGAGTGTAACACCTAAAAGAGTTGAAAATTTTGAAGAAATTACTTGAGAACTACGCATTCTAAGTACGAAGAAATTAGTTTTGGATTGTCCAACTAAATGGAACTCAACCTTTAAGATGTTGGAGTTGACAATCCAATATGTTGATGTGTTACCATACTAAGACAAAGAGGTTATTAGTACATTTGCATACCTATAGAAGACCAATATGAGTTGGCTAAAGAACTTTGTGCGAAGTTGAATTACTTTATTCTGCAACTGAATTGTTCTCAGGCATAAAGTATCCAACTTTGCATTGTTGCTTTAGCACTATGTATGAGATAAATAAAGTTTTATATGATTGGATGTTTGATTCCATTGAAGTTATTAGGCATATGATAGAGCAGATGATGGAGAAGCTGAATTCTTATTCGTATATGGTTAGACATACTGTTATAGTCTTATCTGTGCTGGACCTTAGATACAATATGGAGTGGGTTAATTTTATATATAATTTGTTGTATGGTGATTAAGTTTAAAAGCATGCAGATGTAATTAAACAATTATAGTATGATTTATTTAATGATTATCAACTTAAAATGGATAAAATTTAAGATCGGGATCATAGTAGTTTACTCTATTCAGCTCTAGTTTCAATTTTAAGTTTAGACTCATCTTCTAAAAACAATTTGTTACTTTCACTTCCAAAATTTAGGAAAGAAAAAAAGGCTAGGACTTTATACAATATGATATAGTTGAATAAATATTTGACAAAAAATTGTGTAGACAAAGTTGAAGGTGTGTAGTTAGATGTATTTCTTTTTGATATATCAATTTAAGCTATTTTCATATTATCTTACCTTTATTTTGTTTTTTCAATTTGTTTACTAATACAACCACTGATACTGATGCACTAGTGACTAGTCATATACAGACTTATACTTATAAATCAAGTGGACATTATTTTGATAAAATAATTGATGATAAAGATAAATTTAATTATTTATTCATTATTATGATGTACTTAATATTCCTTTAATTTTAATATTATGGTACAAAATATAATATTTCTACAACAATTAGTTGCTCTCTCTTGTCTCCACACTCCTCTTTCAGTCTCTCACAGTCCCAAATTCCTAGTCCAGAACATTGTTTCAATACTTTATCTTAACTTTTTGTAAAATGTATCATTTAAAAATTTTGGGTAATCATTTTTGTAAATTATGTCATCAATTAATGAATTTTGTTCTTATCATCAATTAACTAAATTGATCAATTTAATTATAATCTTTTTCTTTCAATTCTTATAATTCATTAAAGAATTTGGATTTATCTTATTCATTTTATCAATATATGTATGTTTTATATATTCATACATTATAAAATGTCAATTTTTGTTAATCAATTAAAATTTGTAACTTCAATTAATTGAAGTGATCATTTTAATTATAATCTTGTTATTTCATTTCGTATAATCCTATCCTCCTTCAATAATGAATTTGGTTTCATCTTATTTATTTCCTCAATATATGTATATTTTATATATTCATTCATTATAAAATCTCAATTTTATTAATCAATTAAAAATTTTAATTTAATTAATTGAATTGATTACTTTAATTATATAATTTTTCATTTCATATAATACTATCCTCCTTCATTAATGAATTTGGTTTTATCTTATTCAGTTAATCAATATATGTATGCTTAATATATTCATTCATTTAAAATCTCAAATTTTATTAATCAATTGAAATTCACAATTTTAATCAATTGAATTGATCACTTTTCTTTCATTTCCCATAATCCTATATGTATTCATTAACGAATTTGATTTCATCTTATTCATTTGATCAATTTATGTATGTTTTCTGACATTCATTCACTATATAATGTCAAATTTTATTAATCAAATGAAATTTGTAAATTCAATTAATTGAATTGATCATTTTAATTATAATCTTTTTCCTTCATTTCCTATAATCTTATCCTCCCCCATTAATGAATTTGGTTTCCTCTTTGAACAATATATGTACGTTTTATTCATTCATTATAAAATTTCAATTTTTATTAATCAATTGAAAATTGTGACTTTAATTAATTGAATTGATCACTTTAATTATAATATTTTCTTTCATTTCCTATAATCCTATATTTCTACATTAATGAATTTGGTTTCATCTTATTCATTTGATCAATATATGTATATTTTATATATTCATTCATTACAAAGCCTCAATTTTTATTAATCAATTGAAATTCGTAATTTCAATTAATTGAATTGGTCACTTTAAATTTAATCCTTCTTTCACTTGTTTTAATCATATCCTCATTCATTGATGAATTTGGTTTCTGTTTATTTATTTCATCAATATATGTACGCTTTATATATCCATTCAATATCAGTTTTTATTAATCAATTAAAATTTGTAACTTCAATTAATTAAATTGGTCACTTTAATTTTAATCTTTTTGTCTCATTTCCTATAATCATATCCTCCTTCATCATTGCATTTGGTTTCATCTTATTTATTTCATCAATATATGTATGTTTTATGTTGGGTCCGTGTTTTGCGTACCGGGGCAAACGGGCCCCGCATACCCCAAGTGAGCACGCGACCCAGGCACCTAGGCATTGGCCTAGCGTACCCCATTATCCAGTATTGTCCTCTTTGGTCATGGGCACGA
>JANIPM010000004.1:54250822-54265749 GCA_027478405.1 Erythroxylum cassinoides
AGAAGTTATTACGAGTATTACTATTTAACTAATTTGGTCTCCGTGGGATCGATATTTTTACTACTTGACGATAGAAATGTGCACTTGCGTTGACACGCCAACATTAGCCTTGAAAGAATCAACTAAGAAAACATACCGATTTGGTTGAACATACATAACATCCCATTGGAATACTGGATAACAAAGGGTTTAAGTTCACTAGCTAGTTAGACAAGAAAACCACTATGTATGGATGAAACAACTGCTAAACAAAAGAGGATGGGGTTTGCTAGACTATGCATCAGTGTTGGAATAAACCATAAACTTTTAGGTTTTATACCCATAATGAGACTTAATGAGGAGGGAACGTTAATAGAGGACACAATGACTGACTCTTATACTAGATACCATCTCCTAAACATCAAATCATGAAATGGCAAGCTATAGGAAGACTATTTACATGAGGAGATTATAAAGATTTGATGAACCTAGAAAGAAGGCTCCATAAACATGATATGAACAAGGATACACTCATTAACAGAAATTCCCACACAATACCTAAGACAAAAACGATAAGGAACCTACCTTAAAAAAAGTAATGCAAGAAAAAGAAAGGGAAAATAGCACCAATATACAATTATTAAACACTAGTGGAAAGATCTCATAATCCTAGGAGAAACAAACATCTAATGCGGGAACACAAGAGAATGACATAGAGAGCCAGAAGCAAGATGACTTCCAAAGATCCATAAAGAGAAAACCAGACAAAAAAAGAAAGGTAAGTATCCTACAAACTTCCCTCCTAACTAATTAATGACTATTCTAGTACAGAATACTAAGGGCATCAATTTCCCCAATAAATTAGCAACAGTTAGAGATTTTATCTCAAATACTAAACACGTTTTGTTTGTATTTTTGGGAACTAAACTAAAGTTGGAAAATATCTCAAGGCTTAAAGTTTTGGGTATTAATTGGTCAATCCTCATGAATCACCAAACACCATTTAGGCCATATAATTGTGGCTTTTGATCAAAGAGAAGTGCTGGTCAAGCTAGTAGACTCTACTGACAAAATGATTCACCTTGAAGCATTTCTGAATTGAAGTAATTAGAGAATATATGTGACATTTATGTATGCTTTAAATTTTAACTTCTAAAAGAACCACCTATAGAGAAATTTGAAACAAACACAAGCTTCAGTCCAAGGACCTTGGCTATTATTGAAGGAATTCAATATTGTTCTCAATAGGGATGAGATTGAAGGATATATAGGCCCTAGATCATAAATGTTTAAAATATTAAAGTGGTAGATCTAAAAATATGGGATTGGATATGCTTTTACAGCAACAAACAAAAAAATGGATGCTTAGGAAGAAATTAGACTGAGCCCTAGTAAATGAGGACTGGATGGAGGCATTCTTAGAGAGTAAGGCAACTTTCAAAAGGCCCGCATCAAATGGAACCTAAAAGGAGACCAAAACACCAAATTCTTCAACAACTCAATTAAAGCCAAAAACTCTACAAACGTAATTTACTCCCTAAAAAACCTAATGGTCTCAGAATCACTATAAAACAAGAGCTTAAGGAGGAATTTTTAAAATATTTTCAAGTTTCTCTTAGGAAAAAGGCTCCCTGCATCTCCACAGTCCTTTTTCTCAAGTCCTTCATGTACAGTCTAATGGGAGAATACATGAAAACCTTCCTATACAACCCTATATCCTTATAAGAAGTGGAAATAACTATTTCTTAACAAAACCCTTATAAGGCACTAAGATTTGAAGGGTTTAATGGGTTCTTCTTCTATAAGACATGCCACTAATTAAATAGTTATAGAGGCAATCCAAGAGTTCTTTTCTAGATGGAAGATACTAAAGGAACTTAATAAGACTCATCTGTATATAATCCTTAAGAAACAAAACCCAAAAACTATGGAAAGCTAAAGGCTAATTGCATGTTACAACTTTATATACAAAAATATCTCTAAAATACTAACATCTAGATTAGAAAAATCTCTGTACAACATAATAAGTGAACCACAAGGAGCTTTCTTAGAAGGTAGACTTATTGGGATTAACCTCATATTGGCATAAGAACTCTTTAGGGACTATGCTAGGAAAAGGGCTTCAAAATTTTGTGCTATAAAGGTGGATTTTAATAAGGCCTTTGATACAATTAGTTAGGAACTTATAACATAGCTTTTTCAAGCCTTTGATTTCCCAAACCAGTTCAGGAAGTGGATTGAAGAATGTATAACCTCAACCTCGTACAACATCTTATTAAATGTAAAACCCATTAACATCCTTATAGGAAAAAGACAAGGGGAATCCCTATCCCCTTACCTCTTTATACTAAAAATGGAGGCTTTATCCAAATTATTGAACTATAATATAGCCCTAAACCCCAGGTTTAAATACCACGATAAATGCAAAGATTTGAATTTAACTAATTTTTCTTTTACAGATGATCTCTTAATTTTTTGTAAGGCTAATGAAAATTCCATATGTATGGTCTCCATAACTCACTGACCTTTTAGGATTGGCAATTAGCCATAAAAAAGCCTATTCATCCTCTCCTTAAATTCTATGGCACATATAGAATGATTAGCAAGAATTTTTGGCTTCCAAGTAAACAACCCCCAATCTCCTACTTAGGACTGCCTATAACCACCAAAAAGTTATGATGTAGGGATTGCATCCTATTAATAGAGAAAATTAAAAAAGGCTCAACCATTAGACACACAAGGACCTTTCACAAGTGGTAAGGCTCACACTGATAAAGTTTTTCCCCAACTCGTTCGACATCTTCTGGTTAACCCACTTTACCCTCTCCAAAGGCATTATAAAATCAATAGAAAGAACCTTGAGATCCTTTTTATGGTGAGGAAGGAAGGCGGGGAAAGTGTTGGCAAAAGTTAAATGGGAAGAAGTGCATAGACCTAAGGAGGAGGGAGATCTAGGAATCACTAGGGCTGGTGCCACAAACAAAAAGACTTAATCATTGAAATGCTATGAAAGTTGCTTGAAGGGAAGGAGAAATTATAGTCAAAACAGATTATTACCTATGTGCTTAAAAAAAATCATTTGGGAATTGGATAAAATCGACACTAGCTCATTGTTCATGCCACAACTAATGAAACTCAAAGAAGCCTAAGGAGCCAAATCCAATGTATAATAGGGAATGGGAAAAAGGCCTCGCTATACTTTGACAATTAGAGTAAAGAAGGCCCACTATTCTTCTCCAAAAATAGCAATCTCATGTTAACAACTTTCCCTATAACAGTTAAAGTTAAAGACTGGATTGTGGTCAACAATTGGGGAAATTACCCACCAATATTAGCACCGCTAAAGGGGATAGAGGATAGATACACTTGGCTTAGACACCTCACTGGAAAATTCACAACTTACTCTTCGAAGAAGATATTAATGAAAATAGGGGACAAGGTGAATTGGTATCAACTAGTCTAGAACAAAACTCTGCTTCTCAAGGTAGCTTTCCTACTTTTGTTAGCAATTAAAAATAGCATGAACATTAAAGATATAATTAGGTTCTTAAACATCCCAAAAACCTGTAAATTCTGTAAAACATACAGGGAAACAATCTCTAATACGTTCTTTGAATGTCACTACAACATTCGGGTTTGGGGTAGAATCCAAGACAAAATAAACGTACAAAAAATTTTCTACTAACCACCGATAGTGATCTAATGGCTTCATAGTGATAAAAACATAGGAATGGAAGTACGTAATATTATTTTAATATTCTTAAGCACTTGCATGTACAAATTTTAGTTTGAAAGAAATAACAGATGTTTCAAGAAAATTGAAAGTACAAAAGAAAACTTAATTGAAGAAATCATTTAATGGTGTAGAGAACAACTTTCCCTAGGTGGAGCAACCAACCCCAACCATCCTTGATCATAGAAGAAGTAGGCTAGCAAATTACAAATCAAGTTGCTAAATAGGGAGACACATTGTTGAATAGTTAACCCTAATCAAATAGTAAAGTAAGAGCATGTTTTGCGAGATTCAATAGTTGAGAGGATTGTAAATGGTAGTTAATTGTTTTTCACTTCTTTTGAAAATTAATATTTTAACTTTTAAAAAAAGAACAAAAGAAGATTAAGGTTTATCAAGGTTATTTTATATTTTATATTATTAACTGTAATTTCACTTTATTAATTAGTAATCTCAAAGGCTCACTATGTATAACAATTTCATATTAATTTATAGCAAAAGTCTTTTCATTCATCAAGAGGTGTTAAAGCTTTTGCTTTTAAAAGAAAAGTCGCTTGATCATTTGAACACTCTTTAAGAAACACTTCGGGAAGTGCTTAAAATCATAATTGCATTAAGAACCGTATATGAGCATTTAAAATTTTTAAAATCATGTTTTGAGGCATTAATTAACCTATATAAGTTAGTGGTTGATAAACATAGGTTAAAATTGTTAAATTTGATGTACTAAAAGTTTGTAGTAACATTGGTTTATATATTGGTTGATTGATATGTCATTAATTGACCTTGATCGATTAATATGTCTAATGGTTGACCAATGCCATAATAGCTCATGAATTTATGCATTTAATATATATTGGACAATCAATATGCTATATTGGTCAACTAAGGCTACACAACTAACTATCGTAATTGTTAATTCTTGCCTCTAACGACTAGTACGGATCCTGAAATCTTGTAAATACACTTTCATTGGTTCTTGAATGAAGAAGCATTTGAGTGTCCTTTATAAATATTTCTAAGTATTTTTCTAATCATTTGAGCATGAATTGCCTCAATTTGAGTGAGTGACCCTTTTTGATATTATCAAAGTGATAAAGTGAACTATTTTAAGTTATAAGTTTCTACTAGAGTTCTTGTTTATTGTATTGGGGGGAGATTGTAAAAGGATTCCTCTTTGTCGAGAAAAGATTATACAAAGGTTGTTTTTTGCTTTGAAAGAAGAATTATAGCAGAATTCTAAGAAGAATCTTAGGAATAGACATAGACAAGGGTTATTTTTCAATCTACTATAAATTGATTTCCATTCTCTTCCTTATCCTTTTTTACTTATTATTCAATTATTTTATTGATTTATATTGAACAATTTGTTTATTCTTTATATATATATGTCTATATATTAAGTGTTATTAAATTAAGTTTATTAGTTAAAAAATTCATTAAATTTTGTTAAATTTTGAAAACACCTAATTCACCGCTCTTGAGTGCCATTAGGGACTAGCAAGTGGTATCAAAGTCGGTCTAGTAAACTAGTATTGCTAACGAGATCATACAATGAAAATCATAATAGCATATTTAGGAATATCATCATCATCATCATTCAACCAAAAGGAACAAAACATTAGTAAAGCTCCCATTTTTTATGGAAATGATTATATATATTGGAAAAATAAGATACAATTTTTCTTAATGGCTACGAGTATTGAATTATAGGGAATAATTTCAAGTGTTCCTTTTACTTACAAAAATTGTAGATAACAAAAAGGTATCCAAATTAAAAAAAATGAACATTAAGAAATTAATTTCTTTAAATATAAGGCCATACATGTCTTATTTTACGCATTATAAAGAAATAAGTTTAATAGGGTCTCTATACCTAAAACGACTCATAAAATTTGTCAACTTTAAAAATTACAAATGAGGAAATAAATCAAGTAAAGGAAAGCAAAGTGAGCATATTAATACATTAATATGAATTGGTCAAATGAACCATAATGAAAGAATATTTAGTATGTACACTATATTTATTAATATTACTAATACTTTCAATTTGGAAAGACCTATATTGTTGCTAAAATGGCAAAAAAAAACTTGCTTAGGTTACTTTCAAAAAAGACATAGGAAGCTAAAGTAATAGTCATATCAGAAGCTAAGGATCTAATAATACTACTATTGACGCAACTTATTAGATCGCTTCTTATGTACAAAATGAGACCCTAACAGACACAAGAAGAGACGATGCCTCTAAAAAAAGGGACTTAGCATTCAAAGTCTCAAGGAAGGAAATAAGTGAAGAAGAGATATATAAAAATGAAAGTGATGATGAAGATCTCACCATTATCACTAGGAAATTCAAGAAGTTTTTATAAAGAAATAAATTTTCCAAAAAAAGGACTTCATGGAAGACAAAGGTGATTCAATGCTTAAATTAACTAACATTATTCATTTTGAATAGAAAAAATCTAGTCATATGAAGTCACAATGCCCTCTACTTAAACATAATTACTAGTATGAAAGAAACAATAAAAAAGAGAAGGACATAAATAAGAAGAAAACATTTAAAACCTCAATTTGGGATGAGATAAACGAATTCAAAATATCCAATAAAAAAGAGAAATAGTTTATATGTGCTTTCAACTATGATGATGATTGAGATAATATCCAACTCTAATTCGTGTAATAATGATTTAGCATATGATGAAATAGTTGAATGTTTAGAAATCAAGAGTAAGAAAAGAAATAAATTATCTTCTAAACTCAAGGAAGTTTAAAAATAGTTGTAAGCATTAATGAAAATGAAAAGAAAAAAAGTGAATTGCATAGCATTAAAGCATAAAAAATATGGTCCTTGATGATAATCATGCTTTAGACATATTAAAACATAAACATGATAATTGAAAAAGAAGATCAATAAGTAAAAAAACTGGAAAACATGCTGAAAAATCAAAAGAATTCTAATAATAGGCATGGAATAAGAAACAATCATAGAAGTAAAGACAATTTTAGAATCAAGTTTGTAAAGGAAAAATATTAGTATAGCAAAGAACCATTACCTAGTGTGACAAACGAGTGGGAGCATCCACATCGAAGCATATGCATGCATATGTCACGTCCACTAATAATTATTCTAAGACAAAACATCATCCTTTCATATGTGACTTACATTCTAAGTATATAGTTCAATGGTCTTAAGGGAAGAATAGACTTAAATTCAATAATAACATACAAATTCATTAACAACCTTTTAGACCTCAAAGAAGTATAAATCAATTCTTTATTTATAACAGATGCCTTATATATAATGATAGCTCATCTCACTACCCTAGAAGAGCATGCAACATCTTTAATATCCAAAGGATGATATCTCATTATGCATATACATAAAGAGGTATAAATAGTGCATTTATGTATCATCATAACTCATACATCGTTGATTATCATATTTGTGGTAAGAGTGGGCATGTTGATATATTTTGCTTTCTCAAACAAAGAATGATAAGCAAACTTTTGAAAATATAGATTAAAAAAGAGGAAGGAGACTACCAATCAAGGAACTAAACTTATTTGGGTACGTAAAATACATTGATTGTCTTATTTTGTAGTACTTTTAAGGAGAAAAAGAGTAAATAGTATGTAATAAAGATGGTAGTGTCATTTTTGAAGACTTTATGCCCTTTTATCTTGATGAATCTCACCTTCTTATATCTTTGAAATTCTTGAAAATATTATTGTAGAATATGGATAAATTAGCCTTTGAAGAGAACAGTAATGATCATCAAAGACCTTTCAAAAGAGACAATCATTGAACCACTTGAGGATGATAAAAAAGAATGAGATGCTTCTAATCAATTGAAAAATCAAGAAGAATCATCATCCAATTTATATCAAAAGTAATATTTGACAAGACATAATTATGTTTATGCTTTAGAAATTTATCACTTGTTTCTTTTACCTATCAATTTGAATATAAGTCCTTAATGTTGAATATTTAGATTTGCACTATGAAAGTGAAATTGAACTTTTTAAGTATATGATAGACTTTAAACTTATAGACCGTATGCAAAATTGAGATATTAAATTAAAACTTGTTGATGCACTAGATGAAATGAGTAATAGTTTCTCTTAAACTAATTAATAAGGATATTAGGAGAGAATTGGTAGTGATTATATTTGATTAAAGTCTCTTTACTACTTATGATAGTTCTTGATTAATATTCATAGGACTTATGAAGTGTTTTTTTTATGTTTTTAATTTAATTTTAAAGGTTGTTTCTTAAGTCATTAGGTCAATTGTTCGACTAATATCTTAATGTAGTCGATCAATGTCCTAAAAATTACCAACTTTTGCCCTAAAATGAGTTTATAATGAGTTTGGTCATTCCTCTAGTCGACCACGTATGAATTTTAATCAACCAATGTCTTCGAGTGATCAATCTTTGTGCTCTTTTTACAAAAAAATTTTGTTTCGGTGAGTTTGGAACTTGGTTAGTAAACAAGTATGCTCGATCACATACACTAGTCAAGCAATGAAGCTATATGGTCAATCAGTCTTCACATATTAAGCTCTCCTCCTCTTTTTTTTTAAAAAAATTTTCACCTTGGATGTTCATATCTTCCAAAATCTTGGACAAATTCTCCTTTTTGAAAAAATTATCCCCCAATTCATTAAAAACTCTAATTAAATTGCATCAAATTGAAACTTTGTCATTCTTGGTTTTTAAATTTGGGAATTTTCAAAAGATTTATTAGTTAATAACTATCTTTTCAAATTGATGCTTCCATTGTTAAATTATAAAAGGAGTCAAAGCTATTTCTCTTTTAGTTATATTGATACATTTTTTATTTTGTTCAATTGTGGTATTTGAGCACTTGTTCATATTACTATTTTTGAAAATTTTTAGGAATTTCAAAATTATAAACTCCTTTATAAAATTGATGGTTGGATATTGAATTTATACTTTTTTTCATAATTTCAACCTCTAATTATTTCAAACTTGTTTTTAGCTTTATTGATTTGTTCAACTTAGGATCGAAATTGAAGATTTTTTAAAATTAGATATAGTAGGATATTTCTATTAAAATTAACCTTTTGACCTTTAAATGTCTATTAGCAATATTTATTGAGAAAATATGGCAATCTTGTTCTAATTCATTATGATCTTTTAACTAAGTTAGCATAATACACGACACTTTACATTTTTCATTTTTAAATAAATTATCTCTTTATGATGATTTCTAAAAGGGAGAGAAAGATTTGTGATATTAGATTCAAGGGGAGTGATGACAATTGGAAGGGGTGACTTTTTTTATATATGGCAATTTTTGTATATAATAATTTTATATCTTAGTAAATTTTTTATTTGTAAGTTTGAATAATTCTTTGAATATCTCTTTTGTTTTTAATATTAAATTGTGCTTTATGCTAATCATTATCTTAATATAAATAGTTATTTGTGTACTTAATTTTATTGTTGCTCTTTAATATCACAAATATTGTCATCATAAAAAAGGAGAAGATTATTGAACCAAGAGAAGTTCCTATTTATATTTTGATGATAACAAAATATAAGTAGTACTAATGAATTTATCATATTGAAGAGAAAGAATATGAGAATAAGATGTAGCAGTCAATTCAAGAAGATATTGTAAAGATCATACAAGAAAAGATGAAACTTGTACGTTACAAAGTGAAGATCAAGTCAACAACAAAAGAAGATCAAGGCTAATCAAGGTCATTTAATATTTTGAATTATTAATTGTAATCTCACTTTGTTAATTTGGTAATCTCAAAGGTTTACTTTGCATAAACATTTTATATTATTTTATTACATGAGTTTTTTCATTTATCAGGGATGTTAAAGCTTTTGTTTTTAAGAGAAAAACCTATTGACTTTTGCATATATCAGGAAATATTTTGAAAAATGTTTACATCATAATTATATTAAATAAATTGAGTTTGAGTAATTGAATTTATTAAAATCATATTTTTATAGGGATAAGTCGATTTATATAAGTTAGTGATTGATCAATATAGATTAAACCTGTCAAATTTGATGTACCAAGAATTTGTAGTGACATTAATTGCTATATTGGTCGACTAATGTACTATATTACTCGACCAATATGCTTAGTAATTAACCCATATCTCAATGACTAGTAAATTTGTGCATTCAATGCACATGAAGTAATGGACATTTTTTAGTTGACCAACGCTTTGTAACTAGCCATTTCAACAGTTAATTCTTAACTCCAACTACTAGCAGGGCTTCTTAAATCCCATAATTGCTTTTTTTATTGGTTCTGACATCAAGAAGTATTCGAGCATCTATTACATACACTTTTAAGCGTTTTTTAATCATTTGTGCATTTTTTATCTTATTTTAAGTGAGTGAACCTTTTTGATATTGTAAAAGTGGTAAAGTAAGACATTTTGAGTTGTAAGTTTCTACTGAGATTCTTATTTATTTTTATTCACTATAAAAGAAGAATGTAAAAGGATTCATCTTTATTGAGAAAAGATTATACAAGAGTTATTTTTTGCTTTAAATGAAGAATTATAGTGAAATTTTAAAAAGATTATTAGGAATAGACGTAAATTGTTTACCAAACTACAATAAATAGGTTTACATGCTCTCTTTCTACTCTTTTTAAAATTATTATTCAATTATTTGATTGATTTGTATAAAGAAATTTCTTTATATATATTAAATGCTATTAAATTAAGATTGTTGACTAAAAAATTTTGTTACATTTTTGTAAATATCCAATTCATCTCATTTTTAAGGGTTAATTACCAAAACAATTCAAACTTTCATCAAATTTTCAATTATAGCCTTTACTTTAAAAAGTAGCAATAAAAGTCAAAACTTTCAATTTTTTCAATTCTAGCTCAAACTTTAAAAAGTGGCAATAAAATATTCAAACTTTCAATTTTATTCAATTCTAGCCCAACGTTATTTATTATTCTCTCAGTATCCTCAACCCTTTATTTTTTGTTTGTTCTTCTGACGTCCCAAACTACTCTCACGTTACAGCGTACTGCACCAGTAAGCTCTTCGTTTTTAGCTCGTTCTCCTGATACACTTAATGTGAGGGTATCAGGGATACATAATTTGAAAATCGAAGGGTGAGAGCGTCGAGAGAACAAACTGAAAATGAAGGAAAAAACTGAAATCAAAACGTAAAATTATCGGGGCTGCATAATCTGATTTATGTCATTTTTTAACACAATGCCTTTTTAATTATGTGAATAAATAATGTCATTTTATTAATCTTCATTTGTTATGTTAATTTTGGTTTATGTGTATTAATAGTTAATGTTTCTGAAACAAATGGTAAGTTGTTGCGGTCTAAACAAAATAATATAAATTAAATTCTATCTAGACCAATTAGAGGCAAGCGCATCTCGTCGACAAGTAATATAAATCGGTAAGAACCGGATATCGTACCCAAGGGAAAATTTTCAACATGTAAGACAATTAAATTAAACGATAAAAATTACTCAGACGATCAAGAATTGATTGATTTGAAAATAAAATAAAATAAAATAAGTAAATCAAGAAAATATGAAATTGCAAGGTATGAACTAAAACGACTAGATTTAATCAAATGACAGAAATCGGTTAAGGTATCAGATTTCAATTGGATTGGATACTAAAAATAAAATTGTAACGGTGGATTGATTTAGGAAATACTTCACTTAAGCAAGTCGAACCCAATGTTCATGGTGTTCCCTTCTCTTCTAAATCCGAGTCACTACTTGGTCCATAGATAATTCGGAATAAAAGGCGTTAAATACAAGAAGCCTAAAATTAAGTTCGTTAATTCTAGGTATCCTCACACAAGATCCTAAGGTTGGTCTACACTTTAGTCTCAAGTATGTCGCTTGATTAATTTTTCGACAAATTAAATCTCATTGGTTGTGGCATTCAATCATCTAAGGTCTTAATTTAGGTGATCAAGCTAAATTAGGACAAAATATGTATTTAATCAAGCAAAAATCAATAACACAAAAATTATCCTAATCCAATATCAATCATAACCTTAACCGAAAAGAAAAACTTACTCACACATATTTATCAATGTAACATAAATCATGGTCATAATATATAGTTGCATTGATTAAATCCAAACAATTAAAATAAATACGAAATTAAAAATAAATTAAGAAAACAAATTAAAAACACCCCTTCTCCTGCAGCTGTATTTTCTGGCGCCACTAGCTTCGGTACGTCTTGGCGAAGGCCCTCTAGTCTATCCACGCTAGCTTTTTAAAATCTCACCTTGACGTAACGTGTTTCTCTTAAGCCACCAGCTCACGTTATTTCTTTTTTTCATCTCCACCTACAGCAACGTTGTTCTCTCCCACCAGGTGTCTCGTTTTGCTTGCACAAAGTGTCTCCTCCACTAGCTAAAATTTAATACTTTCATGCATCAGCTGTCTCATTGTGTGTGGAGTGGAGAATGTATAGTGATGATGCAACATTATTGGCTTCCACCTCCTGATTTCTCCACCAGCTGCAGCGTGAGTGCCTTCTTCATATGTGTATGGAGTAATAGTTTAATGAGGGTTGCGTTGTGTGTGGAAAATCTTAAGAGAGGAGGGTGTTAACGTGTCTTTCTCTTGTGGTGTAACGTAAGTCATTTTTCTTCCCCTTTCCACCAGCTGCTTCGATTCTTTTTATTCTATCTCCACCAGTTGTCTTCAATGTCTCTTTTGTCTTCACCACCAGTTGGAACGTTGTATGTTTCTTTTCCTCTTCCTATTCAATGTCCACACCCACCTACTGCCGCCACTTGCTTTCCTTTTCTATTATATATTGAATGTTTTTCAAAGATTTTTGGTCCCACGCAAATTCATGCTCTTTGTCCCTCTTTGCGCACGCCTCCAACATTTTTTCACGCCACCAGCTGCTTGCATCTTCTCTCTATTCAATGTCCATCTAGGTGTCCTTGTTCCCCCTTCTCTTCACGCTGCAGCCATCTTTGTTTCATGGAGAATTTTTGGCATTCCTTGGTTCACGCCACCAGCATTCTACGTGATTTTAGGAGAATCTTTTGGTCCACTTTTTATGCTACCTTGGTTCGCGCACATTACTGTCTTCTTTTCCCTTTTGCGCCGCCACCACTGCTTCAAATTACCAGCTACTACAACTCTTCTATCCTATACCTTTATGTGATAAATAAAAATTATGGTTTGGTCCATATTTCATGCACACTCACACTGTTGTCCCCTCTCTGCACCATTACCTTATTCTATTTGTGTTCTCTCCATTCAAAGTCCACATAGTTGTACACTATCACTCAAACCCAACCACACTTCTTGTTTTTCCAGCTCTCTTTGTTTCATTCCATTAAACCCTTACGGTCCCACCTTCTTATCAAAGTTATGCATAACCGCGTTTTGCTTCAACCTTCTATATCGCCAACTTCATTCACCATTTGTTTTCTATCCCTTGAACGTCCATTTAGGTCTCCCATTACATTCGCATTGTAACAATTTTGAGGGCTTTTCTTGCTTTATGTAAAACAATTATAGGATCGATTCGTTTTGCGCGTACCTGTATCCATGCTTGTTGTTTCGTTAAATGTTGATATCGTTGAAAAGAGTTTTATTTCCCCTCGTCTTCTTTTGTTAATGATTTTCTCAATGGTTAAGAATGATACTCATTTCATAAGTTTTGCAACTTATATACCATTACCAAAGGACACGTCCTTTGGTAAGTGGAAGAGAGAGGAAAAAGGTCTGTGACCCATTTGAGACCCATTCGAGTAATACCCAATAACCATTATTTTGGGTGCATTTCATAGGACTCAATCAATAAATTACATGGGACATTAAATAATCTAACACTTTATACTCTTAAATGTTTCAAAGCTAATATGTGCCTAAAATTAAAATAAATAACTTTTAATTAGTGCAATTTAAATATTAAATGGACAAGAGTGTAGCAATTTATGTATAAAAAATTAACACAAAATACCCATTAACATAAGTTACGTAAGCAATTTAACGAAAATACTAACACATTGAAAAAATTTAAAAATTTAAATATTTTATTATTACTTTTTGAAGTTCTTGTTAAAATCGAAAAAAAATAAATATTTAGAGATTTTATTATTACTTTTTAAAGTTTGTACTATAATTGAAAAATTGTTCAAAGTTTAAATTTTTTTTTGAAATTAACCTTTTTTTAAGTGTCATTAAAAACTAATAAATTTAATGATTATAAAATTGTCAACATATTAACTGGAAAGCAGATGATTACCCTGCATCGACTTGCGTGTGCTTTTAAAAAGAAACGGGAGATAGACTTGGTGATTTTATCATTTTAATGCATTGGAAATTACAAAGCGGAATCAATTTGCAAAACGGGACAGTACAGAACACCAGGTCCCAAGTGGCATGCCTATTTCTGTAAGTCAAAAGAACAATGAAAAGAATATTACTATCTTTCAAGCTCCCTCCGCTATCAAAATTTCAATTTTGAGGATTTTTCACACTTTTTTTTTAACGACTTTTGGATTTCTCATTTCATCAATATAAAATCTTCTCCACTAGATTTAGATGTCGTTACTGTAATTTGGGTTTGGCAAATTTCAATAATTCATTAGTAATATTATTATTTCGAATACTTTGTGAAAAAAACATAATAAATAGATACTGTTAATAACAATGTGAATCATGATTTATTGAATATACTTTAAAGTATAATAAAACTTTAAAAACTTCCAATCTAATTCAAAGTTAGATCATAGTTATATTATATATTAAATAAGAAATCTTTGAGATTGCTACAATTGTTATAAATAAAATTTGCATTTACGAAATTAAATATAATTGAACTCATAATAAAATATATTCATAGGTAATTTTTTGTTTGAATAAATAAGAAGAATAATTATTAATTCTATTAAGAGTAATATTTTAAAAACCAGACCGAAAGTTAAACCCATAAGATAAGATGTTTAAGGTTTAAAAGAATAAACTGATATTAAATTGTCGTAAAATCAGTTAAATATTAAATAATATTAATCAATTTAAACCATGATTGAAAGTAATTATTTTTATTCATAAAAAATTTAAAGTTTAATGTAAAAAATTACTAAATGAAAATTAAATGATTTATTTTAGTTTATAATAATTTATTAATTTATAAGAATTGGCTGATTAATTAAAAAATTGATCAATTTTTAATAACAAAAATTATTAAAA
>JANIPM010000004.1:54265849-54283223 GCA_027478405.1 Erythroxylum cassinoides
AAAAAATTGATCAATTTTTAATAACAAAAATTATTAAAATAAATTGAATAGAAAAGTTAAAAATTAAACTATAAAAATTAAAAGATTTGAAATTTTTATAATTAAACTGAATTTTTTAGTAATATTAAGATTATAAATGTTGTTCACTTAAATTTGAATATTTGTCCCATCAGCAAATACTTTTATGTATTTTAATGGAAAGTGACCAGTGAATAAAAAAGTTGGTGGCTCCCAGTAGGCAGTAAGTGATGAGTGCCACGTGTTCATACCCCATTGCTCGCCAGCCAAAGAACAAGGCACATAAAACTTCGAAGCTTTAGACCAGACTTCGTTTAGGTGCTCCATTCGACTTCGCAAGCAGATTAGCAGTAGTGCAATGAATCAAAAGTTTTGAAGAAGAAGAAGAAATTTCTCGGGCTTCCAAATAACCCTTTTGTTTCCATAATCATCTGCTCCAGGTTTTTATTCCCTGTGCCCTAAGATTTCTCCATTCATTTTGATGCGCCTAACTTGTTCGATGAAATTCTCGACTGTGTGTTTGTTACCCTTTTCCTGGTGAATCTCACTTTTTTTTTTAGTTATGCTTCTCGTTGCTGGGACTTCTTTGATATCCCATTTATTTTTATTTCATTTTTTGTGAAGGTAGGGTTTTTCGTTGTTTATGGTATTTGTGTTTATCTTTTAATTTCTGCATATGTCGATGTCTATCTGATGTGAAAATATTGGTATTGGGAAGGCAGTCTAGAACATTTCAAACATCAGGAATTAAAATCATTTCTGGGCTTTTCTCTTGTTTTTTAAAACCTAGCTCGTTCCAGTGAAAATCACAAATCTGGTTTATTATATATCTAGTTTATGTTTTGGATTTGAAAAGAATGCTTTATCAGCAAGTTCTTAAGCAATGAATATTTCGATTCTTAGTTCTGGCTGACTTACCTCCAACTTTCCAGCATAAGTCGGGGTCCATTTTGATTCCAAAATGAGATCATTTGCGTTTTGGATCTCCAATAGTGGAGCTAACGACGCACTCCATATTTTTCCTTTTTCCGTAGTTAGAACTTAAATCAAATTGATGAACCACTATTTCTACTGTCGGGTTAAGTGGGTAACTTAAAGCATCTTTATGGGTTGGAGTGGTAGTTAGAGTTGTAGCCTTATCGTGTAGAAGTATATTTTGTAGACACAACAAAATATATTGAAACTGCCTGGGTAATTGTTGATGTTAATAGTAAAGTCTCTTGTGCTGCAAATTCAAAGATTTTCTGCAGTTTGCAGGCATTTATTGGAGAATTCAATTTGTATACTGATTGAATTTCGAAATTTGGTTGTAGATGTCATTGCATATTGGTAATATTTCATCTCGCATCCGTAGAGATGAACTTGAACGTGTTTTCCGAAGGTTTGGACGGTGCAGTGTAAGACTGAAAGATGGATACGGATTTGTGGTGTATGAGTTTCCTCCACATGCAGAGAAAGCACTGAGAGCACTTCGCAGGAGTTATATATGTGGAGAGCAATTAACTCTCTCATGGTCGAACAAGCAACCTAGAGCATTTAAGGGATCTGCAAGATCTGAGGGATCCTATGAGGCACGTCATGGAAGGGATACAAGACGAGAAGAAGATATTGTTGGAAGAAATTTGGCTGATTCAAGTGATTATGGAGATAGCAGGATGAATACTATTAAGCAACCTGATAGTAATGTAGGAAGGATTGGTTCTGCCAACATGCTTGATGAAGAGATAGCTTATCATCAGGATGGTACTAAAGATTTTATCAGGGAAGGTCATGATTATAGGGAAGATGCTTTGGAAGGTCATATGGGTGTTCGCAATCCAGTAGATGATGATCGATGGGGTCATCAATTCCATGACCCTATAGATGGCAATGGTGTTGACAATGGACTAGAGTTTGATAGGTATGAACCTAACAAAGTTTATGATGAGAAAATCAATGATTATAGTCATCAAATGGCCTACACTGGTGGGTCTGCTTTGGGAAGCTCTCACAATATTGGCAGAGCTCACATTGGTGAAGGGACTTCAAAGCACCCTAATGATACAAAACGGCGAGGAAATTGCTATCGATGTGGAGGCTCAGGTCACAAAATGCGGAATTGCCCCCAAAAGAATGCTTCACAAAGAAACTTAACTAGCTTTGACCATAGGCATGATATTGATAGAAGAGGTAGAGACAAAGAGGAGCTGGAAAGATTTAGGTCCAGGTCAAGGGAAGGATTGCGGAGTAGGGATGCTAACTTGAACATGCAACTCTTGAATGACATGAAACCAGGCTCTGGAGGGAGATCAATGATCGGTGGAAGCTACCAAGTTTCTCAAGAAACTGACAAATCTGTGAGACAGGATTACGGAGGAAAGAAAAGAAACAGGAAGGAAATCGGTTCTCCAAAACGACTTAATACCAAGAAAGCAAGAAGGTCAGTTTCATCTTCTCATTCTGATTACACTCCATCCAAATTACAGTCTACATTACCATCCTCTAAGCAAGTCCCAAGATCCAGTTCCCACTCTAGGTTAAGATCATTATCTTCCCGAGGAAATTCAAGATCATTTCATTCTAGGTCTACTTCAAAGTCGCCTAATTCTAGATCAAGATCTATAAGATCAAAGTCTAGGTCAAGATCAAGCTCTCCTACATCATTATCTTTATCTGTATCACTTGGTCGACCTTTACCTTCCTCTTCAAATAAGGCTCAGTTGATTCCAAAAAGCTCAGTTGACAATACACCTGAATCCAAGGATATTTTAATTGAGCCTGAGCAAACGGCAAGAGTTGATACTCAGTTGGAAGATACTAAACTTGAAGATGAATTACTGGCAGTGAACAATAATACTGCAGTTTCAGTCTCCAGAATGGAATCTGAAATTGAAAAAGATGAGCCTCTTAATAAGAATAGCTGTGTGCGCCAAATTACATCAAGGGCCCTGAATGAAGGAACAGATCCAAGCACACAATTAGCAGACAAAGCAATTGCAACTGAAAGTTCCTATAAAGAGGTTGTGAATGAAACAGGGGAGTGTCCAAATACTGATGCATTGATAACAATGCAGTCAATGGTTCCAGTGAAGAAGCCAGATTCTGAAGCAGCAGATGTTGCATACTCCAGACATAATGCAAGCCTTACCTCAGAGGAATTATCCATGGTTTTGAAGCACTATGGCTTTGAGCTCCAAGAGGAACACAAAAATCATACTGCAGAGGCTTATTTTGGTTCTGCACGTTTCTGGCCTTGGGAGATCATCTACTATAGGAGGTTGAAGAAGGGTCCTATCAGCGTCGAAAATTATGCAAGGCGGATTGAACAGAACCGGGAGTTCGGGATTATTGACAAATATGTAAGAAGCAGTAGTGGATGGGGAGAATTGAGCCAAGGAAACCCTTGAAAGTTTTTTTTTTGGTTGATATGCCAAGATTACAATCACATTCTTCGATTATGGCATTTAGCAAATCTGCACTTCAGCCCCTTATTTTACTGGAGTTCACATGGCGATGTCACTAGCAAATATTTTAGGTAACTTTGAACTGGTATTGGTATATTGCAGAATGTTGCACCTGGTTATGATGACCTTTCATAGCTTAAGGATTCATATGATTGTATCCAGTTGGTCTTTTTTGAGGATTGATGCATAGTGGGATCACTTGAATTTGGAATGTATCTAGAACTGATTTTATGAAGCTCTTTTATGTGCATAATTTTCCTGGATTTATAGAATGTAAATATACGAATATGAGCCATGTTAATCTAAATGATAAGTGTTTTACTATCAAACTTATGTTTGCTATGATTAGTATTGGCAATAGGCCTGGTCCTGTCCGACGTGGCCCAAAATCACCAGACCGGGCCTAGGGACCTTTTTTTAGAGCCCAAGGTTAGCAACAATAAAGCGACATCATTTTTTCAATTTTTTATAAAAAAGACTGGTTGGGCTGGCTTGGACCTGGGCCATTGTCACCATCCTTAACTATGATAGATTTCTTGCAAAGTAAATTGAAGAAAATGGTTTGTTTCTTTGCTCTCTATCATCAACATATTGCAGACTTGCACTTCCCTTCCTGCCAATTTACTGTGAATTCAACTTTTATGATTGAAGTATCTTTGGAATGTATCTTGTTTTAATCTGCTACGGGATGTTTTCAGATGTGTGGAACTGGAATGTTAAGAATTTTTTCGTTCTTGTTCTCATGATTCAAATTTTATATGCCATAGTTACATGAATATCTAGTAATTTTCTTTTGCTTCTAACATGAGTGGGAACTGACTATTGTTTCCTTTTTGTCCATAAAATCTGTGAAGCCAAAGGGTATCCATTTATCTGACAACTATCAGAGATCTTGAAACTCAATTATCTTCTAGAAATCCAACTGCCTTCATATTCATAATCTTTAGTCATCCACGAGTCTGTTGGATCAGTAGACACTTTCAGTGGAAAAAACTCTTGGGATTTAAATTTAGTAGAACATCGCATGGAGGAGCTAATTCTTTCTTTACTTGGTGATAACTCAGTAACCAAACACTTAGCCTCTCCATTAGGCGATGAGATCTCTTGTGCCCATTAACCAATTCCAACTCTGAGCCAACAAATCTCAAGCAGATCTCGTCCCCTCCACGAGATAATACTTCTATTGTTTCTTTCTTCAAAAAAAAAAAAAGAAAGCTTTCATTTTCTTTTCTTCTTTATCAAAGATTGTGCATGTACTATACCATCTCAGTACTGTAGGGTTCTTTAAGACGTGACATTACCTTGAACCATGGGAATTCCCAAATTGCTTAACAGTCACAAACTTCCATCCCTTTGGTTGAAGACGTCTTCTAAGGTAACAAAAAAAGTTAAAAGAAAAATGTGTTGGTATTATTTTTATGCACATCCCAATCTCATCTTATGCCTGTATCGTATTTAGCGGCACGATCTTTGTCCTCTGCCCTGCAGGAAGTAGTGATTTAACGACTAATACATAGATTTACAGGGTGAAGGAAACCATTTTGATTTTGGATAGACTGTGTTTGAAGAGGCATCATTTTCTTATGATGAATGTTTCATAAGAATCCATTAGTTCATCTTTTGTTCTGTTACTTTTGCATCAGAGATTGTGGAGCAACTGATGTATGGTTTGGTTTCATTATTTCTCTCTCCCTCTCCTTGTCTAACCAAAGGAGAATACTGTAGATGTTGCTATTGTTGCAAAGGCATCTGTTGGTTTTTCCTGTAAAATGTACATAAATGTTGGATAAGGCAGCCTGTTGTACTTGCCATCTCAATCTATGATTTAAACATTGTATTTGCTTTACTTCTTACCTGATGGGAATGATTCCTGTGGACTGACAACCTTAAATGGAAAAGAAGAGTGCTGTTAATGGCACAAGAAAGGTGGCATTTAGATTAGTGCGAACGTAGTGAACGATGGGCATGGGATGGACTGGACTAGAGGGGCGAAGGGGGAATTAAAATTTTGTATTTATCATCTGACGTAATACATACACTTCAACCATCTCAATTACTCTTAGCATTTATGTGTTTTAAATGGACTTTTATTTCAATGCTCGAACTACCTAACAAGTTACACCTCCTCCCCCTTTTTCCATTCACTTGAAGAAACAGTATATAACTATATATCCATTTCATTTCATTTCCTTTGAGCTTCATAAAGTGAAAAATAAGGGTCAAGTGGGCATTTCTTTTCGTGTCTCAGTCTGAAGAACCTTGCATGGGTTCACTATTTTGTGATTGGTATTATGGTTTCCTTTTCCTGTGCCTATTGCCTAGCCCTACACATTTGAGTTCATGGTGGGGCCACTGCATTCTTTTTCTGCAATACAAGCCTCACTTATCAGCTTTTGGCTTCATCATCCAGTTAAACTGAAGAAGACTGCGTCATTGACATTGTCTAGTAATTTCTGACGTGGCAGCATGACATATGAAATAGTAAAACACCTAACATTGCGATTGCATGGCGAATTTTGAAAGCAGTTTAACCGGTTTACATTGTTTTCTGCTAAACAGGGGAAGAAAAGCTGGACCTAGCCCAGGATCAGTAGGAAACAAACGCGAGAAACTACCTCTGTCACCATATCCCCCATATTTCCTATCTTCTATGATTCCAAAGATAAACCATAATAATAAAAACAAAACAGTGAACGGGAAGCTTGGAAAAGAGAAGCAGTGCTATTTTCGCTCCACTTTTCTTCCATACTCGGGTTGCAACATGAGACATGGAGCTACAAGGTGGAGCGCAAGTAGCACTACTTGAGATAGAATAAAAAGGAGATGAAACAGATAAAGCCTATATTGAAGTCCTACTAAAGCTATAGTAGCCGAGAATTAGCGGGGGGAAAAGGAGCCTACATTCTAGCTTCTCCTAGTCTTCATGGTGGCCCTGTTGTCTTGGAGGAAATCAAGCAACACTGTACTCTTGCATTTGGGGCATTTGGGGTCGTCCTCCGAGAGCATCACGTACATGAGACATCTTGGGCAACCTACAAGCACCATAGATGTCGCCTCAGGGCTATTGGAGTGTGGAAGACTGCCATCTTCTTGGTTCAGCTCCGACGACACACATGAGCTCGGCGGTGAGGTTGTTGACTCCGTAGCCGATCGGGCCGGTGACTCCACCCTTTGACCCATTCTTGGCGGTGATAGGTTCAGTTTTAAGTCAAGCTTTGGGATGTTTCCGTTTCTTCGACTCATCTTCTCTGTATCCTGTCTAGTAGTAAACCCGCCTTTCTGCAACAACAGAAAGACAGTCTTAATTCGGAAACAAACGATCACTAAAAAAAAAGAAGAAGATAAAAACACAACTGAATTGTACTACAAAGTCTCTCACCCAGATCAAAGCTGATCATATTACAAGAACTAGTTAAGCATGCGTTACCTTAAGGTTCAGGAACTTTGGGAATCAGAAGAAAGATAAAGGGTTCTTTCAATTGAATACAAGGATTGTGATGGTGATGATGAGAAAGACTCAAACTTTATGATGGTGGCTAGGATTGAACCATAAGTGGCAGCTCCTATAGCACCAAAAACATGATCTTGGTGGTTTGGACCTCTAAGGCCATTATGTATATATATAAAGAAAATGAAGGGAGAGAGATTGGGTTTAATTAAAAGCTTACCTTAATTATGGAGGAGAGGTGGAGGGTGTAAGAGTAGAGAGAGAGAGAGAGGAAGAGGTGAATTGAATTGAAGTTTTTGGTGGAAGAGTGTGTAAATTGAGGGCAGGAAATGTATTTATGAATGGAAAAAATCCCAAGGAGTGTATTGCAGGAGGAGGAAATTTGGAGTAAATATTGCAATTATAAAGTGCAGGAGGGAGCTTTCCTTCATTGCTTTTAAAGGGAAGAGAAAGGAAAAGGGGTCGGTGTTTTAAAGTTTTTGTGTTTATGTGACAGAGAAAGAGAGCAACAACACATACAATACAAGAAGCACAGGAAATACCAAATCGCCTTTAAAGAACCAAATTACATTTTGAAGCTATCACCACCTAAGAATTTAATGGAAATTAATAAATGTCAACCAAATAAAAAGCAAAGCATAACAGCTAAACCCCTTTTTTAATTAAATATTTCCCAACAGTACTCACCAATTCTGATAGCAAAAGACACCAAAATATTAAATGGTAACATCCAGAATTTACACAGGAAATTTAAAGATTACCTCTCTCTATCCAACCCTCTCATGAGCTGTGACCTACGTTCTGTCAACCATCCCTTGTAGTAAATTTCCAGTATTGTCATATCCTTTTTAATGTAGAAGTTGTTAACTTTATGTTCTAATTAATATGATAACATATCTAAAATTCTAATAGCGTTTTTAAACTGCAAAAATACCAAAAGTGCATGCCAAGTTGCATTTATCTTGAACTTCGCTTAATTTACATTTGATCAAACTTGGTCAATAAAGCTTGCCCACATGAACATGTGTAAGGTACCACTCTGATTTTATTAGATAAGGTGGAAGTCAAAGTGAGTTAAATGCACCTCGATGTGTGCCCGAGAATCAGTGAGAGGTCTATCATAGAAAAGGAAAACAGATGAAAGTATCTCTTCATTCTTGTTTATTTTGTTAGAGATTTGTCATATTGATTCGGATCTAAGCTTGAAATGTTTCTGAACCAGCTCCTATGAGTCTTCATTCTTTGTTCTTAATTTTGGCTTATTTTGTTTTCTTTTAATCATTTCATAAATAAAAGAAATTCTCTTCTTCATGGTTAGTAAAGCTTGGCATCAAATGAATTAAGCAGTAGTCTCATTTATTTTTATCAACAACCATAAAAGGTCAAGGTGGACTTAAGTGTACCTTTCTGGCTTTCTTTCATGCAGGCTTGGTGCAGTTAAAGAGAAAGGAAAGCAATTAGATCCATGAATAATGTTTGAATCTGCGAGATAGTGCTCTGCACGAATTCTTAAACTGCTTGTGTATATAATATTAACAAATGTATAATTACGTAACAAAGTCCTTTACTTTATAGGTTTACTAAGCAAGAGGAAGATTTGTGATTTACTTAAATCTGAGTCAATAGAGGTGAAAGATTATTCATTCCTACTCGAGATGGCCATACGATAACAGTAATGAAAGTGATTTATACATCAGAGCAATACGATCTGTTTGTTAAATGGGATTGACGAAAGAGAAATTTCCAACTCTCTTGACAAATGCAAAGACTTTTTTTGGAGTTTGACTCTTCAGATCTCAACTTTTGCTTTGTACTTCAACCTCCAAGTGCCATCTCCAATCACAAGCATCAAGGCTCTTTTAACTTGTTTGAGAATAAGAGATGGAAGGGAAGGGACCATCCCAATTAGTCCTTGTCAATCCTGCTTATCGTACCTGAACACACACAAAGTCTACCATACAACTCTCACTCAGGTAGATTTCCAGAAAGGACATCTAGTCCTACACTTTGTACAGGATTTGTTTCTTCTTCATTCCTGACAATGACCTATTCCCTTCTTGAGTAGTTACTAGTGTTTGATAAGAATTAAGGCTAGTCAGTAATTCTATAAAGTATAAACCATCGTTAGTTGCTGTTATCCCATTTTGTTCAAATTATTTTCAGATAATAAAATACGTACACATATCTGAAATTTAATTATTTATATTATAATCCACATTTTCTCTATTCAAATGGTACGAGCTAAGAAATCTGGTTTCTTTTTTCGGTTGTTGACAATTCTAGAAAAAAAAAAACACAACGTAAGGCTTTTCGCTATGTGAAAGTTTAGGGAGAGTTATCAATATACCAAGATTTTCCTTTATATTTTTTTACAAAAAGATTATTTTCATGACTTGAACTTGTGACTTTTTTTTTTATCAAAAAAGAGTAATTTAAACAATTACTTCAAGACTGACCCTTATTCTAGAAATGATCATAAAAATAACAAACATTAACTTCTTATTTTTATATATAAAATTATCATTTAATTAATAAAATGGAATGTGCTCTCCAGTAATTTACTAGCAGCTTAATTCCAATCCTTTATTTTTGGCACATAAGGTTTCCTATATTCCTTTCTAATCAAACAAAAATATATGCAATTCTCAAACAACTTTATAATTTCACTTGAGTGGAAGTATTTATTTTTTAAAAAATCAATAGGACTAAAGTAGATAAAAATTTTCACTGAAATCTATAAGCTTAAGATTATCTGTTTCAATCGTCATCATCATTATTAATACACAGTTGAAGATCCGCTAAGATTCGGGATTTAAGGAGATTCGATAGTACGCAACCTTATTTTTACTTAACAGAGAGGTTATTTTCGATAGACCCACGTATAATATGTCATGACGAAATTTTATTAAGACCTATAAGCTTCAGTATTTAATAATAATAGGGATTAAAAAAATTATTGGCCTCTAATCCACGGACGCGTAGTGAAAATCTTGTATAGAATTCCCTGCCGGCCACACGAAAAGGTAGCCATTAATTTGTATTGTCACAGATATTAATTGTAATGGTGAGATATGATCCAAACAAATTAGCCACGAATGAGACACTATTAATTAGACAGTTGAACTTGAACAATACATAATAATTGAGTGGCCTTACTCTTATCTAGAAGGATGCCTAATGGGTTAGGCGTCACTTTTGTTGAGCTTGGCCTTTTTCCCTAATTCCATATTTCGTTTTTATAAAAACAAATTAAAATAGATCAGAAGTTAGAAGGAGTTATTGTGTTAAATCGAGCTACAAAATGCATACAATATTACCAGATTTCTTTTACTAATAAAGTAAAACTACACATATGATATGGACTACTCATTCTCTAAGACTTGCTTATTGGAAGGTTGACCCTGCTTTTGTGGATCTAGTAAAAACGCTCTTCAAGGGGTAAAAACTAAAAAATGAGATTGTAATTGATATAGTCCTATGTTCTTGAATGTTTTGTTTGTGTAATTATATATTATTGGTACAGAATTGTGTCAATTGGTTTGTCTTATTAATGAAAGGTGGTTTCTTGATACTGATACTTGTCCAGTTTGAGGTTGCACGTTCTAGTAATTAATTTTGCTTAAACCTGATACGGATCTAGACATAAACCTATCTGCTTAATGCCTGTCGTCTTTTGCGACCTAACAACTTGTATCTCCCTTTCAGAACTCGATGTTCATAGGAATCCTGTGATGACCATAGCTACTCCATAACTTTGCTGTTTTTAGTTGCTATACTGGAACTGGAACCGGAACCAATAGCCACTCGATAAGCTAATTTCTACAAATTGTTGTTATTTATAAGCATGGAACACCTGTTAAGTTGTGAACCAAAGAACATTTATTATTCTCTTAGATGTTGGGCCAATACTCTAATATTCTTCCTTTTTTTGTGTAATTATATACATTAGTATTATGTTCTTATGACAATGCCAAATTTTCACAATTTGACATTAAAGTTTAAAATTTTAAATATAATTTTCATCAAAAAGATCCATTCTTAACACATAAATTAGTTCCCTCCATACCATAAATAGGATGATAAGGGTCACCTCAATTCATCTAAATACGACTCTAAAATGAGCAAGCGAAAACATTAACACTTGTGGGTCATGGACTACCTCAAGCCTGCAACGTAGCTGGGTTACATATAGGTAGGTGGGGTTCACAACTCACTTATGTTCCGATTTTAATTGACAGAAAAGGAATTTAGAAGTGCTTGTCTGGGTTTATACTTCAAACAATAATGCCAACTTGAGTCTGCTGATCAGATACGAGAGTAATAATCAGCAATCTGCAAAAATGAAGTTAAAAGGGACGAACATCATATGTTTTAATTGTAAATTTTAACTTCTATGGTTGTATTGATATTGACCTAAAAGCAAAACATCATTTTATGCAAATCTATTATTGATAGTTACATGGCTTGTGAATTTAATTAAATTAAACATATTAAGTTAATCAATTAATAAATTTTAATTTAAGTAATATTTTGACCGTCTATCAGTACCGATTATGTTTGGAATCTTTCCTACCTTTCTCTCCCTTTCCCCCTTTCCATATCTTTTTAATGTATGTCTATGCTTTATTTGTGCCTCATTCTACTATATGAGGTGAGCACAATGGAAAGTCGTGATGAAGTTTTCTCTTTTACTTCATACCTGGAAGAGTAAGCCATCAAGAAGCTAGACGTACTCTAAACCTCTAACAGACCTTTAAACAAGCTGTATCAATCGCTTAGATAAGATATTAGGTCACTCGTGCAAATGGGCTGTAAATACAATAGGTTTCGTTTTTTTGATTCCCTACTAATCATGAGATTCTATGGAAGATGGGATATAAGAACAAACAATCAAGCTAACCTTTTCTACAATTTGTTGTATAAGCTCTTTCATTTAAGAATTTCAAATGCAATTAGAGAGTATCTATATGTTGCTAGGCTAGTGATGTTTTAGGGTAAAGAATCCCTGATATTCACAAACTAAGTGTACATTTACTGACTATTGTAAGCTAGCTACTAAGACGATAGTAGCAGATTAATGATACGTGGAATTAACTAAAGCACATGCAAAATCTAAAAGAAGGTCTCATACATGGCATGATCACCACCAGACTTTGCATTTATGTGAGGAAAATTTAATACTGAAATGGCTGCAAAGGAAATAAATTATGTGTACTACTTCTACTCGATTGATATTGAAAATGGAATTCAATTCTCTCAACCTCCCCCTCATTGAAATGCATGCAATGCATTTAGTGGGGATGCCTATAGATTAGCCTCTAAATCTGGAGAGCAAAGAAAGAGAGAGAAATAGTACTCTCTTTTGATTGGTTACTTTTAAATTGTATGCACAGAAGCATTGAAACCGCCATTAACATATATGCAATGTCAACCAAACTCCACCAAGAAACCTCTCAGTGCCATTCAAATCCCATTAAGAACATTAATTCGACTTTCTCTGCTTATTGATTGTTATATATATAAAAGAGGAAGAAGAAGACATCAGAGAGTTTAAATGGTGGTGTTTAAGGCCAACCCCTTCTTTAAATTCTAGTTGCATTTTTCTATGAGCAACTTCAATGCACCATTTACAACTTTATACACCAAATATTATTAATGCCAAAGATTTTGACAGATTTTCCCAGCTCCACAGTGTCATGTGACATAAGATTCTTCAACATGTACCATTCAATATTCATGTGTGTTCTTAAATATAATCAATTATACTTATTACCATTTTCTCTTTTTTCATATTCAATGGCATTCATATGTGGTCCTTAAAGTACGGACTAAAGATAGCTGTAATAGAACTATTTTTTCGTCTGGATTGCTTCCCTTAAAATAATTGGCATAGTATTTCTTCTAGCTGTGGATTTCTCGTTTTATCAGGATTTTGGTATGGATCTGGTCCTTCAGGTTTCAGATTGACCCACAGGCTCCCATATCCATGGAACCCACACAACAAATGGGCTTAAGGGATATTGTTCTTACAAAGTAGTTAAAAACCACGCCTTCGCGCACTTTATGTGAGAAAGGTGAGGCTGTAGCTGAAAGCCACATTCTAAGCTGTTCTCCACCACCTCTTCTAATTACAAGTTACTGCTTATAGATTCTATGCTTTAACTCGTTCCAATTACACAAAACAAGAGTACCCAAGTGGTCTACGTTTCTGGGTTGGTGCATTTTGATGCTTTGAATCATCTTAGCCGCTACTCTTAGGACAGTTCTCTAAACTTTATATGGAATGTCATTTACTTTTGATAAAGATAAGACATCGACTGATTAGGAAGGATGATTGATTCAATTGTTGAAGCATCATGTGAAATCTGGCAACTTCCCACAGTTAGATTTTGATGGAGGCTATGCTAAGGTTGGGAGTCGCACATGTCCCGCTCAGTTTCCTTCAAGAGACTGCTAACTACTGATATAAATATTCTCATTACTGGGTCATAATTACAATCTGTTGAGGGTTCCTTGGGTGGGTGAGATTACAATTTATGGTTGATGTATCCAGGACGCGGTGTCTCCATCCTTCCTGTTTCCGACCAAATTTAAGTAAGACAAACAGACAAAGGAGGAGCATGTTTTGCCATGTGTAATGCATCTTCCATGCAGTAAGCCTTGTTTTTAGTTTCATTTTTCATCTCCGGACAAGGAAAAAGAAAGTTGGTATTTTTGTGTTTCTTTGTATCCACGACTCTACCGTACTTGGTACGGAAAACCATGTCAGTTTAATCAGTTTTTGCTGTAGAAAAACATATCCAGTAGAGCTAAAACGAAATGTTATACTAGATTTTGTAGCAAAGCTAGGGCAAATCTGTTCCAAATCGAGCTATGAATTATGTTGAAAATGGGTATAAACTTTAGAGTAAGAATCAACCCTTTCATTTCCTGATAACAACTCAGCAAGGAACTGCATGTTCTACATGTTATCTTATAAAAACTAAAAAGAAAAAAACAGGTCCAAGTAAGCAGTTAATAGGCACAATAAACATCTGGAATTCAAGCACATCTTCACCACTTCATATATAACATGGATGACTAGGGCTATTACATGCTCTCCATGTTATGCACCAAAAATTTGATACAAGAAAAGAACTTTAAAGGATATACCAAATTTTAGGCCGTAGGGCAAGGAGACAATCACACAACTAATAATCTGTTGAATGACCATCAGTTCTAGTGAATATGAAATAGTTTCAGGTCGGAGAACATCGTAGAATTAGAGACTTCACAGCATTAATGAATTTACAGCATTAAAGACTTTGTTCCACCTTAACTAAATCGAAGACAAGCCATGTATATAACAAGATACCACGACGCCACTAATAAAAGAATTAATGTGACTAAACATGGTAAGATATGAGCAAAAGCTATTTCGGAAGATCTGTTTTTGACACCAGATTTGACTCACGAAGTAGACTGATATGTGCCAACCGGGGGCCAGACTGACTAGCCACACTGGGAGAGAGAGAGAGTCAAGGTGGTCCATCTTCATGGATGCTAAATTAAAAGCACGAATTACACAAAAGTTGCAAACTTCACAACCAACAATTAAGCATTCAGGACTAGCAAGTATTCCATAAATGCTCATTAATAGATATCCAATCTTTACAAGGAAGATAAAAGGTTTAATCAATATAGCTAGACAGAGACCACAAACAAATGAGAACAACAGTTAACTGAAGGTGAACGGTATATAGAAATATTACTCAGATTAATAATCATGTCATAGACCACAAATGAAAGGATGAAATGGTCCAAACAATGTGAAACACGTAGACAGTATGATTATCAATGTCAAAGAAATAGAGCAACTAAATAATAATTTTGAATCTCATAATGATCTCTGCTTGGAAAGAAGTTTTTTCCAATTAGTAAATTCCAGGGGCAACTTGAAATGTTTTCAACTCTCCATCGAAGATGCAAGCTACTACTTTGCCCGCTTATTAATCAATTCCTTCTTTAACAGCCATACCGGACAAAGTACTACACAGAAGTCATACAAAGAGTAGCAATGCCACCGTATTACTATCTTTCTGCAAGTTGAAGGTGACATTTAATAAATTACTGCTCTTGTAGGTAAATGGCAACTTACTTTATCATGATAATAAAACAGAAGCAAAACCATTTTAAAAACTGTTCTAAACATCAAAAACAAGTTCATGTCAATGTTTTTTAATGCCAACTGGACAAGTTAAAAACTACGAAGGGCAGCCCTTCCCTTCCTTGTACTCCACCACACCCAATGTGCTTATTGCTAATACAACTGAAAACTTCTATGTATTATGTATCCTAAACTTTGTCCGATAATAAATCAGTCTGTCATTTCATTTAGAACTTGCCAATAGAAAACAATAAATGCAGACAAAAACAATTTCACGTAGATATCTGTTGCTACAACTAAATATTCTTATGCACTTTAGTTCCTTATAATCATTTGCATAAAAGCATCAATTACCAACAATCATGTACCTTTGATTACAATTTCTGAATCAACCACAATATGTAGTAGCCACATACACAACTTATATAGTATTCCACTATAATTTATATGAATGTGACGGTGATCACAATTCGATACAAATGCGAACTTGAGCAATGCTGATCCAATGATGAAATAACATTCCCTCAGTATAGAAAACAGGTCTAGCACCTTGCATGTATCAATTATATTCCTGTTAAACCTGATAGTAAGCCTAATCCTCCAATATTGGCTGTTGCTCAAGCTCATTTGAGTGGTCAATTAAAGCGTTTGTAGTACCATTGACAGCAGAGTTTTCACCTCTACACAATGTCAGCTGTTCTTGAAGAGTTTTGACAAGTACATTAAGTTTCTGGATTTTCTTTTCTTGAGAGAGGATGATCTGCAGCACAATTAACAGTGAATCACATCAGCATCCATAACATTACTTGATGAATCTTTGAGAACTTGCAGATACCCACATAACTTCAGCCATTTGTTGGACATTGGAAACAGAAACTCAACAGTGAAAGTTAAGGTTATAGCAACTTCTCAAGACTGGGTTTCAGACTTTGAATGGCACAATCACCAGAAATAATTCAAGTTTCTTGTTTGAATCAATGAACCAAGAAGTCTAGCAAATCAAGGTCAATGTATCAAAAAGAAAAAGAAGAAAAGAACAGGCTATTATCCAATCAAACCTCTTACAAGGGCACATAATAGAATGCATCAAAAAGCATAAAGGGAATGAAGCAAACCGGAGGCATCAACCTCTAGTCTCATCAGAAAGCTCCACCGGTGATCAATGAGGTATGGGATTAAGCAACTAAACTGGTTATAAATGAGAGAATACTTACTATTGTGGTTGTCAACCTCGTTATCCTTTAGAAACAGGTCCTTGTTCTTATTTATATAGCAACAACAATGCATAATGGAAAATATAGAAGAGCATGAACTTGAACAGGCAACTCCCTAATACTAGAAACGTTTGGACACTTAAGAATAAACCCAAGAACGATAAGAAAAGAATTGCTGTCTAGCTTATCAGTCATCAAGACAAGCATTAGGATATACCATGGGAAGTATGCTAGTGAAACCCGATCCTACATAATTGTCAAACATGCATATGAATAGGCCTCTAGCAATAATTGTGACATCAGTTAAAGTTTTCAATCTTTTAAGTGTTAATCTAGCTAGAAAATTAGAAAGCAAGAGTAGAGAGAATTGAAGATGCAGGAAAGGGAAAATAAAGTTTCAGCAGGGAAATTCTACGATCCTTTCACTTGAGAAATAAATAAAACTGATATACTAACTAATATAGCAGTAAAATCTAATCTCGCAGCTAACATTATTCTCAGACAAATTCAAGCAAATGAAATTATAACTGATCATTAATAAAACTTCCTAGATCTCTTCCATACATTCTCCACCATATCATCTTGGTTCAAATTTAAGGTTCACAACTCAACTTAAGCATAACATTCCCTTTCCTACGCAAAATAAAAGAAAATTTCAGGACGAACCCACATAATCTTCTTGAACATGTGTAAAATAAACATACAACCCCTCAAGTCCTATCGCTAAATCCTTCCACAAAATAACTTCTTTAACCTCAATTCAAACAACCCTTGTGGAAAAAATCAATCTTTATAACAAATATAATAGAATCAAACCTTTTCTTTGACAACTTCCTCTCGCTTGATACCATTTTTTTCCTTCCGGGAAATGCTCGAACTTGCTTCAATATCTTCCACCAACTGTTCTTTCCACTCAAATTGAGTACCGAATACGATCAGCAAAACCAGAAAAACAAGCACCCAAGGCCTTGGCATCCTGCACTCTGCCACCTTTCACTTTCACTTTCACATACACTACTAACTACTCTCCACATACCCAACCTCCAGTAACAGACGCTTACAGATCGGGGCTCAATGAGAGCGGTACGTGTCTCGTTGTTCTTCA
>JANIPM010000004.1:54311016-54326837 GCA_027478405.1 Erythroxylum cassinoides
GTTAAATTAAATTTTATATGAAATTTATATATTTTTAAAATGTTTTAAATTTAATTATATTTGTTAATAATTATTAAACTTATATATTTAATTTAATTAGAAAAATAAATTAAATTATTCATAGTTCTTTTATGGAACCCGAAGGACACACAGGGAAACTATGACCCCAAACTAGGTTAATTAGCGCAACAATAACTTTTAGTTGCTAGAGACTCATGACTAACCAAAGTCAGATTAGAAGTATGTATACCTAGATGAGACAACAAAGCCCTCTCTAGCTCTTCTGGCTTACGAGCACAACTCTCATCTTGCCTTTTAAGAACCCTTACTTCTCTCACACACTCTTACTCGTCATTCCCCATTAATTCAGTCAATCTGATAGCAGCGGAAATTGTTGACAAACAATTCTAGACTGTAATAAACTTTTTGATACACAAGATCCTCAGAAGAGACGAGCGTAGAGCATACTCATCCTACACCTTAACAATCAAGTATATGACTCAAGTCTTTGAAGTTTTCAAGAAGGAGAAGAGGCTTAGAAGAAAACACTCTTCATAAAATTTAAACGTCAAAATAAAGCATTCATTTCATCGTGTTTACAACTGAAGGGAAACCTTGCTTTTATAAGCGAAGCGAAGGTTAAAATGGTAAAGCTACCTAAAGACAACATGGTTACAACCTTAGAAAAAGAAGACTAATAATGCTACCTAACCTTATCAAAAAGGAATTTACTTTTATAAAAGTCAAAAGGTGAACACTACCCTACTTTTGAAAAGTCTAAAAGTCTACAAAAAGATGATAAGATGGAATTTTCAACAGTGTTGAACAGTGATGTTCATTTCGAAATTGCAATAATTCTTTTGCAATGTGTGGACTTGGCTGATAGAATCTATCTTTGAATGGCATACCCAAGAATTCAATTTCTGTAGTGCCAATGATGCTTTTTGAGGTTGAAAGCATAATCCCATACTATTGCGTAAGATCCTAAAACTTTTCTAATAGAGCTGTATGTTTCTCATGGGTCTTTGAGAACAGTAAGATGTCGTCAATATAGATCAGTACACTATTGAGTATAGGCTCATAGATCTTTGTAATGGATTTCTAAAACAGTGATAGAGCAACTTTAAGTCCAAATGACATAACAGTCCATTAGTATTGTGCATTGGGAATGCAGAATGCAGTCTTATGTCATTCCTTTGGGTGAATACCCAATTGCCAAAATCCTCCCTTAAGATCAAACTTTGAGAAGATAACAACTTCCTTAAGAAATAGTACTTGAGTACTAATCGTAGGTAATGGGAATTTGTCATCATACAGGAATGCATTCAAAGGTTTGTAGTCAATCACTAATCTTTTCTTTCCACGTCTCTGCTTTGAACGTTTGTTGACATAAAACACTTGGCAAGCTTAATCTGACTTTGTGGGCTTAATAAGTCCTTGATTCAAAAGGATTGCACACTCATCAAGTGCAAGTTTCAGATCATCAGGATTCATTCTTGGATGTATGGCTTTAGTAGGATTAATATCCTCATTCTTTTCAAATGGTGGACTTATGAAAAAGTCAGCATTCTTCCATAGAGGATATGGGTGAGTAAACTGTGCATAAGAATCTGGATAATATTCTAACAATTTATCTCGAAGTCCAGTGTAATGTGCAGGAACCTAGGATAGTTCAAACACATTTTTCATATCAGTGTATGGACTGAATGGTAATCGATACCTGAGGCTTGTAGGTAGGATCTGCAAAGGTGATGCTTTACTGTATATATCCATTCCAATAAGAATATCTAGGCTTGGTAGATTGCTTCCAAGTACTTTAGTCCAAACTGTACATTGAGGAAAGAAGCGAATGTCGATTTGTCTTTTAGTAATCAACCTAATCTTGAA
Organism: Erythroxylum cassinoides; assembly: GCA_027478405.1. Classification (NCBI taxonomy): domain Eukaryota; kingdom Viridiplantae; phylum Streptophyta; class Magnoliopsida; order Malpighiales; family Erythroxylaceae; genus Erythroxylum; species Erythroxylum cassinoides. The sequence continues at coordinate 54,312,904 of JANIPM010000004.1, forward strand.
TGTATTACCATCAGTAGCAGTAAAATACTCATCATGAGAGGTCCATACATCAGATGATAAAATATTGGGCTTTATGATCATATATGATTATATCTAGTATCCATAAATCTAAAAGCCTTGATGGGCTTATCGTATTTATCCTGTTGAAAAAGTTAGATATGGACGTCATGTCATTGTACGGGTGTACGATCTATCTTCAGACAAGCCTACTGTAGCATATATAATGAACGTCTATAGAGGCAGATGACTGAGATGATTCTTCTTCAGAAGATGGAATAGGGATAGCAAACTTGGTATCTTCGTCCTCTTGAGATTGTTCCTCAATTAATTCCTCAAAGTCATTGTTAGAATGAATTGGTAGAACATATTTGATCTGCTGTAACAACTTGAGATCTTTCTTTGTTGCGCGAGGACATTGTCGTGCAAAGTGTCTTGGTCATCCACAGAGAAAACATCGAGTTGACTTCTGTCGATGTGAGGACTTTTTGAAGAGCCACATAAATCTTCTTCTTATTCTGCCATTCTTCCTTTCATAGGATTTCTTCCAAGGTTTAAAGCCTTCCTTCTTCCTGTGGATCTTTCTCCCAGAGTAGACTTGGTGAAGATGAGCTTTCTTCTTACTATGACATAAGTCTTTTTATCTTTGCATTTAATCTGTAGATAAGGCTTCTTACAAGCCTGTTTGAAATCTGGATCGCCTTTAATGATATTCTTGAACAAGGTATAATGATCACATAACTTATCAAGAGAAGCTATTGCAAGCTGATAGATTTCTCTAAGAGTTATTGTTGACATGTTTCGTTGTAGAGAAACTATGGTCATTTGTAGTTCTGGTTATGGTTCATCTAGAAGGGATGATATAAAAGTATCGAAGATTAACATCATTCCATCCATTCAAAAGATAATACCTTTCCGTCATATGTTTGTAATGCTTCTGGATATCATGCTTATCAAGAGAACAACATTTCATAGCAAAGTAATCCTTACGGATTTGTTTGTCAATGAGCTAAAAATCACCAATAAATTCTTTATGAATTATGCCAAGTAGTGCCCAAGTTGTAGTGACTTGAATGTACTGAAGGCATTGATAGTCATTAATACTTTGCCACCATTCTCGCAAAATACTAGTGAAACGAGATGTAAATACAGAAAAACTATCTGGCAGATGATAATTTGTTCTGATCATTTGAAGATCAATCTATGCATCGAATTCATGTATTCTATCCCTCCATTTTTTTGGGGGTAGATCATCAAATGTAAACGAAGGTCCCGAAGTAGGCTTGGTTGTAGAAGACTGACTTGTAGCCTATGCAACCGGTTAAGTTTGTGGTGCCGGTTCAGTTCTGAAAGGTTCAGTACCTAAGGATTCTGCTTCACTTATTTCAGGTTCAACTTCAGTATATTGAGGCATCGTCATCAAAGCATTGGATAGTTCTGTTAAATCAACAAATTGGGCTGATGAATCAGATGATGGTTCAGACATGTGTTTAGATGATGAATCAAAGATTAATTCAGAGGTATGAGTTGAGTTTTCAGATGGTGTTGCAGAAACTTCAAATATTTGGATAGAGATTGACTCAGATGGTTCTGACACCTCTATATGAGCTGATTGAGAACTAGAATCTTCTACAAGAGATTTAGCAGTGGTTAGAGTTGCAAGAAACTCTATCTGTTTGGCTTTGTCCTTCTTATGAGAAGAGGTGGAAGGTTGTACTCTCAGTAGAGACTCTAGAGGGGTATGTATCTGTAATGGCTTACTCCACTTTTGAGTTGGTTCAAAAGGGTGATATGAGGATGATGGCTCAGGAACTTATGAAAACTCAAAAACTCGTTGTTTAGGCAAATGATCAGATTTTTACCTTGATCTTGTTTTCTTTGGTTTCTCCAGAGTTGTCTGTGAATGTATGTACTGTCTAATCAAAGGATAATTAAATTTAAATACCTTTGAGTAGTCAGCTTCTTCTAGATACTTCTGATACATAGGAGACGGCTATGTTTGCTAAGTATTTGGAAAATCCGAAGAGGATGAGCCATAAATTGTCCTTGATTATGCATAATGCATATCAGCTTCCATTTGTTGCAGAATTCCTTATATCTTTTATATCTCACGAACTTTAAAGTAGAAGTCAGGCCATATATAATGGGCAGAGATGTATTGTCGAAGTTCAACATTAAGACGCTGAATTTGAGCTTTGTATGATTGATACATATGTTGGATCTATTTAGAAACTACGCTAACTTTAGTATAAGTAGCATGATTTTGTTGACTTATTCTATCTAGCTTAGAATCAATCATTCTCAGAACTTTGTTCTATGTTACTGTGTTGGATGTTTACTAGTTAAGGACTTCATTAGATGGATTTAACACAAGTATTCCCTATGAAGTAATTCCTGTGGCTCTTATAGACAACTCGCTATGATTCGTCAGTACTCCTATTTAGTGTGGGAAACTCTTCGTTGTATGGCTTTGCCATCATATAAGGTATAGGAGTAGGAGTCACAATAGGAATTTCTGGCTTAGATCTGCTAGATCCATCAGTAGATCTGCATGTTGTAGACGATTTCAACATCTTTCGTAGAGATTTAGGTTTGGATTGTACTTTCATTAGACCTATACAAGAGCTATAATTGTTTGAATCTATATCATCGCAAAGAGGATGATATTCATAAGAAGGTAAGCACCAAGATTTGGGCTTTTTCTTCTTCCTTCTCCTTCTAGAATAAGGATCATCATCATCACTATCTGAATCAGGATTGGGACAAATTTCACAATCTGGTTTGCATATGAATGGGTCGACGTCCTATACAAAATATCCATGATGATGATTGACATATACTGGATCTCCATTAGATTTGAAGTAATGAACAGGAGGACCAGATTTACCTTCCATATGTGAGGATACGAGCTGGACCATAAGGATTGTTGACCTAGAGGTTGAAGGTCTAGATGGATCTTCATTGGGCCGTGCATAGATGGAATTCACACTTCCATCTCTCAAAGTCTTCAGAACCGGAGGAGTTGTGAAATGAAAAAGTGTCGATGAGGCACGTGGAATAACTTCCAGTAGTTAATGATCCATTCAGTAGGCATCAACTTTTCAAGCTCCTGTGCTGGAAGTTGCATCGGGATCTAGATTATAGTAGTCTGATCATTAGAATGATCAACAATCACGTATAGTGCATCCGAAGTGGAATTTGGGAAGTTAAGGTCTAACGCATGATTCTGTAGATGATAGATCATCTGGCGATGTAGAGTAGCCATGATGGCTATAGGATCTTGATCCGCTCCAGTGATCTGGATCTGAACTTGTAGATGTTTAGCCAAAGTAGGATCATCCAACCTAATGTTGAAATCATATGCCATGGTCAAGATGATACTTCCGTTGTTGAGCTTTGTCAACAAGGTACCAATAAGGGAATTTTGGTACATTGTAGGCAGTGTCTAAAAGAGATATCTTGGTTGTCGTAAGTATCCCCTTTCTTTCATAAAGAGTAAGAACAAGTCGTATAACTCCAACATAAAGATGTGTATGATTGTGCTCTCTCTATAAAGAGATAAGTTCTTTAGGAGTTTCAAGCTTTATGTACTATTCTGCAGTTGTAAATTTGAGACCACACTGTTCTAATTTGGAACTATGGATGATTTCTTTTACACGAGGTCTAATAGTAGACAAAATACTACAAATACTTCTCATCCAAGAATGGTCACGAGAATATATATTATACAGACTCAACAATGGTAAAGAAGATGCATAAACATGATTTTCTAAAGGCACATGAGTAATTTCTACTAAATTTTCAATTTTGTTTGATAACATACGCTTTACACTAGAAGGTAAAGAAGACAAAGACAAAGACAAAGTTGACGATAAATGAACAGGGTCAATTGACAATGTTTCCATTCTTTTGTATAGGTTCTCTCCTTACTCACTTCTCTGAACAAGACTCAATATTACCCTCCTGACAAGATGCGAAGGTTTGGTAGGTTTCCAAAGTTAACCACAAAGCGTATGTGGAAAACTCTCTGTAGAAACAAAGACTAATAGGATTATGGTTTAGAAAACCAAGGGGTACGCAGGTATATTACTCAGGGTAAATGACCTGGTAAGAACTCAGGGTAAGATACCACTCAAGGTTCTGTCTCATGCAATAACCTGGCTTACTTAGGATTCTAGCTATGATACCACTCAGCGACCCCGAAGGGCACATAAGGAAACTATGACTACAAACTAGGCCAACTGGTGCAACAACATTTGTACTATCTTCCTGAGGTTGAGTTGTTTGTTGTTTGTTGAGGTTGAAACAATATTTGTACTATCTTCCTGGTCTGTATGAGCTATATGACATGATCGAATTTTGATTCCTGAGGCCAAAAGAACTACTGCGTTGAAAAAATTGTTGAATAATGGTATCCATAACTCTCACTTCTCTACATCCCGGAGGAAATATATAACTATATTTATAGGAAATAATTCTATTTTTAAATCTACATATATGAATTAAGAGATTCATTTTTATAATAGGATTAAACACTTCTTTTTCTATTATTTGATTCATTTTTTAAACTTTTATATTTAAATAAGAGTTATCATACTTTATTAAATGGATATTAACTTTATTAAAAGCTAATATATGACAAGTTTTAAAAAATGTAATATGTCAATTTGGTCAAAACTTTTAATAGAATAAATAACATAAAGAATTTGTAAGTTCATTAAATATAATATGATGATTTTTTATAATATTAAACTATATAAGATTTAAGAGAAATCAAGCAAATTAGTGGAGTTTTTGTACTTTTACTCTTTAATTGTTCATGTAACTCTCTTTTTGGAGCATAAATATTTACTATATCAAACTTGTTAATTATATTATGAAACATATGATTTTGACAATTGAATTAGTAAATATATTAGGTAACATACTTGTTAAGATATCTAATTTATTATTTTGGGTATTATTTGTAGTTGGATATATTTGGTTATCATTATGATAAGATATTCACTTTGTGTGCGATTCTTAAAGATAAGATAATATAGTGTGAAGGAATGATCCCTACTTGAAATAAAATCCAAGAAAATATATGATTTATTGGAGATAGACATGCTTGGTTGAAGATAAGCATGCAACAGATTAATCCATGATTCGAGCAATCTTTGGCAGCTACATTTCTTCATGTGTGCATGACTGATTTTGACTATTATTTTTATCTTTTTTGTGAGTGAAAAACATGTAGTAAACTAATCAATTTTGCAGCTATGTTTTTGGCATATTTCAATAGTGAAACATATATTCAATTGATGATTTTTGTGCCTGCTACGTGTGGGTTTCTTTTGTGATTATTTCGAAGGTTCACAGCAAAATTCTTATTTGACAACTTCCAATGATTTTAGTTGATGAAGCTGCATATATAGGAGAGTGTCTTTTAACTCAAATGTTTCCTTGTTTATGTATTGATTCAATCACCTAAGATTTTATTTTCATCTTTATTAATATTCGTTGTTGCAAAAATCTTCTGTTGAGGTTAGCATGAGGTGGTCATACTATTGGGAGTGAAATACTTTCACGGGGTGTGAATACAAGTGGGTAGTGTCAAAGGGTGAGTGGTGTCGGCTTAATAAAGCCTTATATAAAACTATTGTACTTCGGTGAAAGTTGATTAAGTTGCATAAGGGCCCTACAGATGTAAGTCGAGTGCACTGAACTGCGTTACCAAATTTCTTGCTTCAATTTATTTGTGGCAAATTTAGCTTTTCTATTTGTGATTAAAATATGAAAAATTTACAGTTGTTGATTCAATTGTTTTCTAATAAGCAATCGACAAATTCAATTTGAAGCAACTATGACAGAACATACATATTGAGAAATTACAACCTTCAAGTTTTTTAATTGGTATCAAAGCTTGGTTCACCTAATCAGAACTTAGTGTGTCAAGTTGGTGTAGATAAGTGTTTCGCATTCATGGCTACCAAAGAAGAAGTGTCGATTATAAAGCCACCGCTACTAGATGGTTATAACTATCCTACTTGAAAATCAATAACGAAAGTATTTATTCAAGCATAAGGAACTAAAGCATGGACTTGTGTGTTGAATGGATGGCCTCATCCTATGACAACTGATGAAAAGGATTAAGCGGTATCTAAAGATCCATCTAAATGGACAAGGGTTGAAGAGGAGGAAGCGCTTGGTAACTTACTAGCAATACAAGCAATTTTTAATGTTGAAGATGAAGGACATTTCAGTATGATATCAATGTGTGAATTAGCAAAAAAAGCGTGTGATACATTACAAACAATACATGAGGGATCAAAATCAGTGATAACTTCAAATGTTGACCATTAGATTTGAAGAGCTTAAGATGGAAGAAAGTTAAACCATTGGAGACTTTCACTTTGGAGGCTAAACTAATCCTCTAAAACTAAGGAGAAATGAAACTAAAAAAAGGAAAAGGGAGGTATTTATCCTGATTACCTTGTCAAAAGTCAAAATTGAACCCTAAAAAGTTGAATTAATGAAGAAGGAATGGAAGTGGAAGGATGGGTGAGAGATCAGAGTGATAGGAGATGGAGAAGTGAGCCTTCAAATCATATTGCCAACCATAAAAATTCAGTAGCTTGAAATAACTCTACCTAAAGATCCAAACTTTGCCACCAAGTTTGATCCTTTAAACTAAAACAAGCACGATCTAAATAGTACTCGAAATACCCATATGCTAATTTAGTTTCGTACTGAGGAAGCTAACACTAAATGGTTGAAATCAGAAAAAAGAAAGCAAAAGGACCAAAACAAGAAGCCAAAAGTTTGATTTTTCCTAAAAAACTAAAAAATTCTAAAGAGAAATGACAACTGAAACATGACCCACTATGATATGAAGGAAAATTCAAGTATAAAAGATCCCATCATAAAAGAAAGAAAAAAAATGCTCCACAAATTGCTTATAGATAATTGGCGATAATGAAAATATGTCTTCAATAATAAAAAGTTGTGAAAGTGCAAATAAGCTATAGTTCTTTTTTCTCACCAGAGGACTCCAAAATAAGAGAACAAAAGGGAGAGGCTGTACCAGTAGGGGTTCTTCCAATGAGGGGCTTTTACAATGAAAAGTTTAATCCTAACCACTAACGTTATCTTCATTATTTGAATTCAAATGGAGGAAAAAGCAATGTGGCTCCTTCTACCACTAGGCCATAGTGGTTAACTTGTTGGTTATTTTTTAAAGGTTGCTTAAACTATTAAAATAGGATAATATAGATATATAATTACACATTAAAGGATACGATGAGAAGCATATGGTTATATTAATGCTACCTGAGTATTTATAAGGTGAGGAATTGAAGATAAATTATGCATTCTAAACCATGTTCTTAGTAAGCCAATTCCTAAAACTCGTTTTAAAATATCGATAGGTAGAAAATATTGTTTAAATTATTTAAAGGTTAGAGGTTGCCTAATAAAGATAGAAATTTGTAACCTACTAGAAAGAAATTGGATTCTAGGAAAAACTCATAGGTTCTTTATAGTCTATCTTGAAGGTATGAAAGGCTATAAGTTTTACTATACTAATTACAATACCAAAATTATGCAGTTGTCAGTTTTATAAAACAATATAGGAGATAAGCTAAAGTATATGAAGAGTTATTAAGGTACTTCTATATTTATATGGGGACGGATTGGATGAAACTTTAGCTCCTAATGTTAGAGATTACGCAAATACCATTGAGTAAGGTCTAGTTAACAGTCAACTTGATCTTATAATACCATTAAGACATTCACAAATAGATAGGAGGCTTAATCCTTTGATGATTTTTTGTTTATATGAGTGAGAAAAAGTGTGTTTAGAGAGAGATTGTAGATCATTTTTCTATGATGAAGCAATAAGGAGTGATAACTTTGATAAATAGATGATGACTATAGAGGAGGAGATGCAATCTATGACAAAAGATGATGTTAAGGAGATAGTTGGCATGTAAGATATATTTTAACTTATTGGTTTCAAGTGGGTGTTTAAGACTAAAGAGATGATAAAAGGTAAGGTTGAGAGGTTTAAAATAAGGCTTATAGTTAAGGTATACACTAAAAAAGAGGGAGTAAACTACACTAGTACTTCCTATCTTAACCAAAGGGTTTTGAGATAAAGGGGAATGAGTACTGTGTTTATATGTTGAGAGGGTTGATTTATAGATTGAGCAAGCATAAAAAAGTGGTAATTGATTCGAAAAGGAGGTAACAACTTCGAATTTTAAGGAAAATACATTTTATTCTTATTTATACACTAAATTCACCCAGAGGAAATTTGTTTTTCTAGTCTTATATGTTGATGACATATTGCGTGTACATAATCACTTGGAATATGCCATAGAATAAAATGTGAATAAATTCTTTTGAATAATTTTGACATAAAGATCTTGAGAGACATTTTTTGCTTGGATTAGAGATCTAAAGGGACAAAGTCACAAATATTTTAGGCTGTCTTAAAATTCTTATAATGATATGGTGCTAAAAAGGTTCAACATACAAGAAGCCTAGCATATCACCTATAAAAAAAGGTGATAAGTTGAGCAAGGAGAAAATTTATCATAATAAGGTTGAGAAATCAAGGATTGATTTATATTCATTATAACAGTGCATATAGAAGATTTATGTATTTATAGTTACACACTAAACCTGATATTACCTTTGCGGTTAGTGTTCTTAGCATGCATCTAGAAAATCCTGATCATGAAAACTAGGTTCCAGCAAAAGGGTTGGTCTATATACTTAAGGTTAGATATTATATGTTAGTTTACATTAATGTAAACAAATTGGATATTATAAATATGATGATGTTGACTTTGACGAGTGTTCTAGTGATAAAAAGTTTACTACATGTTACATTTTTATGGTAGATAAAGGAGTTGTATCTTGGAAGATCCTAAGTAGTATATTGTGGCAATTTAATTGTACAAGCTAAGATTATAACTTGTTTTAAAGAAGGAGTGCAAGGTTAAATGGTTGAAGAATTTCATTGGATGACACATGATTATTAATTCAATTATTAAGCATATTAGGATTCACTATATAACTCATTTTTCGTATTATTTTCCACAAATATTAAAATTATTGACATAGTCAAGTATATTGAGCTTAAGTACTTTAAGATTTGAGGATGAGTTGATGATGGTGATATATCATGTAAGCACATTATCACTATAGTTATATTAGTTAACCCACTAACTAAGGGGCTTAGGCCTATAGATTTTCATATACATACATTCACATAGATATTACCATATCTTATTATGTTTCAATATAGTGGGAGTTTATGAATTTTATCTTATATGTTTACATTAATACTTAAGAGTAATAAAGTTATAAATAATATATATGTTTATCGTTTTGTAATTTTTGGAATACATAGATACATTTATCTTCTTGTATATATACATATGTATTTTTTTTAATCTCAAGATGTGTTATATCTTTTTTAAAGAAGGAGATGTTTTAGTCCATATTTATTCAAAATTGTCAATGGCTCTTTATAGAGCAGGTTATCTTTTGGCAATTAATCTTTGTATGAGGTTAATAGTGAGACTAAGGTCTTAATTTGAGACCAAATTAATATGGTTATGCATATTTTTTGATTTTATAGATCATAAATGCAAGCCAAATTACATTAATTCTACATAAAGAGTAAATTAATGAATTGTTCATACTAATGATTGTGAGGAGTTGTATATTAATTACAATAGATTAACTACTATGATCTGTGCATGGGTGGATTATTGAATTAAGTTCTTTACACTAAGTTTTTTTTTCAAAATTACTCATAAACTTTTTTGAATTTGTTGTTTGACCTAATCAAATTGTTTTCATAATATTTTTAAAGAAACTATTAAATCATAATTAGTATTTTTCAAGTGGGAGAATGTTAAAATTTTTTTGTATGGGGTACAATTAATTAGTCTTTTATTTTACAATTAAGTCAAATAAAGAGCAGCATGCGTTTAGCCATATATGTGGTCCTTTTAGGGCCTTGGTATCCTCAGTAGATTTGTCAGCTATGTTATGATCATCGTGTAGGGCTATTCAACTAGGATGGGTTGGCCCAAAAAATTTAGTAAGGGTCAAGGTCGAATAGGCTTAAGACTCACAACTCGAGTTTGGGCACGATTAAGCTTGGACTAAGTATGATTTTTAATTATATTTTAATTTAAAAATATTGTTGTTTTCTCAAAATGATATTATTTTCACTTAACACATTTGGATTTTGGATTAGGTTTAAGTTACAGAGCCTAAGGAGATGAAATGTCGATGAAATCTATAGCTTTCTATTTCTTTTTTTTTGCTAATAAATGTACGACCTTATTTAGCTTGTTTTGACCTGTTGTACATAAAAGGCTAGTGTAACACCCTATGTTAGGGGTTAGAATATTGAGGAATTACAATGCATTATATGCTTTGCATAATTGAGTATTCACTGATATGTGCTTATGAATTTTTGGACTCATAAAAAATGATTGTACATGCATTTATGACATTTTATAAAATTATGAATTATGGATTATTGGTGGTAAAAATTTATTTGGAGACTATTAGTAATATTTCAGAATCTTTGGAAAATTTTAGGAATTTTTATAGAAATTTTAGGATATTAGAAAAAATAGACAAATGGCATTGTGACATGTGGCAGTCTTAAATGTTAATTGTCATAGCTAGAATTCGTTTAAAGAATCAAGTAAGTGATTTTTCTAACTTTTTGAGTTCTGTGAATGATCCTGGTGATGTGTGAGTGTTGGAAATAAACACATACATGAGTTATGTAAGTTGAGTAGTTTCGGTGATAGTGATGAGAATGATGAGTTGATATATTGTATAGTAATTATGCAGAAAATGTTGTAAACAAATGTTGAAGATGATGAATAGTTGTGAAATTGTTTTGGTATTTGTATCTAATCTTGATTTTGAGTTATTCTGGAGTAAGGTGAGCTAGAATGGAGTGGATACATAGTGAAAATAAGTTAGAAATAATTTAAATGAAGAGTAAGAATTGATGAAGATGGAAGAAAGAAAGTATAGAAAAGTTGGTAATTGGTGTGAATGAGAATTGAATTTTTGATGTTTTTATTGAAACTGGAAATTTAGATTTTGTGTGTGTTGTGGATCTGAAATGGAAGTAAGGAAGATGGTTAATGCATCAAATGTTTTGAGTATAATGTGTAAAAGAGAGAAAAAGTCAGAAAAAGAATCAACGAAGAAGAAGAAAATTAGGTGCAGTGAAGAAGAAGGAAGCACGACCACGTTTTCATTGATAAACGTACGAAGAAGCATGATCGCGACTTCGTTGATTCACCCGGCGTATCGCAGTCGTGCATGTGCACAATCGCGACTTCCCTATTTATCCTAAAGAGGTTGTTTTCTGAACATACTTTGATCTTTTTGTTATAACTTCTTCACCCCACATCCAAATGACTTGATTCTTGAACCAATGGACTTATAAGACATTGAGTTTCATCCCCCACCAAAAATTATAATCATCTGAAGTGGATTGATTGATGAATTTAAGATGGAAATGTGATTATGCTGAAGTTTGATAACTGGGATGATTTTATTGAACATACGCCAGTATTTTGTTTATATCTTGATCTGTAGATTTCCAAATGGAGTGATTCTTGATTTGAATTAAACTAGATTCATAAGACTATGGAATTTTTTTTAAGAGATTGAATTCTAAATTTACCTCTAAGAATTTCAGAATATGATTTGAAATAGAGATAAGAATTCTGTTGAAGTTTAAGAACAATCTGAAATCTTTTGAGTATAACTTTCAGTATACTGAACCAAATGGAATGATCTTGGTTTCATTAGAAATTTAAGACATGAGAGAACAATTTCTAGTTACTTATGGATCTAAATGATGATGCAAAGTAGACCCGAAAGTTTGTTTTGAAGAAAAAGCTGGAATAGTGAATGAGTGTATGAATTATGGAACTTTTGGAATACAATTGATGTGTACTTCAGTTTACTACAGAGATATACTCTGGAATATGTCATTGAATATGTATGTTACATGATGCATTCATATAAATACTTATTCAGTTACATGAAATTTTGGTAATTTGAAATTGTGTTTGTTTGTATATAGAAGAGCAAGTAGAGCGACGATCTTCAAATATTGCCGGAACTTTAAGGCATTAAGCAAAAAAGAACAACAATCAGTAATCTCTAGGATGCTCACACTTTACTTTATTCTATTTAGTACTGAAGTGAATTGTGTTGTATGCTGATCATGTTTTGAACTCGAGACAATGAATGTTTGAATTGTTTGATGCATGTGAATATGATTGACTAATTATTTTTGTACATGAAATTAACTTATTTGGTTTTGTAATTGTCAAGTCCTAATCGTAAGTAAATAGGCATGCTTAGAAGGGTCTACAACTGCTTCTGGATACTTCGGTGTCTAGACTTCGGTCTCTTCTGAACACTTTAGTGTCAAGACTTTGGTCTCTTCTAGACACTTTAGTGTCGAGACTTCATTTTCTTTTGGACACTTCGGTGTTAAGACTTCGGTCTCTTCTATTTAGTGATGCCACTAATGGTATCTTTTGTATAAGTCCCGTTACCCACTTCTGTCCATAGATTAATGGTCTAACTCATTTTGTATTTGATCTCTGATAAATTTTAATAAGAATCAAACCATAATTTAATCTGATGAGATAACACCCTATTCTAAAAATTAGTTCTGTATTTTGTATGTTTTGATCTACTATTGAAGCGATTGACTTTAGAATGTGAAGTGGTTTTTATTAATAAATCATACTCTGTTCTTGAAATTGATTATGATTGAGATGCTTATGTTATCACATGATCCTGTATCAGTTGTGGTTAAACATAGATTAGTTATTACTCACTAAGTTATATGCTTAGCACAATGGATTTGTCTCGTGTAAGTTCTGAGTGAAGATTATAAAGACTAGGATAAGTCAATCGCAATGGCCATTGAAGTCTGAGTCTTGTTGTCAAAATGTATTTTTGATTTTTGACTTGTATTTGAATTTGTATGAAGGTTTGTAATAATCATAATACAGGCTAGTTTCTGAACTTATGATATGTATTGTATGTTTGTTTGAGTTGCTAGAAATGCATGTAATGAATGTGTGGTATGTTTTGAAATGCTTCCGCATCGCAATGTTTGTTTCTGTTTGTAACTCTGGTATGGCACTTCGGTATCCTCCTAGGGGATTCTGGGGCGTCACACAAAGTCTGCACATTTCCTTTCAATTAAGAATGGTTATCCCGTAGACAAGTTAGCCCAACTATATATGGATGAGATAGTGAGACTCTATAGTATGTCGATCTCTATTTTCTCAAACTGTGACCCTAGGTTTACATCAAGATTTTGGCCTAGTTTATAGAAAGGCTTAAGTACTCACTTGAAGTTTAGCACTGCCTTTCACCCTCAGATGGATGGATAGTCAGAGAGGACTATTTAGACACTTCAGGATATGCGTAGGTCTTATGCTATAGAGTTTAGGGGGAATTGGGACATGCACCTACCAATAATAGAGTTCGTGTACAATAACAGTTGCCAGGTCAGTATCAACATGGCTCATTTTGAGGCACTTTACAGAAGAAAATGTAGAAAATTAGTATGTTGGGATGAGATAGATGAAAGGAAACTGATAGGTCCCGAGCTTGTACAAGTGAAAACAGATAAAATTCAAGTTATTCATGATAGATTAAAGATAGCCCAGGTGATAGTTGTAAATTGCATTGTGTTTTAGTGGGTAGTTTGGTTTTTATTTAATTGTTAATTTGATTATTTAGAATGTGTTTAGGTTAAAATTATGTTAGTTTGTTAATTATTTATGTTTTAAGTGTTTCATGGGGGTTTTCTGGTCAATATCGAAGAACAAAGGTGTTTTAGAGGGAGTCATAACACAGGCCCACAATTG